>OZ038483.1:2377500-2497500 GCA_964036315.1 Acanthosepion esculentum | reverse complement strand
ACAATATACAGACATGGCAATAATGATAATCTGTTTTTGTGGAAGATTTCCAACACTGACGATCATAATTGCTATGTCCGTGTATAGTTTAATGTGAGCTTGGTAATTTCTAGTTACCAAGCATATGTCCTATGCAGCAAGAACAAAACCTTCAGTTTCAGTTTTTAACCATGCACTGCGTAACCACTGATGGGTGGGAGTTTTGTCTACATCAGCTTGTTTGGTACGGGCAGAGTATTGACCATGAAAATGCTTATCTTGCAATTGTTTTATCATTATTATTATTGTTATATAGGAATAAAATGTCACAGCTGACACTTGAGTTGGAACATAGAACGCAAATAAGCAAACACGGGTGATCCCATTATTGAATTAAGTAGACCACGTGACCATAGAGGAAACGCATATATGTAGGAAGTAGCTGACGTCTAACGATCACTATTTCTATACGGACCGCTATTATTTAATCTATTCACTATACTATTGTTCTATCCAGATCACTATACGGGTTGCTATTTGAGCGAGTATTATTGAGCAAGTGCTATTAGTGCGAGGGTTGTTTGAAGGCGTCTGGCACCAGTATTATTCGAGGGCGTTACTATAGTTGTATCTGCGATTACATAGTCTCTACTACAACGAGCATTACGAAAGTGACAACAAGTATTCGTTGACGTTACAAAAGTGGCAACGATTGTTCGTTGACATCACAAAAATTATTATTATTATTATTATTATTACTATTATTACAAAAATTATTATTATTATTATTATTATTGTTATTATTATTATTATTATTATTATTACAAAAATTATTATTATTATTATTATTATTATTATTCAAAATGCTTTCTTAACGTTCAACTTTGTTCACTCATGGAACAGCGTCAATCCCCAGGACGGACACTGTCATGAGAGTGTCATGAATTTATTTGATGGATAGAGTCCTCCTTAACACGTGAATAGTGCCGAGGAATACGATCTTCTTGACTTGTTGTGTTTTAATGTTGCCTGGAATTTTGTTGGTCTATTTTCCCATTCCTTGACCCTCTATTACCCGTGGTATTGTTGTGATGGTCTTCATACTTCACATTCCACCAATTTCAATTTACGTGTTTTTAGCTTAGTTTTTACTGCTTCTAGTCATATAGACATGATTTAAAAACTTAATTTCCCATATCATTATCAGCTCCTGATCAAGATCCTATTAGTTTTAAACTTTTCTCTCTCCTTCACGTTCAGGTCGGGTAATGACATCACCCACTGTATCTGTCTATATTTCCGGGTGAGGTATTATGTACACTATTTACATTATTCGGACTATTGTCCTCATCTTTGTCGCCTTATTTAATACAACGGCACATAGCACACGGGATAAAGGCGTTAGTTAGATCCAGTGACAGGACCCAAAGAGTGTGAGTTCAATACCCGGTTAAGGGAGTGGAGAACTTGGAGAGGGTAATTAACAGGAGATAACTGAAAGCTGACATCCATTAAACATGACACGTGGAACTAGAAGAGTCTATCCAAGTGAGCGAAATAAGATGTTCAGATCAAACCAAGATGGAGGATTGCTGTCATATCTGGAATGATTCTGCCCAACCATCTGACTTGAATAGCCCTTAGCCTTGTCTTGTGTGAGCTAAAAGTAAATATATATATTTTATATTTATTTATATTAACCGAGTGTAAAGGAAGAGTTGTCCAAATCGTGTTACAGCATAATTTTTTATCCCACAAAATGATTAATATCTAAAAAAACACTAAACTAAGTTTCTTTTTTTCAAGTTTTCAGATAAGATGTTTAGACATCTTGATATCATTTGTCGTAAGATTCACTGGATCTAACTGTCCTCAAGGACACATGGCACAGTGGATAAAGGCGTTAGTTAGATCCAGTGACAGGACCCAAAGAGTGTGAGTTCAATACCCGGTTAAGGCAGTGGAGAACTTAAACATTGCACGTGGAACTAGAACAGTCTAGTGAGCGAAATAAAGGGTTCAGTTCGACATTTCAACCACCTGAAGAAGGCCGGAGCGTACAACGGCCGAAAAGTTGTAATAAATATGGCGACAAAGTTGAGGGCAATAGTCCGAATAATGTAAATAGTGTACATTACCCACTGTAATTTAAACCAGTAAGTCTCCTTATTTGACGCGTCCCAATAAAACTAGTATTGATTATTCTTCAGAGTAAAGGGTCAATGTTAGAGTGATCAAAATAAAGTAGCGTGATTAAAGTAAGATACATAAATTCCTAACGCTGCTAATCAAGCAATCGTACAACTAAGTGCATCTGATATTGCTCTCATTAGCCTTCCATACTATGTCCTTATAAGTCTTTCACAAGTAAATAAGATAATATTGTTAACATTTTTAAGTACATACTTTTATATTTTACATTATTTGCATCATCATCCGTCTATGTTATGGCATTGATGCAGTAGCCAAAATTGCAACAGACATTTTCTTACCATTTCCTTGGTAAGAAGGATATTTCTCTCAGAGAGCTTCTTCCCGCTACTCTGTGGAAGAGACTCCCGTATGGACGTTTTCCCGGGCACTAAAATCTTAACCTCTTAATGTCTAGAGTTAATCGTTATCTATAGGCCATAGACCCGTAATCTTCACTTTCAACTTCCTCCTCTTAAGTTCATATCACATACCTCTTTCAATAATCCTCTACCTTGGGTTATTCTTGAGCCATGTATTTAGTGATCGGTATTAAAAGAAAATGTCACTGCTGTATCCCTAATGGCTTCTGTCATATTTGATTGGGAACTTTGTTGGCTAATTGCAATTGGCAACAGTGCAGGGATTAGGAGCGATAACAAAAAGAGAGAATTTTATTAAAAGCTACAAAGGACAGGAAAAACTCAAAAGGTAAACAACAGAAGCTAGTGAAGAAAGGACTAAATATCAGATATATAGAAAACAGAATGCATGGTGGTTAGCAAAAGAAACAGTCCACCATGTAAATTAAAATTGTAGGTAGCAAAATCAAACAAGTATTTAAATATCAGGAAATCGTTTTAACAGAGGACAGGAAGTGTGACACTGAAATCGGAAGGTGCAGTGTGTTAGAGAAAGATGCCTTCCAAAATATAAGTAAAGTATTAAGAAAAAGGAAAATTTCGTTAAAAACAAAGAAAAGAATACTGAACATAAATGTATTTTTAAAGATAGATCATGAGAATACCATGGACCAAACATGTGAGCAACAACGTAAAAAGGACACTTATACGTATCAGAAAGTGACTATTGAAATTTCTAGGCACATCATGAGGAAAGAGTACTTAGAAAATTTAATACTCACAGGACAGCTTGAAAGCAAAACATAGCCTACTTAGCGACATTGAGTAAATGGATGGTGGACAAAGATTTAGGTGAGATAACAAAAAGACAAAATTTATTAAAAGCCACAAAGAACAGGAAAATGTGGAGAGCTATGATCGCCAACGTTCTGAAGGGACACGGCATATAGATAAAGAAACAAGTTGTTTCAGGGAGGTACTTGTAATTGCTTTTCATTCTACTATTTGGAGACGCGAATACACACTGTTTTTTCTTCTCAGTAATACGTATCGTTTTGTATACACATAAATTACGGGTTCTTTTCTCTCATTATGGCGTTAAAACATGGAGTCAGACCAACTGGCCTTGTGATCAATCACCAATGCTATGCCACTGCTCGTTGGACTAGCTGTCATTTTAATATATATATATTTTTTATCACTGGCAGATTTTTGTTCTTGATTGTATCTCTAACTCAATTTTTTTAAAACTAACTTCCACTAATAAAAATGGCAAATTACAATGACTGTTTTTAAAATCTATCCATAACACACATCTATATACCTAACGCGTAGTGTACGTGTGTCCGTCCGTCCGTTTTTCGATCTGGGCAAATCATAAACAACCTAAAGTAAGAGGTTGTAACTACGATAGTTACACGCGATTAAAAATTTAATAAAGTGTAATTTAAATATCGAACAGAATGAAAGATTTAAAAATATTTTTTTAATTAAATGTTTAACTTTAATTTCGTTTTTCGTCACAATTGCAATTGATATAGTCTAATTAAACCGTAATTAAAACTTAATCGGGCCATTGGTATGTTCCTTATATGTTTATTTCTTTATTTTTAGTATTGTGACGTATTTGAAATATTACAGAGTTCCGGTTCCTTAATGTCTTTTAAGTGTGATATTATGTGAAGGGATTATGAAGAATGGTGATTTTGAAAGAAAATAAAAATTGCACTCAAAATAAACGTAAACAAACTACGGAGATCGGTTGCGCATACGAAGAAAGATTCTGCCGAATTAAGGTGTCAAATAAAGATAAAATAATTTTATTATTTCTAAATTCTTATAACTTTTACGTACATAGGACACTGAAGGTAAAAGTTCAAAGGCCTAAAAGCCCCCCGAAGGACGCCTTCTAGCCCAGTCTATAATATAACTCACCAGTCCATAAAGTTTTCACACCAAGGTAAGAGAACTTTTGAGAAGTTTAAATGCCAGGTACGGCAATCCTCAACCTCAGACGTATATGCGTAAGAAGTTACCTCATCCATTAGGTTTATTCTGAATAAACCTAATGGATGAGGTAACTTGTAGCTGCATGGAGTAGTAGGACTGATTGGTTTTTGACGGCTTATCAACCCATTGAAAGTTATTTAAAGCCAGAAAACATTTTTGGGTTATAAGATTTTTTGAAGATAATAATAACTTTACAGATATAGACCCTACTATTTAACCCACAGCTGGGGGAATAATGGATTCATACCTTTCTTAATGGTATGTGCGCATGTGAATATAATAAACACGACCGTAATTTGAACTCCGATTTCCGATTCTGAGGTGTTCCTCATTACACCAACCACACATCCAAGCTTACAGCATCTGGTTTTTCCAAGCGTTTACCTATGTAGGTACTAACCAGGTTCGATGTTGCTTAACTTCCGTGATCGGAAAATATGTTTCATCCTGATATAGCCATACGCCTGAAGAAGTTGGAATTAAAAGCTAGAATCTCTTACCATGACAAGTGGACGGTCTTTTCTTCCCTGTGGTCTTGTGTCATACTGACCTAAGTTCAGTAAATATCGGGCACCTCGCCTTGGCATAATGGTTAGAACTCTAGTCTCGTAGAATTTTTTGCTACTGTAATGCGTAAAAATCTTTGCCGGAGGCTTTACTTTCGCGGCCTTGTGTCAAACATAGATGAGTTTTTAATAATCCAGCTTTCTCGTTATTTACGCATTAACGATTTCTTTTTTCCCTTATTCCAATTAAAAATCTAATTAATTATCCATCGGAAGCTTAGTTTTATGATTGATTAACTTTTTTTCAAATGACCCGGAGACAAAACTTTTGATCGTAGACTTTAAATTTAACGGCTCTATCTCAAGTATTCCTCTTGAAATAATTTAATCATTAGTCAATATTTTGGTGATTATTTGGACAAGCTTTTTTTCAAAGCACTCTCAACCGCTCTCACTCTCTCTCTCTCTCTCTCTCTCTATATATATATATATATATATATATACATATATATGGCTTGCACTCTAAAATGTCTGATTTTGTTACTAATGGAGCCAGATTTTTTTTAAACCATCTTTATGACCCTAGATTTATGGAAGAAAAATGACTTCCGCGAACATACTTTTGACTATAAATTGACCTTTTACTATCAGCTTATGAAGCTTGAAAAAAGACTGAAGAGGATGAATGAACAAAGGGTGGAAGGAAATCAGTAGCTCATCGGCGATGATGAATTGTCGACTAACGATTCTCGGAATGAATTGACAATGAAGGAGACTGGACGACAGCGGGGAAAAGTGACTTTGAATAAAAAAAAAGAGGGGAATATCAGTACTCACGAATAAATGGCTTATCGAGACGAATGAAGATGAAAGACAGAAATAACGAATGAGAAACGTGTCGACAATTAGATGGGTTGGTTTATTTTGTTTTACGGCATATCAACCTCAATGTGTTATTTAATGCCGACAACATTTTTAGGATAGATTCATATGAATAGAATATGTATTCTTTGGTTTAGATTGGGTTTGTTTATTTTTTATGGCATATCAACCTCAATGGGTTATTTAATGCCGACAACATTTTCACGATAGATTCGTATGAATAGAATATGTATTCTTTGGTTTAGATTGGTTTTGTTTATTTTGTTTTACGGCATATCAACCTCAATGGGTTATTTAATGCCGACAACATTTTTACGATAGATTAGTATGAATAGAATATGTATTCTTTGGTTTAGATTGGTTTGGTTTATTTTGTTTTACGGCATATCAACCTCAATGGGTTATTTAAAGCCGACAACATTTTTACGATAGATTCGTATGAATAGAATATGTATTCTTTGGTTTAGATTGGTTTTGTTTATTTTGTTTTACGGCATATCAACCTCAATGGGTTATTTAATGCTGACAAAAATTTTTATTGCTGGTAATAATTTGTTTTGTTAAAAATATGTTTCTGGTAATATCTTTCCTTCAATTTGTTTAAAAAATGTCTTGCTGGTAATAGTTAACTATTTGCCCATAGCTGGGACCCTAACAGGTGCTACCACCCTGGGTCTTGGTGGACCTGGGAACACCAGGAACCAAGAGGCGGCTTCACGTTCTTCAAAACCTTCTAATCAGATTTCCCGCTGCTGGACGCATTTTAACGTCCCACCCAGGACGTGGATGTAGTTTACCGTCTTACCCAGGATGGGTGTCGATAATTAGAACGGAAATGTCTGAAAGCGAGATGGATAGAAGTTTGACAGAATAGAAGTAATAAATGAAATATTGAAGGAAGAAGAATGATAGAAAGATGAAGATGTTGAAGGGGAATAAGAGAGAAATGAAAAGAAACAGAAAAAGAAAAGAAAAGAAGGAATCAAGAAATAAATAGGTGAGGAATGAAAAAAAAGAAGAGGAATGAAATCAGGGGTGAAAAAGAAAAAAGAATGAATTTGAAGAATGATAGAACAAGGGAATGAAATAGGAGATGAAAGAAAGAGAAAAGGCATGGAGGATTAAAAACGGGAGGAATGACAAAGTTTTGTTTATAAATATCGAAAAATTCTGTCTATGCATGTTTTTCAAATTTCCGAATAATTTATGTAATTGACAAACATTTCAAAGTTAGCATGGGAAATTTTTGACGGTAGTCTAACCCCGGCCTTGGTAAAAATAGTCCCAAATATTTTCGACTGAAACAACTTAATTCACATTAATGTATTAAAATAATAAAAATGTTGTGTAATAAAAGTACTCTTACCTTATATAAAAAGTGCTATGATTGCATGACAACAATAAATATTCGTCAAGAGAGAAATCCAAAACCATCGTCACATACTGTAGATTGTGGAAGTTAATTGGCAATATCTCGCTTCCTTTTTTCGATGATGTTGAACAAAAACACAACTGGATGTATATCTTAACGAGCCGTTTAAATATCTCATTCAAGAACATTGGAACGAGTGAATGGTTAGCAGAGAAAAGACATTCAGGCTACCGTAAAAGCCTACCAAAAAAACAGAGCGGCACCCACTCATACGCTATTGAAAATCGTGGTAGTTAATTAGCAAAATCTCCCCACTGTTTTTTCATTCGAGTTTGAGTAAAAAGAAACTATATGCTTCCTGAATTCATTTCATAAATTCCATACAGCACATTTTAAAATACAATTTGAGGTGTGTCATTTTATACGGCGAATATAGCCCGAAACGTATATTTTGTACGCCACCATATATGGTATACCAGGTGTAACAGCAAAATTGTCCAAATGGAGCGACAGCAAAATTGTTCAATTGTTAGATTAAACTTTGAACTGTATCTTGGAAATGATTAAAGATATCTTACTGGAATCCTCCGTGGTTTTTATAACACTATTTGTTATGGTCCAGGTTCCTTGTACCACGGTGATGGTCCAAGGTAGGACCAATGAAGAATAACTCGAACACAGGTATGGAATAACACAGATATATTACAAATAGAATATGTACAAAAGAAGTAGAAGTATTAGTAATGACAATCAGATAAGGTTAGAGTGAACTATGTTGTTTTGGCAAGTATCACTATTCCAATGTCTTACAGTAATCGTCTGACTTCGACTCTGTCTCTGACTAACTCTGACTCTGAACTGAACGATGTTCATTAACACGCCCACGTGTGTCAAATGTGGCACAAGGCCGGTTTAATGTGGGCTTTCCGAGCCCGTAGGCTCGGGCAAAAATTGCCCGTAGAACCCGTATAAACGGGATCGGGTTGGTCAACCTCCCCGAACGAGGCTCTGCCCTTCGGCGGAGCCTCGTCCGGGTTCCTCTCTGCCCAGAGGCAGAGAGTTCCCCTCTGCCTCAGAGGCAGAGAGTTCGACCGAATAGCTGAGACGTCCAAAAAGGACTGACTCACTCTGTATTTAGTGTCCTCCCCACGAGGGACAGATGTGGCACAAGGCCGGGTTTAAAGTGGGGTACCCGAGCCCGTAGGCTCGGCCAAAAAATAGCCCGTAGATCCCGTATAAACGGGATCGGGCCGGTCAACCTCCCCGAACGAGGCTCTGCCCTTCGGCGGAGCCTCGTCCGAGTTCCTCTCTGCCTCTGAGGCAGAGAGTTCCCCTCTGTCTCAGAGGCAGAGAGTTCGACCGAATAGCTGAGACGTCCAAAAAGGACTGGCTCACTCCTTGCTTCCTCTTGTGGCGCAGTATTTATGGGGTACGGGCTAGTCCATTACTATTATGGGTAGGTTCCCATAACACTATTGGTCTCTGCTTTGAACAATAAGAATGTATTTAGCACTAAGTTGAAATGATGATCCCTGTTGCTGTTGTGACCTCCCGATCAAGTTTTCCTCTCTCCTGTCTCCTCTTTTTTAAACTTATTCACCATTCTTTTGATGGTTCTTTAAAGATGGAAGCCAGAGTATGGATGTTGGTACCATTACTGACGACCTGAATAATCTTTTTCGTTTCGCAATTGTTCAGTTGGGAAGACAAAAAGGCTGGCACAAAACGATTTTAACCAGTTTTCTCTGAATAACTGAAAGGGTTTTTCAGTGACTCTTGTGACAAATGGTGTCAAGATGGCTAAAAGTCTTATCAGAAAACCAGGAAAAAATCTCAATTAGTTTAGTGTTATTTTAGATATTAAACATTTTTGGGATGGATAATTATCCCATGCAGTTACACGATTTAAAACAATTTTGCTGTTACACACGGTATACTAGATATTAGCCCTTTCTTGCCGATTGCATACAACTGTACACATAGCGAATGGTATACATTAGTCCGTGATCTTTATGATACGGTACAAGAGTTGCAAGCCATCATTGTACTGTTCAGTAAAGTTGTTTAACATCTCTCAGAGCAAAAGGAATAGCACGGGTATCATGTGCGGGAATTATTCTACAGAAAAGTCAGCAGAACAAGTGAAACACTGTTCTGAACATATACGGTGCCACGCAATGCTCTCTCAAGCCAATTGTTATGATACCCTTCTTACCATAATGTTAGATCTAGGTCTGTGTGTCATTGGCGAAGACAATGTAAAATCTGAGAATGGCTTGCATGGAGGGATTACCTCTTTTCTTCACGCATCAATTTTGAGACTTATTTATACAACATAACCATTTTGGACCTGACCTCATTTCACCAGTGCTACCAATATCGGAGTAGCGCTGGCGCGTAACGACCAATCTACACAGCAACTCTCTCTGAAATCACCTTCGAGACTCTCGAGGAGCCTAAATTTGACCATTATCAAACGGTTCTATAAGAACGAAAGGAGAACAGGCGTGTCTCCCTGGCACGATACCTGTATGCATTGGATTATTTCACAACGCTTAATCATATGGCAGCATGTTTCACCGCCAAAAGCTCAGACTGAAATAGTGCACTCGTATGAGTGATGCTATATCAAACCCTTTCATACGGTTAGTAGACTCTCTGACAATCCTATTTTGTAAATGCTTTAAACAGTTAAAAACCGATATTTTAAAAAATCTTTTTTCAAATGCTACGTGATATGTTAGTAATCGCTTTCACGTAAAAGGGGTTATTGAAACAATAGCCACACACAGAGGCAAACAGACACACACACACACACACACACACATATATATATATATATTTATAATATTTTTTTTTAAATATGATTCCTTCGCCACATAAGAGTTCTCATGTTTCAAAAACGAGAGCCGAAAACCTCAATATAATTATTAAAATTAAATTGAATTAAAGTATGAAGCCCTGTTTCATCCTCAAGCAAAAATTTAGGAATAACCAATCTTGAAATTTACGCATCTTTATAAGCATGTTCATTCGCAAAATTAATTACTATGGAAATGGCTGGGGCGACCATTTTGATAAGGGGTCTAAGAGTTAATTTTTATCCACATCTCAGTCACCTTCGGAAAGAGGTCAAGCCAAGGTAAGGTCGGTGTGTCTATTTCAAAGCGAATGATGGCATTCATCTACGCACATCGTCTGGTCAGTCACAGCGACAGATAGCTTTTGGCACCATGATATGTCGTTAGGTGTCTAGAGAATTTTGTTTTTTCATAAAGGACTGTTTCGTACATAAACGCGTCGCACTGAACTACAATTTGTTTTTTGATGACTTCATAAAGGTTTTTTTTCTATCTTATGATTGGGTTAAGCTTTTAAACCTTTTATTAGACTATGAAATTTAATTTTTTTATGCTAATTATTCAATTTCTAAAATTTGATGATGTCGGCAAAAACCCGTTAGCTCATGTCTATGGTTTAATAAATTTTCATTATTTAGAAACTTAATGATGTTTAGCTTTTTACAAAAAACGAATTGTAGTTCAGTGTGAGCGTTTATGTACGAAAAAGCCCTTTAGGAAAGAAATGAAAATAAAAAAAAATACAATAAATGAATAAATAAAATAAAATAAAACAAAATTCCCTAGACACCTAACGACGTATTATGGTACCAACAGCTATCATTCGCTGGGACTGACCAGACGATGTGCGTACATGAATGCCATCATTCGCTTTGAAATGGATACCCCGACCCTACCTCGGCTTGACCTCTTTCCGAAGGTGACTGATATGTGGATAAAAATGAACTGTTAGGCCCCTTATCAAAATGGTCGCCCCATACATTTCCATAGTAATTAATTTTCGGCTCTTGTTTTTGAAACATGACAACTCTTATGTGGCGAAGGAATCATATTTTTTCCGTCTACTTCTGAATGGAGGACTGTTTTTTAAAAATAAAAACAAAAATACTAAAGAACTCCGGATTACTTACCTAACGTGTTCTTTCCTATTTTCCTGCATACCTGCACACACACACACACACACACACACACACACACACACACACATATATATATATATATATATGTATGTATGTATGTATATGTATAGAAAGAGAGAGACAGACAGACAGATAGTGACTATTGATATTCTACCTGGTGACGCTTGTATAGACATAGATTGAAATCCCGCAAAAACTTTGAATACACACACGCACAAACAACATCTCGAAATCCAACGAAATAAATCTATGAAACACAAAGGACCTGAAATTAAACAACGCATTCAATGTAATAGTCGGACCAAATTATGACATGGAAAATGAAGTTTTGTTCAAAATGATGATAGTTTGTTTAGAATACGACGATGCTTCATCGACCTGTTCTTATTAAAATGATGTTGAGAAAATGTGGGATTCGAAAAAATATCGAAACACAAAGAATATGAAAATAAAAAATTGCGCTCATATTAAGATATTTTCACAAAAAAATACAGATCACTTTATAAGATTCTCGCGTTGATATAACAAACGCTGTCTCGCCTAATTTGATTTGATTGGAATCAAACCCATTTCTCTAGTAGCGCTCTTTGATCAGCGACACTTCCAACACAAGAGGTCTTTAATTTTCTAATATATTTACCACACACACACACGCACACACACACACACACACACATATACATATATATATATATATATATATATATATATATATATATATATATATATATATATATATATATATATATAAAACCTACCCACATTTCTTACCCACACAAGACAGACATGCTTACGGAGGTGTTGAGACCTCACACTTATACACATACCCACACGAATAGACACACTTACACACATCATACTCACTCACTCCCTAATGAACCAAATGATAACACACACCCACAGCAATATACACGCTTATACATATCATACTCACTGACTCCCTAAGAACCAAATAACACACACACACACACACACACACACACACACACACACACCTGCGCTTAACAGAGACACACCCCATTTCCAGGAACCAATAAAAATGTCAAACTGACCAAGGGAATTCAAAGCAGCATGAATCCATCCAGCTCTTATCTCAAATAACAACTTAAAAGAGACTGTTTGACCAACACAAGGAATGTTAAAAAATTCATGTTAAAAAAAAAACAAAAAAAAAAAACAAATGAAAACTACAGACAAAAGTTCATTTTCTCCATCAAGACATTCATTTCTGTAGTTCAATGCTACCAGCAAGCAGAAAATTATTTTTTTTCCTGATGATATCCATGTTGGCCGAAACTTGTCGAGGAATCTAAATGAAATAATAATAAAAACGAAGGAATATTAATATACAACCCAGTGTGTCTGAAGATATTAATTTTTTAATATTTTTATTGTTCAATATATATATATGTATATATATATGTGTGTGTGTGTGTGTGTGTGTGTATATACATATATATATATATATATATATATATATATATATATATATATATATAAATATAAAAGTGAACATTGAAGTCAACACCCAGAGGGGACAGGCTATTTCATGCTAAACGCAATCGTCAATACAGGGCCTAAAGACTGCCTTAACATAAAACAGACTGTCGCCTCTGTTTGTTGAATATTGTCCACTTCATTTTTATATATAAATTTTAATTTCATTTTTCGTTTCACCTTTTCAAAGTGATGTCTTAAGATCCATGGACAGTTAAAAGTCCTTGGTGAAATAAACTAATACAATGGAGCATTAAAGTGGTCTGTTTTTCTTTAATATATATATATATATATATATATATATATATATATATATATTATTATTATTATTATTAAAATGGAGATTTTTAAAATCTCCGTTTTCATAGTAATTATTATTTGCTCTGGTATTACATCGAGCTATCTCTGCATCTATATCCTCTTTCGAATTATCCATACAGATTACCATATATATATATATATATATATATATATATATATATATATATATATATATATATGTGTGTGTGTGTGGGGGGGAGTATGTGTATGTGGGATGATTACCAATCTATTCTGGTAAACCATTGAGCAGGTTTTACATCTAGCCCCAGTAGTGCTGCCAATATTTTGGTTTCGTATCAAACTGAGCCAAACCTTTAGCAAGAAAGAGAACACACAAAAAAAGAAGGAAACGGCGAACGAACATGGCGCCGGAAGGCTACTTGAATTAGATTCTACCAGAATTCGACCGAAAAGCAAAAGAATCAAGGTGTGCCTGAAAATAGTGTAAGAAGGCAAATGTATTGATTGAGACGAAGGCACGTCAATCATCGGTGGGGGAATTGATGGATCCTGTTGTGAGAATCGAACACGTTATCAATAGTTAGAAAGACAAGCCCTACTTTCTGCAGTACACACTGGCCATCCATACATTCATATGATGTGTAGCAAAAAGATCATTAGTTTTTTAAGCAATTAGAGAAGCATGAATTCACTGACACGTGAACGTTTCAGAAACGTCGAACAAAGAAGAAGAAAAAATAAACAAAGAAAGAAAATAGGGAGAAGAAGGAATGAAATGGAAAAAATAAAAACATGAATTAGAAAAAGAAAGAGAATAAGAAACAAGAGTGTAAAGAGAAAGAGAGAGAGAGAGAGAGAGAGAGAATTTGGTGAAATATATAAAAAATTAAAGAAGTTTTCAAAAGAAAAAATTATATTATCTTATGTCAATTATTACATTGCATAAGATGATTAGTTGAGTTGAATGAAAGTTGAAATATTATATTTTAATGAGGAATAGACATTCTTTACTTATATACCCAGCGTAAATGCAAATGCATATATATATATATTGACCACTTATGTTATCAATATATATATATATATATATATATATATATATATATATATATATATATATATATATATATATATATATATATATATATATATATATATATTTATATATATAATAAAAAGACTTAAACACTAATATTAGTGTTTAAGTCTTTTTATTATATCCTTACTCAGTCCTGGACATCGAGTTCTACCTGGATCATATCCTCTTGGAATTATTTTTATACATATATGTATATATATATATATATATATATATATATATATATGAAGAAATAGAGTCTTAAGGTTTGCTATATTTATAGGAAAAAGTGCTCAATATCAGAGATAGAGCGTGTGTAAATATAAAAGTGAACATAGAAGTCAACACTTAGAGGCGACAGTCTGTTTCATGCTAGATGCAATCGTCAGGCCACCAGTGCTGTTATTTTTCTCGGCTATTAAATAGTAAATATATTGTGTCTAGCATGAAACAGACTGTCGCCTCTAAGTGTTGACCTCTATGTTCACTTATATATATATATATATATATATATATATATATATATATATATATATATATATATATATATATATATGAAGGGTTTGTGTGTATTTTAGTATGTATTTATAAGTCTGCTGTTGTGTACGAAATAGATTGGAGGGCAAATTGAAATGGAATAAAGATACGTTTTGTACAAATCACCCACTTCTAAATTGGCGTCAATCAAGTTATGTTGATGACAAGATCCTAAACATTTTCCAGAAAGCAAAATATCCCCAACTAAGAGAAAATAGCTAATCTGGCATCAGAGTAGGATTTGGTTACTAGCCGTAGCGCCAGCATTCTGAGTGCAAAAGGAGACGTATGGAGGTAGAAGAAATTCGCCATATTTAAGAGAACAAATGTCACGCTACAAATGTCGAATATGCAAAACAGAGAGCACGAACCAACGAGTAAAAGCATCAAACGACAAATACTTATATGATACGCCAGCAAACATGGAGACCCAAAATAATACATCTGACTAATATTAGTCAACCTCAAATAGTTATTGCGATTTGATCAAAAGGCTAGTAAAACCTCGCTTCAGCTTGGTAGACTATAGCGGTTTTACTAGCCTTCTCATCAAATCAAAGAAATTTGTATAACTAGTAAGCTAGTAGGCTATATATTAAATTCATTTCCAACTTATTATCTTATACAATGTAATAATTTACAAAAGATAATATAAGTTTTCTTTTTAAAATTTTCTTTCATCTTTTATATATTTTACCAATTTCTCTTTTAATTTACGAAGGTGTTTCAGGACATGGAACTCTTAGAACACGTTCGCAACTAGTAAAACTTTGCTTCTTCCTACTAGTTTACTAGTTATACAATGTAATAATTTACTAAAGATAATATAAAGAAGATAGTTTGAAACGTCAATTAATATTTTTACTACAGAATCGGCAAACAAATTCCGTGGCAGAAAGAGGAACTGTAACATAAATAAATAAAAATCATTATTGATTGCTTATTAAACAGATTTGAGAAATACAGTATATTTACAATGAACTTTCACGTTTATAATGCTTCAACCGTCCAGAGTTCTGACCTTGTTATCGCGAATGGAATGTCGAGGTTTTATTGAGAACTTCGGAATGTCTGGCTAACCTGAAATGGCTTCATCAGAAAAGAGGAAACTGGATCCAAGGCCGGCAAATTCTGAAACCGCAGAGATCTAACGTTTGAGCAGGCTAATGGAAAACAAAGAAAGGCAAGACATAGAGTGAAAGATACACAAGCGTGCAAAACGTTTGAGTCCCCTTGATAAATTAATTACGCTTTGTCAATTTTACCTCGAAATCAAGAGTGATTAGTCGTATACTTTTCTCAATATATTTTATGCTCTTTAAAAACAAATTTCTGAATTTTCATTAATGCTGTATGGTGGATAAAGAATAATATTAGGTATAAGGGTGCTGAAAATATTAGGCATAGGGGTGCTGACAAAAATGTCACGCAAAATATTGGGGCATTAGTGAACATTTCACTTCATCTTAAGTTAAATCTTATTTTCAAAAAGTGATCTTTGTTTTATCTAGAAAATACAAAATGTCAAAGTAAGGAGTGTTGCTGTCCTTTGGTTCAGGTAAATGACCCAATTTAATGTGGCACTGAATGGATCAAAGTCCAAATTTGCTTATTGGGAATTTATTGATGTCTCAAAAAACATTCAATATGTAACGCTAAAACTAACAGAATAAGAAGCTTGTGAAAAACCTACACCGATTGAAAACAGGTTTACTCCCTTAAGATGACTAAAGTGACTGAACGATTTTGGAGAAATATTATCAGAAAATACATCAGTAATATCCAACGGGCGGTAATAAGCAATTGCAAGGGGAAAATAGAAATTATTTAACGAAACACTCCTCAATAGAAATGTTTCTGCGATTTTCAATCCGATATCAAAAGAATTTGATGCCAAAATCCACAATTCTATTCAGTTCTCTCAATTCTCTCTTTTGTAAAATTATTTTTATATTTTTCTTGTACTTATCTTGCTACTGTTTCTTGATTGTTCCCTATTCTATATAATAAATGATAATGTTTTGATTAAAGGGACACAACTCTCAATAGCTCATCTGCTTCTATATAATAAATGCCAATGTCAGTGTGTCACATTTTTTCAACTTAACTCCTAGAGGCCGTAGCCAAACATATCATACCATTTTGTAATTAGGCCGACCCCGTGAACAAATTAAAAATATTCCGGACCGGGTCCAGACCCGCAATCCTGAAATTTTGAATTCTCAAGTTTTCATTATTGCGATTGTTTACAGCTTTTTTTTTTTTTGCGTGATTTTTTGCGTGGAATTTTTTTGTAAGATAACAGTTTTTATGACTGGGAATTAAATATGTGAATAATCGAAATTATTTGCGATATCCAGCGAAAGTCAACCATGAAATAAAACTAATTGTTTGTACGGAAAGTAAGGACCTACGTACATCAAACGGTCTTTAAATTAAGTGGCGACAGAAGAATTATCGTTGCACTTTTAAACGATAAGTTTAAATATTAATGCAATGCTTAAATGCAGCGATCCATTTTGGGTTCTGTAGTTTATTGTTGCCTATCACATCTACTCTTCCCTACCTACTGTGATGAAGGCACAATCAAGAGCCCTCAGCAGGAGCGAGCTTAAATGCCGGCCGATAGGGTGGTTTTTAAGCTAGTTTGTAATAAACATTTTCAGTTTATTGTATTCCAATAACTAAATAAATGTACAATAGCTTGCGTCTTCATTCTTACCACCTCTGTCTATTATACGACCTATGCAACTAAAATTAACAAAATACGTCTATGTTCTTAGAGCAGAAAAATGTTAGATGTGGTGTTCAAACTGAAAAATTTATTTATTTTATATATTAGTTAATTTTTTTTTTTATCATATAGTAAATCTAAAATTTTTTGTTTTTATTTTTGTGGGGTACCCTTTATTTTTGTGGGGTACCTTTTATTTTTGTGGGGTACCCTTCATTTTTGTGCGGTACACTTTATTTACAATGTGATTAACAAATCTTAATTTATTTATATTATTTACATTCGAACTATTGTCCTCATCTTTGTTGTTATCACGACATTTCGGCCGTTGAGAACCCCCACCCGCACCCCCTTCATCAGGTGTATGTGAATCCGGTTAACTTCCAGGGAATTCTGAACTGAACCATTTATTTAATCTACGGGGGTCAACGGAAAAACAGTCTGCGTTGCTACGTGAACTTAGTGATATAGTAATTTCGAGTTCAATCCCTGGGATGGGAAAGTGGCTATTTGAACTCAGTGAAAAAAGGATGAGCAATAACTGACCAGTACTACAAATAAGAACGAAATATCCCCAGACATGGCTAGTGGAACGGGAATAGTCTACTCCCGTTGATTAAATAAATGATTCAGTAGATTACCCGGATCGAGATACTTGATGAAGGCCGAAGAGAACATCTGCCAAAATGTTGAGATAGCAACAAGAAAGATGAGGATAATAGTGTGAATGTAAATTGTGTCCTGAAATGCAGAAGAAACTTTTCACACCTGAAAATAAATCTTTTTTAATTAAGACTGAAGAATGAAATTTACCTGTGATATTTATCGTCGCAAAATAGCGTGTCCTGAAAAAGTCACGAGCATCAGTCCGAAATGCCTCAAATCAGGAATCCCTCATATCCGGAGTGCCTAATATCCGGAATCCCGCATATCCGGAGTGCCTAATATCCGGGATCCAGCATATCCGGACATGATTTTGATGTGTATATTTGAACTATTTGGGTGATATATAACTGATTTGAAATTTCTGTTTCAGGAAATTTACTTTGGATAATTGCTTCTGCTTATTTCACCCTAATGGCTTATATTGGTGCAAAAGATGATGGGAATAAGAGGAAAGGATGGCAACGAGACACATCTGCAAAAGGATGCGACGAGATGCATGATTGTGATGAAACCTGGAGTGAAATTGAAAAAGCTTTTGAAAAGGTTGTCAGTTTTATGGAAAGAAAGTCAGCATTCAGCTATGACGATAGCAATGACGCACACAGAGTTAAAAAGTATCTTTCATTTAAAAAAAATTCAAGAACAAAAACAAAACAAAATGCGGAAAAAGTTGAGAAAGAATCATCATGCCTCAGCGATTAAAAAATCCTCGTTACATTATTTGTTTTGCATACGTGATATACTTAATTTAATGAATTTTCGTTAACATTACATAATTTATTTCTTTTACCTTAAAATCAATTCCGTTATATACCACTCACCATTAGCTTATTTTGTTTACTATAAAACATTGAAAATAAATGTTAAACCTGATTTCAGTTCTTTTATTTTAATCTAAATATAACCCCTCATATCCGGACTTTGTAACCAATTCCTCATATCCGGAAGGCCTTCTTAGTCCGGTTGTCAGGGATTCTACTATAGTCACTTTTCGTGAAAACGTCGCTTGTCTAACTTAGTCTACAACTACATGGATGAGGACGGTTCGAATATTTTGGAATAGCATCACAAATATTTTCTGAAAGCATGGGAAACTACCCGGGAATTTCCTGATATCCGTCTGTTGCTTTGCTGTAAGATCGGATCAATAAGTAACACCAGAAAATTCCCAAATTCGATCGACAGCGCTATGTCCGTGTGTTTGACATGTTCTTTAAAAAAAATCGATAATCAGTTCGACCTATCAGTTGAAGAATTTGCGAATGCCAAACATCATAATATTTTAGTGGAAACAGAAATGTGGTTCTACAGAACAATGCTGAGAATACCATGGGCTGAACGATCGAATCAAAGATCATTTTGACAGTTATTACTGACTCCATGTCAAATTAACAAACCATGAACGCACACATAAAGTACACATAATAATACAATCAACAATAAAATAGTAAATAATGAAGAAATAGTTAACAAACAACACTATAAAAAAACTGCATCCGGATCTACAATTATTCCCACTCAATAGCTTGTAGAATATTTCGAAATATAACCGTTATCGCCCATCAAAATAACCGTTAGAATAATACAATAGACTAACCAGAATGCATTATAAATTATAAATAGTCAAGCAAAAACACCACGCATATGGTCTGACGATTGCGTTTAGCATGGAACAGATTGTCGCCTCTGGGTGTTGACTTCAGTGTTTACTTTTATATTTGCATACTCTGTCTCTCTCTCTCTCTCTCTGATATGGGTCACTTTAACCCATAAATATAGCATTCCTTAGAACTATATCACTATTTTATTGTTAGATTAAGCTTTGAACCGTTGTATCTTAGAAATTGTTAGATATCTTTCTGGAATTCTCCGAGGTTTGTATAATATTATTGGACTCTACTCTGAGCAATAAGAATGTATAATTACTCTCCAAGCTTAACAGATAAAATCTATCATAAAAGAAAATGACATGTTCATCATTAATTAATCATAGCTAAGGATCGGAAGCTCATGAAGGATTAATATATATATATATATATATATATATATATATATATATATATATATATATATATATATATATATATATATATATTAAAGACATTTATGATATGTTTAACGTTCCTTTTATAGATACAAGTATTTAAGCAAATGCTCTGTTTATAATAATAAAATTTGCTTAAATAGTTGTATCTATAAAAAGAAAGTTAAACATATCATAAATGTCTTTAAATAAATTGTCGGACTCTGTCCAATTCAATACACACACACACACACACACACACACACACACACATACATATATATATATATATATATATATATATATATATATATATATTATTTCAGGATCTTTTTCCGACTTATTCGAGATGAGCTTCGTACTGTTTAGCCTTCTAACATTCTGTCCTGGAGTAACAAGATGCCCCAAACTTTTCACGTACGATTTCATCTTCAAGTCTTTTTTCACTGCTCTTTGGATTATCATAGGTGAAACTCTTTTCTCACGTGTCAAACGTCTTATGGATTGGGTTGGATCTTTTCTAATTGACCTCGTTAGCTCTTCCTGTCGTGACCTCCTGTTTCAGTGATTTTTACGACAAATGCTATCAAAATGGCTAAACGTCTTATCTGAAAACCTGGAAAAAAGAAACACAATTAATTTAGTGTTTTTTTTAGATATTAAACATTTTGGGGGATGGTCTATTATGCTGTAACAGCGTTTGGACAATTTTGCTGTTACCCCTGGTATATATATATATATATATATATATATATATATATATATATGAAGAAATATAGTTTTGAGGTGTACTATATTTATGGGATAAAGTGTTCAATATCAGTGATAGACCGTATGTAAATATAAATATAAACGTGAACATTGAAGTCAACACTCAGAGGCGACAGGCTGTTTCATGCTAGACGCAATGATCAGGCCGCCTGACATGAAACAGCCTGTCGCCTCTGAGTGCTGATTTCAATGTTCACTTTATATATATATATATATATATATATATATATATATATATATATATATATATATAATGGAGATAATATATATCATGAAACTGTTTATTGTATTATTTACCTATATATAGTATTAATCTTAACATTACATCAAATATAGGTTTGAACATTATGAGCAAAGCATTTAAAAATATATTTATATCAACATATAAAATATTATTTATCAACATATAAAATATTGCGAAGTCATAGAAAGAAATATCTTCCGGATCAAGCCTAACACATTTAATTGTGTTTCATCTTAACTGAGATATGAAGGCACTTTTTCGTTATATCTCTGTATATGTCACTATTCTTTCTTTCTTTCGTTACTCTCCTCCGCCACTTTGTTTTTTAGCGTGAACTCTTCTTCCTAAAAACATGGCGATGTGAATTGAGGCGATATAATTATATCGTGGCCTCATCAGATCAAAGTATATTTATCCAGTAGGTATCTGGCTCAAATAAGAAGTCTCCGATCCCGGAGAGCGATACTGACAAGAAGCGTAGCTGTTGTTCATATTGCAACTTTTAGCTTTAACACTTTCTTTACCAATTTTCCTTGCAGCGTGGTCGGCAATTTTTCAAGGGCCACTAAATCGAAGACAGTTCATATTTGAGCCAGGATCTTTCCACTTGCAAATGATTGAACCAACATCGCATTGTAGCTCTTTTATTTTGTCTTTGAGTTTGAGTTTTATCTTTGGAAATCGTAATTTTTCGGTTTTATATCTGTCTATATTTCTGAGATGAGGTATTATGTACACTATTTACATTATTCGGACTATTGTCCTCATCTTTGTCGCCATATTTATTACAACGTTTCGGCCTTTTAGTATCTGTCTATATTTATGAGATGAGGTATTATGTACATTATTTACATTATTCGGACTATTGTCCTCATCTTTGTCGCCATATTTATTACAACGTTTCGGCCTTTTAGTATCTGTCTATATTTATGAGATGAGGTATTATGTACATTATTTACATTATTCGGACTATTGTCCTCATCTTTGTCGCCATATTTATTACAACGTTTCGGCCTTTCACTATCTGTCTATATTTCTGAGATTAGGTATTATGTACATTATTTACATTATTCGGACTATTGTCCTCATCTTTGTCGCCTTATTTATTACAATGTTTCGGCCTTCTTCAGGTGTTTATTTCGCTCACTGGGGTAGACTGTTCTAGTTACACGTACCATGTTTAATGGATGTCAGTTATAAGTTATTTATCTCCTGTTAATTTCCCTCTGAAAGTTCTCCATTGCCTTAACTGGGTATTGAACTCACACTCTTTGGGTCCTGTAACTGGATCTAACACCTTTATCCACTGTGCCATGTGTCCTTGAGGACATCTGTGTACGAATTTGTGGGTATTGTAAGCCTAATGTCTTCAGCGAACATTTTTTACCATTGCTCATATTGCAATTTTTATTGTTATTATCGCTGTGGCAACGATGCTGGGATGAGGAAATAACTCTTTATCAGTGTCTCTGTAACCTTTACTTTTATGATTAAGATCTCTGTAGTCTGTGGAATAATCTTTATTTTTCGGCATTTTGGATGCTGGATCCGTCAATTGATACACCTTACTTTTATTCTTAGAATATTAACTGCCAGTTTTCTATAAAAAATAGAATAACCTCCAGATGTTTATAAACAACCACCTGTATATTGTAGAGCGCTATGAAAACACTGCAGTTATGCTGATTTTCTTAATATAGCTTAGATGTGGCACAAGGCCGAAAGTATTGAGCACTTAGTGTGGATTGAACTCTCTGCTCAGGCGTAAATGATCTAGCGAGACAAGCTTACTAACAATTACACCACGTCGACATGCCCATAATGATGTTCTAACCCTAGATTAGATGTGGCACAAGGCCGAAATATGGAGCATCCAGTGAGGATCGAACTCACTACTCAGTCGTAATTGTTCTAGCAAGATAAGCTCGCTAACCATTACACAATATCGAAATGCACAAACAATACTCTTATCAGGAGTGGATGTTGAATAGATTTTTCGATCATCTTAATTTTTAATTTTTTGATATAAATATATTTATAAAAAGTTTGGCTCATTTAAAGAAGAAACATATATGATTTGAAATGGTGTCTGTGCCGACTGCTCGTAAAAAAGGAATTTTGTTTTAACATTTTTTGCAGTGTAGTACTCATTCAAGCTTCCTCGCACAAAAGCATTTACAAAAGTCGAACAAACATGTCGAACTAATCAATTCGGAATTCGTTACGCCTCCCACCTCGCAGAGTCTATTTTCAGACAAACAATGATATGGCTATCGTTTGTCTAGGTCAACTGTTGAAAGAGTATGACAAGCTTGGATCAGAATGGTGAAGCCTGACTTTAGATAACTCAAAGGCGTTTGACAAGTTGGTAAGTTCGTCTTAACATGTTCTAAGTATATGGCAATTCTAGGCGAAATTTAAATTTGATTCAATATTTCTTATCAAATCACAACATGAAAGGCTCTTTATATTACAAATATATCGTCCTGTCTATGCCGAGGAATCGACTATTTACTCCTGTCTATATCGATGACACGAGTATTTACACCTGTCTATGCCGATGACACGAGTATTTGCTCTTGTCTATTCCGATGACACGAGTATTTACTCCTGTCTATTCCGATGACACGAGTATTTACTCCCGTCTATTCCGATGACACGACTATTTACTCCTGTCTATCCTGATGACACGAGTATTTACACCTGTCTATGCCGATGACACGAGTATTTGCTCTTGTCTATTCCGATGACACGAGTATTTACTCTTGTCTATTCCGATGACACAAGTATTTACTCCTGTATATTCCGATGACACGAGTATTTACTCATGTCTATACAGATGACACGAGTATTTACACCTGTCTATACAGATGACACGAGTATTTACTCCTGTCTATTCCGATGACACGAGTATTTACTCCTGTCTATACAGATGACACGAGTATTTACACCTGTCTCTACAGATGACACGAGTATTTACTCCTGTCTATTCCGATGACACGAGTATTTACACCTGTCTATACAGATGACACGAGTATTTACTCCTGTCTATTCCGATGACACGAGTATTTACTCCTGTCTATACAGATGACACGAGTATTTACACCTGTCTCTACAGATGACACGAGTATTTACTCCTGTCTATTCCGATGACACGACTATTTACTCCTGTCTATCCTGATGACACGAGTATTTACACCTGTCTATGCCGATGACACGAGTATTTGCTCTTGTCTATTCCGATGACACGAGTATTTACTCTTGTCTATTCCGATGACACAAGTATTTACTCCTGTATATTCCGATGACACGAGTATTTACTCCTGTCTATACAGATGACACGAGTATTTACACCTGTCTATTCCGATGACACGAGTAGTTACACCTATCTATGCTGATGACACGAGTATTTACTCCTGTCTATGCTGAAAAAAGGACATGACTAACTAAATATTTTCGATCTTTGTATGCAAGTAGAAAGTGTGAAGGAGAAAAACAAACAAAAATTGAAAAATATTACAGAAGTTGATTTTTAGTGCGCTTAGTTATCAAATGAAAGACCCTTGTTATGATTAAGATGCGCTAAGTTCAACCTGAGTTACACTTCTTCAATGAACATTGAATATAATAAAAAATTATAATAAATTAATAATTAATAATATAATAACAAACAATTATTTATATATTGCCAATGACTTTCTTATCTATTCAGCAACAATACTGTCTGTTAATTATAAAATTCCATGCAATGCCTTGTTCAGTGCTGAGAATTTTCATGAGATTGGACAGTGCCAAATTTCTCATTTACAAGAAATAATTTCATTACTCGAGGTTTTGCTTTGGCACAAGTCAGAAAAATGTCATACGCGGCAGAATGAATCATTTTTGGAGTCAATCTAGAAAGGTAGAGATTAATACTTTCGATAAGAATATCGAAGGCTAAGGCGTTTGAAAGTGTATGGCATGTGTGGTCATCTTCACAAGTTGAATTCTAACCGAGTTCTATATTTGATTCAATCTTTCTTATCAAACCGCATCATGAAAGTTGTCTTGAACGCACACTTTTAATTGCATTATGCTGAAGTCTTGAATTAATGAGAACTCCCAGAGCTCTCTCCTTGATATTACTTGTTCCATCTTTTCATAAACGACGTCATCAGTACCCGACTCAGTATCCATATTAATGCTACAACTATTTACTCTTTATAATGAAGTCTGATAGGTTACATGGAATCAAATTGGCAGCTCATCGCGAAAATGACCTTCAATCAGTTGTTAAATGGGGCAAGAAATGGCTTGTTAATTTAAAGCCACCAACACTGCTCTCATTCAATCGTCTTAAGAATCCATTTTTGCCTAAGGATTTCTACTGACATCAAATGGGACGATTATATTGAATCAGTTGTTTAGTTTAGCTGCTTGGAAAATTCTTTTTCATTAGAGTGATGTCTATTTTAATGAGAGATCGTGTCGTGAGAAATTTCAACACACTACTCGATGTAATCTACCCGAGCGCCTCTTTTAAAAAGTTATTAGTAAATATTCTTAATTTTTATTTTAACTTTCTTAGAAGTCTAAAGAATGAGTATACGACTCATATATATATATATATATATATATATATATATATATATATATATATATATATATATATATATGTATATATATATATATATATATATATATATATATATATATATATATATGCGTGTGTGTGTGTCTGTGTGCAGACAAAGTTCATAAGCCTTTCATAGTCTGGTGGGTGTTGCCCGTTAAATGCGCAGCCGGTGACTACCAATTAATTCCTCTTCACAGTTTGTTCAATATGGAACGGCTTCTATTGTTGAACAACAATAATCAATATGAATGTATGAATCGAGATACAGTTATAATGATATTAAAATTCAACAGAAAACTACAAATGGTTGACTTACATAAAATGAAAATAGAATTTGACATTCTCACTCGAGTATATATATATATATATATATATATATATATATATATATATATATATATATACATATCATATATGTGGGGCAGTTCAGTTTATATTACAATGAATCATTCATACAAAAAAAGTAAATTAGTAAAGTTAATGATATAAAATGGCGAAATCCCTTCGCAAACAAAATTTTAAAGGTACATTAACCTACCAATCATTCGATGAATGTTATGATCCTAGTTTTTTAAAAGTATAAGCTGTATAAGGTCTTTCTTTAATACGCAAGTACTTTCGACTGTACATTCAGTCATCCTCAGGCATGGAAATTATTTTGTTTTTGGTAAAATTCAGGTAGCATCCGAGACGAAAAAAATATAATGCGAATCGAAATATGTTATTTTTTAAATGTGTTATTGATAACAGATAAAAACTTTTGAAGCGTGCAGTCGCAACGCTGAGGTTGATTTTTTTTTAAATTTAAGAGAGTGCGTTTATTTACTTATATGGTAATTTGAGAATTTTTTTGTTGTAGGAGTTTAGCAGTCAATGTGACATGAACTAAATTGTTCAATAAATATTTTATTTTTTGTATGAATGATTCATTGTAATATATATATATATATATATATATATATATATATATATATATGTGTGTGTGTGTGTGTGTGTGTGTGTGTGTATAATGAATTTAAGCGTGGTACTAGGTTGGCATCTCGGTCCCACCCTTTCACTGATGAAACATTTAAATGCAACCGCCCCTTCTGCTCTAACAGTTTTTTCTCTCGCACTTTCCGATAGTGAAACGCCCTTCCTCTTACTTGCTTCTCTGATAACTATAATCTTCAAACATTCAAATGTAATGTCGATCGACATCTTCTGATGCCTTGATCTTGATCCCCATCCTCCTCTTTACCCTTTCCTCAAACAACCCACTTTACTCTTACTCTCACTCTTTGCAACCCCTTGCGTGCTAGTGGTATTCCCGCCTTGCTTGGGGTGATATGCTCAAATATATATTTATATATATATATATATATATATATATATATATATATATATATATATATATATATTAATTAAATATTTAAGAAAGCGACAAAAATTATTTAATTAATATTTGGTCTGTTGTTACATTGAACTGTCTGGATGACATCCTCTTTGGAATTATCCACACAGATTACCAAACCCTTCATTACCTTACTATATATATATATTTATTGGATGCACATGTTTGAATAGACGTCTTGTGTTTTTGTTTTTTTTAATGGTGTAAATTGCATCTACTAAGCTGTTTGTTCGAGATTCCTAACAAAGAAAACGTATCCTCCTGTAACTTTCGAAATCAACATGTCGGAGGAAAAATTTTAAAAGGTCCATTCCTGAAAAGGGTAATTAAACCTTGTCGGGCTGGGAAGTTCTCTGTGGGCGAGTGGTCTAAATCATGCCGGACAGAGTTCAATCCGTAACAAGAACTTATTTCATAAGTTGACAACCTGCCACACCATACTTGGACAGTTCAAAATAAATCCCAAGTTACCTTAAAAAACGCCATTTAGCATTAAAATGAAGTCAACTTAAAATAAAACAAATATGTTTGGTAAATGAATTCGACTAAAGGCAGCTTACGCAATATTACTTTCACTTCTTTTCCTTATTAATGAGATCGATTGCAGAAACAAATGAGAGTAGGATTTTTCCCTAAGCTAACAGTAAGTCCAGTTAAAATCGTTAATTTCCGATTTGCAATCAACTGCATCAAGTCGCAGATAATCTCACAGCAAATATTATCTGATAACAAAAATACACATATAAGAAATGAAAGGGGAAAAGGCAGGCATGAACCCATAAGTAAAACTAAAAGAAAAAATATTTTTTTAATTTTAGCCGTTTTTCCTTTACAGAAGGCGAAATATATTTAACGGCTTACTATAAATTTGGAATATTAAATGTACACCCATTGCATGGACAGAAATGAAACAGATTAAGATAGATAGATTGAGAGATAGACATACAGAGAGATAAGTAGATAGATAGATAGATATATAGATAAATAGATATGAACAGACTTAGATCGATATATATATATGTATACACACACACACATATATATATGTATACGCACACACACACACACACACACACACACACACACACACACACACACACATATATATATATATATATATATATATATATATATATATATATATATAAAGACATAGATAAATAGATTTAAACCGACTGGGATGGAAAGATAAGTAGACACCCTGATAATAGGTTTACATTGACATGATAAAATTTCATATTAAAACTTATAATTTGAAAGCTCGGAGCACCACACTCTTCTTACCCATATTCCCTTTTATTTCATCGATTAAATAATATATATATATATATATATATATATATATATATATATATATATATGTACGTGTGTGTGTGTGTATGGATACTCGTTCATTGTATAAACCCCCAACTTTACTACTACTAAGCTACAAGTCTGTGACAATATAACGCAGTTTCTTTGACTTCTGCATGGAGTATCTCCCTCTCTCTCTCCCTCTCTCTCTCTCCCTCTCTCTCTCTCCCTCTCTCTCTCTCTCTCTCTCTCTTTCAGTAGCCGGCACGTGACATGACGTAGGCAATACCGCAGTCTTATTGCTTACATCTGCAGTCAATGAGGGTAGAAAAAAAAGTCAATACCGGGAGGGCGACACAGGTACAACGACAGTCATTATATTTTACACTGCAGCCGAGACGGTTGGTGCGTGCAAGTCCGAGAAGATTTGCAGTCTTTTTCCCCGGGATTGATTAAGTTTTGCAGGCCCACTTGAGAAATTTCCTCTGTCTATCCAGTGAATAACTAAATTGATTGGAATAAATATGACGTAGACGGCTTGCTCGGCTGAAGTGATTGCAGTTGGAAATTGCGCTTTTTTTGCCAGTTAATCGAAAATGTGATGGGAAACCCCATTTTTTTTTCTCTCTCTCTCTTTGCAACTGTGTGTAGCTACTTGGAAAATAAAGGCAATTTAACGCCCTTCGTTGCCTCCTGAAAAAAAAAACATACATGAGACAAAGAATCTTAAGGATTGATAATTATTTTCTCCTAGTCGTCTAGACAGAAAAACTAAAATATTCAGTGAGAAGCAAAAGAAAAACTAAAATATTCAGTGAGAAGCAAAACTAACACACGCGCATACATACATGCATACTATATATATATATATATATATATATATATATATATATATATATATATATATATATATATGTATATAAAAGTGAACATATAAGTCAACACTTAGAGGCGACAGTCTGTTTCATGCTAGATGCAATCGTCAGGCAACTCTTTGTCAGTTGCCTGACGATTGCATCTAGCATGAAACAGACTGTCGCTTCTAAGTGTTGACTTCTATGTTCACTTTTATAATTATACACGTTCTATCTCTGATATTGAGCACTTTATCCCATAAATATAGCACACTTTAAGACTATATTTCTACATATATGTATATACATATATATATATATATATATATATATATATATATATATATATATATATAGATAGATAGATAGATAGATAGATAGATAGATAGATATAAATATATATAATGATAATGGACTCTCCTAATGTGAACGATAATGAAGGTCAGCAGTGGATGGTGCCTTTTGTTTTGCATTTAGAGCCTTGGGGTACGGCTGTCATAATGTAAATGAGATCTAGAAGAGTGGCCGTTCAAGACAACGTTAATTCCACGAATTGATAAGAAAGACTGAATCTGTTCAAAAATGTGTCCATATGCTCCTGAAAATTATTTTCCGTCGAGCACTATGGGGAGAATGCGCGAATTTGTGACTACTGCTGCTGCTAATGTAATACTCTTTGATTGAATTGAGTCCTCTCGGTCACTGGTGTATTTGTTTAAATTCACCCTGCGCTCAGCCGTGCACCGATAGCTTAGGCATAGATTCTCCGACTGATGCCAAATCAGCCAGGTTTCGATCCCAGCTTAAAGCAATCGGATGTCTTATCACAACTGACGAAATGTGATACAGCGAAACAGTCTGTCTATGGATTACAATATATATGAATAAAGACCGAAGGAAAACATTTCTTTACGAACGCGTTTCGTCCCCTGATGACCTTATCAAGGCACAAGCATGTTTAGATATAAAACATTAGTTTCGAAACTGTCCTTGATGCGTACAAGAAGTGCTTTAAGTTAACTTACACAGTTACACACATACGCACGCATACACACGTACACACACACAAACACACACACACACATATATATATATATATATATATATATATATATATATGAAACATTCTGTCACCTCTGAATGTTGACTTCAATGTTCACTTTTATATATATATATATATATATTATAATATTTAAAAAAAATATGATTCCTTCGCTACATAAGAGTTCTCATGTTTCAAAAACAAGAGCCAAAAACCTCAACCGCTTGGGGATGAAACAGGGATTGATTCTTTAATTCAATTTAATTTTAATAATTATCTTGAGATTTTCGGCTCTTGTTTTTGAAACATGAAAACTCTTATGTAGCGAAGGAATCATATTTTTTTTTAAATAATTATAATTTATGCACTACTTCTCTATGGAGCACTGTTTTTTAAAAATAAAAACAAAAATACTGAAGAACCCGGGATTATTTACCTAACGTGTTTTTTTTTTATTGTTCTACATATTTGCACACACACACACACACACACACACACACACACACACACACATATATATGTATGTATGATATACCCATGGTTAGTAGGGGTGTAACTTTAATTAATGGCTAGCGTTCTATGGTTAATATTTTATTCTATACAAGATTAACAAGACAGCAGATGAATACAGTCAGTTTCTAAAATATAAAAATAATATACGTGTGTTGAAGATTTGAATTTGAATCGAAGATGACATCGATTGGAAAGAGAAAGAGGCAAACACTTCTAGAAAAAGAAGCTAAAAAAACAACACAAGGCCCGAGAGCCACTCAAAGTAAATGATATTGCTAAAATGATGAATGGGAATATGATATAAATGAAAATAGAGTGGGTTAGACTTGAAGATTACGAGGATAAGGAATATAGATAAAGATCCTCCCGATGGCGAGATTATTTATAATTTGATGTTATAGTTGAGAGAAGCTTATTTCTGTGGCCTTGTGTCTGACATGGCTTAGCTCAGTAAATAATCGAAATGAGAATCCGAAAGGGAACAGAGAAAAACACTGATCTTCTGCTATTTCGTTCCATCAACATATGGCAACCTAGTGATGGCGGAAACGGAATTTACAATCGATAAAAATATCGATCAAGAGAAAGAAAAAAAAAACAACAAAGGCGAGAGAATGAAAAACATGAACAATACATGGGGTGGGGTGGGGGAAATTACAAGTTGAGGCGTTCGGGATGAAAAAAAATAAAAAAAGAGAACTACATTGAGGAGAGTTACGAGTCCGATCAAAATCCAGGAAAAAGTAAGGCGGTGTAAGTCTGTTCATATCTATCTATCTATCTATCTATCTATCTATCTATCTATCTCATTCTGACCATTATCTATCTATCTATCTATCTATCTATCTATCTCATTCTGACCATTATCTATCTATCTATCTATCTATCTATCTATCTATCTATCTATCTATCTATCTATCTATCTCATTCTGACCATTATCTATCTATTTATCTATCTATCTATCTATCTATCTATCTATCTATCTATCTATCTATCTATCTATCTATCTATCTCATTCTGACCATTATCTATCTATCTATCTATCTATCTATCTATCTATCTATCTATCTATCTATCTATCTCATTCTGACCATTATCTATCTATCTATCTATCTATCTATCTATCTCATTCTGACCATTATCTATCTATCTATCTATCTATCTATCTATCTATCTATCTATCTATCTATCTATCTATCTATCTATCTATCTATCTCATTCTGACCATTATCTATCTATCTATCTATCTATCTATCTATCTATCTCATTCTGACCATTATCTATCTATCTATCTATCTATCTATCTATCTATCTATCTATCTATCTATCTATCTATCTATCTCAGTCTGTTCGAATGCATTCGTTTACTTATTAGAATTTATTAGTACTTTAATTCTATTTTATTTTACCATATCATATTTTATTACTATTATTGATATCGCTACTTTTAGTTACTTTAGTAATATTAATATTACTAATATTATTAATTATTTTATTGATTTTCAAGGAAAAAATAGAGTTACCTCCCCTGATTTCCTAGCGCCTCTTTTGCTTTATTTACTATAGCGTCTCTCTTTTATTTTCAACCTTCTTTTCAATCTTAAATGTTAATCTGGGTCTAAATTCCAATTCAAAATTAAACTACAATTCATTAAAACATTTTAACAACAATAATATTCCACAGCAACAATAAAAGAATCTCGCAATAACCAGAAATTTCATGAAACCGGTGTTAACCGAAAACAAAAATACCAACACTTGATAACTGCTTTGGCATAAAATGTAATGTACAATGCAATGTATTATGGATATTCCTTTATATATATGAAATAGCTCTGTTGTTTAACATTGAGCATTATTTTTTCTTACACTACAGTGTATTTATAGGTATTTGTATACGATCGCTCTGTCATACATCAACCTACATTTACCAATTTGGTTATATATATATATATCTATCTATATATATATATATACATACATACATACATATATATATATATATATATATATATATATATATATATATATATATATATCGCGATATAGAGAAACTCGAGTATCGATATGAACTTTGTCTCATTTTTTAGCGGTATTTTGTTCTTTGTTTTTTAGACATTGGCCACTTTGCAGCAATACACAGGTAGATATCTGACAGATGAGCTTTTCTTTTCAGTTTATGTTTTCGTTTCCTTTTTTAACAGTTTTTTTTGTTGTCTACTTTATTCATTGATTTTTATTTTTCATTTTCTTTTGTCACTCAGCAGAATTTGTGATGAAAGATTTGCAATTGCAAGTTTTACAATTACTTTGGTTTATAGCATATATATATATATATATATATATATATATATATATATATATATATATATATATATATAAATTTATGCATGTTTCATTAAAAACAACCGGCAAGCTTCTACGATTAAGATTTTATTTAATTTTTCTTGTGTTCGAACAAGTGCCTTCTTTTTTGGACACAGTGTGTAGAAACTGTCCAAATGTTTCACACTTAATTGGGTGTGTGCGTTGTGGGTATGCTTTTAGTGTTATAGAGATGTTTTATTTTCCGAACACAGTTAGCACATTGTGGCCGTGTTCGTAATTAATATTATTAAGTTTTGGCTTTTTCTTTATTATTATTTTTCATCTTTTTTTACATGTGGATGAGGTTATTATATTTATGTTTTGGGTTTAAATGGGTTCTAATGGAGCTGTGATCAGATAGGTGTAACGTAAGGCATCATTATAGCTATGTAGTTGTGTGACCGATGTAATTATGAATTCGGTTTGATTAGGAACACAATTCCTTTAGGGGCATTTGAACTGATAAATAATGTCCGTTCGTTGTAATTTTGACTTAGCTGGTGTGTTGCTATTTTTTAGGATGATGTTAGCTGTTTTAAATTAATTAAAAAAAAATCAAATTAATTATCTACTATAAAAAATTTAAAACAACTAACCTTATATATATATATATATATATATATATATTTATTTATTTTTATTGCTTATAGATTATTTTTATATATAAAAGTATTTAGGTAAATGCTCTGTTTATAAGAAACAGTATTAACAACATTTACCGGCTGGATATGAGAGACATTTCATAGAAAATATGCGTCCTCCGACAAGAATCGAACCTGCATCCTACACGGGCTTTTCATATAGTGCGACGTGCTATACCACTTAGCTACATGTTGATTCGTCTGGTCACAGATGTCCAGGTTAGTGTTTTTAAACAAATTTTCTATGATTTCTCTCGAACGCTCATATCTGCTCGAAGAAACGTAAACAAATGACATCATATGTTATGATTTTTTTTTAAGTAAATGGTCTGTTTATCAGACCGGTAAATGTTGTTAATACTGTTTATTATAAACTGACCATTAAATATTTCTATCTATAATGCATGTTTCATTAAATAATATATATGCAGGTTTTGTCTATTTTATTTAAATTCTTTTCATATCGTCTGATAAGCTTAATAACATTATCATTAAAGGACGAAAGAATATCATGATATTGATACATATTTTCGCTTCCAGCGTCTCGTATGCACGAGTTTGTCGTTGCATGGAAATCTTCCATCTAAACAAAAAGACTATCATTATTGTTTTGTCCGTATATTGTTTAATATATTTAAATGTAGTTGTCATTTTTGATAATGGCTTATGTTTTAAAAAAATGTACGATTAAAAAATAAGTATCAATATTGTGATTTTCTTTCTTCTTTTAATGATTATGTTATTGAGCTTATCAAACGATATGAAAAGAATTTACATAAAATAATTAGACAACACTTGTCTATATTATTTAATGAAAAATGCATGAATGAAAAAATGCTGCAAATACACACACAATATATATATATATCAAGTTCAATTTATATTACATGAATATTGTATGAATTGTATGAATGATTCATGTAATATATATATATATATATATATATATATATATATATATATTACATATATATATATATATATATATATATAGCTTTGACAAAAGGACTTTTGAAATGACACTTAACCCGAATGAAGTTAAAATCTAATAAAAATATGAAAAATAAGATAATTTCGATTATTTTGAAAGATCTGGAGCTACGCAATCTTGAACTCACTTTTAAGGCTTGCACACTAGTAAAGTAGCATATAGGATAAAATTAGGATCATAAAATGGCTGCCAATATTTTGTGAACCAAATTATTTTCTCATTTATTGGGAATGAATTGATCCAATCTTCGTAGTCTCAGTGAGTTGCCACCTCGCTATCAATCTAACATATTCGCTCTCCTTCTCTCTGTGTCTTTCTCCCTCTCGATACACACACACAGAGACACAGATATATATATATATATATATATATATATATATATATATATATATATATATATATATATATATATATATATATATAAAGGAATATAGTTTTATAGTGTGCTATATTTATGGGATAAAGTGTTCAATACCAGTGACAGAGCGTATGTTAATATACATATAAAAGTCGACATTGAAATCAACACTCAGAGGCGACAGGCTGTTTCATGCTAGACGCAATCGTCAGACAGCCTGATGATTGTGTCCAGCATGAAAAAGCCTGTCGCCTCTGAGTTTTAAGTTCAAAGTTCACTTATATATATATATATATATATATATATATATATATATATAGGTAACTATCTGCCTAAGTGAAACCTTGGTAGGTTTGTCTGGCTCATTAGGTTTGACTATATATATATATATATATATATATATATATATATATATATATATATATATATATTCTCACATTTAGTAGTCAGAGTTGTGCTAACGGTGAAAAATGTATATTCATTATTAATATAAATGTTAGCTTACAGCACAATTTTATTAGCAACAACACTCAATATTCAATGTTATACACACACACACACACACACACACACACACACATATATATATATATATATATATATATATATATATATATATATATATATATATATATATATATATATAACTAAACTATTCAACTACGATATATCCATCGCAAAATATTTAATAAGCAGACCATATTTAATATCGTCGACATGCTGATATTTCATAATGTACCCAAAAAGATCAAAGAAAAATTAACAGTGATTTACCTTGACACATAATTGATAAAAATAAAAATAAACGGACCTGTGAATAAATGAAAAATAATACCAACATAAAAACAATCTTACATAAAGCAACTGCGCCAAAAACTAGAAACAAAATTTATCAGGAATCTAATATATAAATACGTATCAAGTACCGAAAAAACAAAATGAAACCATCGCTTAGTACAAAAAGAATAAAGCCTGAGCACCAAAAGGATATTGCAAAAATAACGATTATGACAAACAATATTGTCTATACAAACGTTTGTCTCCTTCGAGAATGTCAGTCTAAGGATACTAAATTGAAATTACACAATCACTACACATTATTGTGCCGGTCAGTTTGACATTTACTCAATCTGTATCACATGCCACCAAACAATATAACATCAAAACACAAAACAAACATTACCATACCACATAAAGTAAAATAAACGATTACAAATACTGGAAGGCTTGTCTATAAAAAGCGAACAACTAAACATCATTAACATTTAGGAAGATAAATATTAAATATATATTTTTTTAAATGAGAGGGAAATCTGACGGGTGAAGACGCAATAAATGAACAAAACCAACATGGAAACTAGAGATGTGTAAAGACGCGGCACATGAAGTACAGTAAAAAAAAATGTCAAAGCAGATATCGCTCAGAAAATATTCGGAGGTTCTTCCTTAAACTCTCCAAGGAAATTAAATAAATGGTTTGAACAGTAGAAAGAGAGAAAACAAATTTAATAAAGAACTTTCGCTGGTGTTTCACTACACAGTCATATACATACTATATATATATATATATATATATATATATATATATATATATATATATATATATATATATATATATATATATATATGTTAGTAATTGATTTAGGCTAATTTTATAGTAATTAGTCGAGCTTAGAATCCTCAAGAGAATGCAGAAAACATTGGACGGCCGTTTCGTCCTATCTGGGACTCATCAGCAGTGCACATCCACTATCGCGAATCTAACCCGGATCGCTTAGATACAACGCGAACGTCATACCAACTGTACCACGGGACTCGGTGACGAAGAAGACATAAACTAGACTTGATATAGCGCCGCTACTCACTCAGTTCCGTTCACCGATACCCATCCAAGTATACAGAGTTATCCAGAGTCCCCTTAATATATTTGAAGAATATAGTCTTAAGCTATATTATGGGATAAAGTTCTCAATGTCAGAGATAGAGTGTGTGTAAATATAAAAGTGAACATAGAAGTCAACACTTAGAGGCGATAGTCTGTTTCATCTAGATGCAATCATCAGGCCACCGATTGCATCTAGCATGATGTCGCCTCTAAGTGTTGACATTATATATATATATATATATATATATATATATATATATATGTATATGTATATGTATGTGCGTGTGTGTGTGTGTGTTTCTAAATATAAATAAAATATAACTGTATAAAGACAATATCAACAGAGACAAAAGGAAGACTTTTATTTGACCAACAAGTTTCGTCCACTGACTATAAATCTTGTTAAAGAAAAAGAGTTTATTTTGCACCATTTCTTTACAAACAGAAATAAGATACAGTTAAGTTTTCTAATATTTAAGGCTAACTGTGTAAGTAAAGTGAAACGATGGACGAAGCTACGTGTTGTAATTAAATGCCTAATAGTAAATGAAAGAGAGGAAATTTTAATGTAATTACTATTGTTTTATTTTCATTTGATGAATTATTTATGCAATAATTTATTTTAAATAATAAAATAGAATCATAAAATAATATGCATGCATATATATCCTTGATATTTTATATGAATGTGCATATATATACGAAACTTATAATTTATATATATACAAATGCATATATATACGAAATTGGATATACCAACTTGGTTATGTAAATATGGATGTATGTATATGCTCTATACTATATATATATATATGTGTTTATATATATATATATATATATATATATATATATATATATATATATATATATATATATATATATATATATATATATATATATATATATATAGGTAGGTAGGTAATGAAATGTTCGGTAATCTGTATAGATAATCCAAAGAAGGATGTAATCCAGAGAGCTCAATATAAAAACCGAGCAAATATTAGTTAAATTAAAAAAGAACAACATTAAGATGCTTGGAAATGTGATCTGAGAATCAGAAAAATTCCCATTCCTGGGGAAATAAATTTAAATTTTTAATTTAGATTTACATATATATATATATATATATATATATATATATATATATATATATATATATATATATATATATATATAGGCAGCATATTTTCATTAAAACGCATTTTGTTAAATAATTTAGATGTATTAGACGTATTTAATCCTTTCCAGTCCATGAATTAATTCCTGGGTTCGTGTAGGAAATTGATTAAGAAAAATAACAAAATTTTCTATCAAAATAATTTTTATTTTGCTAAGTACTCCGTTAACAGAGTAAATTGAAAATATCTTTTCCTCTATATAAGTACGGTAACTTGGTAATTGTAGCATTATCTATAAAAGGCAGGATGTGTGTGTGTGTTTGTGTGTGTGTGTGTGTGTGTGTGTGTGTGTGTGTGTGTGTGTCTGTGTGTGTGTGTGTGTAACGAATGTACGGCCGCAATTTTCGACGGATCTGCACCAAAATTTACATGCACATGCTCCAAGTTAGCGGAAGGCCAAGACCGACATTGCATTTCCTAACTCCCATCGATAATGGAAAAATCGATTTTTTCATGCTTCTACGGTAGTTTTCATGTAGTTTGCGGCCATTTTATACTGGCCAGAATGGGAGCCTATAGCTGGCTGCCACGAATAGGCAGGAAGATTCTGTTGGCCAGCGTGAGAGTCAACAGCTGACTGACACGAATGTTAACTAGCATGCTAGCATGCAAAAAAAATCGATAGCTGCATTCGTCACAAGTGGGAAAAATTTAAATCTGCATGGCACTTTACTCCAATTGGCTCATTCGCTTGCTTAAATTCAACGTTAATTCTGATTCCGCAGAACTGGGTTGGGTGTGAAAAAGGATTTGTTGCTAACATTCTTTTTTCATTCGGTTTTTCCAGTTACGAGTCCTTTTTTAAAGCTGATCGTTTTGTATTCATTTTGTTTAGTTCTTTTTCCGTAACAGATTTAATGTTTAGTATAGAGCTTAGAAAGAATTCGCTGTGTGAGATAGGCAAGAAGTAAGGCATGTAGCAACATCAGCACGCAAAGGGCACTCCTTTAAAGGCAAGGAAGGGCAAAAATATTTTAAGTCGATAGCGATTGCTGTATGAGTCGTACGATTTTTTAATCAAGCACGGGCAAGGCCGGGCCATGCTGCTAGTATATATATATATATATATATATATATATATATATATATATATATATATATATATATATGCATGTATTTCCTCGAATTTGGTTATGCAAATATGCATGTATATAACTCGTGGTATCCCTCCTGACACAAATGAAAGTTGTTTTCATTTTTACTTATCTTATATTGTCCTTTTATTTGTAATGTATTCAAGGTTTATTTACAAAGACAAAGACAATTATTTTCCCTTGACAGATTTTTCTCAAAAGCTAAGTATGTTCCAAAATTTCCTGAAAATATTCGGACGAATATCCTCATCTTTGCTTTCGACGTTTGTACCGAAATAGTTTTGCGATTTTTTCATGTTTTTTGTGGGATGATATTAGCCGGAGATTCGTTTCTCTCTGACGTCAACAGAGCGCATTCAATTTGACAGTACTTCAGAACATATACGTACATATTAAATCTAACCGGATGTACCTCTTCAAGCAGAAGGAACGCTTGCTGCTCTGTGCATGAGTCATAGAGCTGGTAATATTTTCCTATTTTAGCCAATGTGTATAAATTTATATCTATCGATCCCAATTGATCTCTGAAGGGCAAAGAACGGTAACAAGTTAGCTTCTAATTTTGCGTGTTTTAATCTGTCAATTTACGGTAAATATTTTATCTTCCCTTGTTTAAGTGCATCAGTATATTTGCATATACTATCTTTGTACGTATGGATGCGTGTATACATTTTGCCAGGTCATTCAACGAGTCTAAAAGTACTAATAGTAGCATGTAACCCAGTAATAGCCGCACGATAGGCTCATCGGCGACTCAAACGATTCATCCACTAGGCTTTTCTAGTGAAGAGGGTGGCTAAACACACAACAAGATACTAAACAAGACATGCCATCGGGTGGATGAATCTTCTTGTAGGGTCAACACCGATCTATCACAGTGGGGTTTATTGGGTCCATTGCTATGTGTACAGCCAGTGCAGTGGCAACCTGGTATCGACTGAAATCAAAAACTGACTGGAGAGTTCTATTCCGGGTGAATTCAACGGCCATGTGTCTGAGATTTCAAGCTAGAGAACCACGGTTGTGATTTCACATGTAGATGGATGGGCTCCGTCAGGTATTCTTTGCTAAGAGGCGCTACGCCTGAATGAAACTTCTCTGGCTTTCAACCGAGAGGATCTACTCAGTTGTATAGCGGTCACTGGCTCCCTGTGCCGCGCCAGGAATTTTTTTCGATCCTTCAAATATACAAATCAACCATTCGCCCTTGTATAGGGGTATTGCTGCCATATATGGTCTGGAGCCCCTTCTGCTTGTCTCAAGGTTCTTGATAAAATCCAGAGACGGATATGCAATGTAATTGGCCCTGATCTGGCGTCTCGTCTGCAGTCGCTTTCTCACAGACGTGCCGTCGCCTCCCTCTGTCTTTTTTTACACATACTTTCATGGTAATTGCTCCAATGAGCTGCTTTCGCTGGTTCCCAGACTTCATGAATTTAAGCGTTCTACTAGGCTGGCATCTCGCTCACACCCCTTCACTGTCGAAACTGTTAAACGTAGCCGTCTCTTCTACTCCAATAGCTTCATGTATCGCACCTCTCGCCTGTGGAACCCCTCCCCTTTTCCTGTTTCCCTGATAGCTATAATCTCCAACTATTCAAATGTAATGTTAATTAACGTTTCCAGATGCCCTATCCTTCTCTTCATCCTTTCCTCTATCACTCCTATTTGTTCTCGCTCCAACTCTCTGTAACCCCTTGCGTGCTAGTGGCTTAAATGAGCTAGAAAAGAGTCAATCAATACCTGTTGATCAAAACAACAAAGATGGGGATACGACTACAAATAATTCATAAAATAATACCAATAGATACATTTGAGGGCATCCCATGACACTAAATGAGCTAAAAAAGAAGACAACTGCATTTGGCTGTGGGACTGATGATAATGATGTTATCAATTTTTATAGCCCTAACGACATTTTGTATGATCGTAAAGGATTTAAGTCAGTGTCTCATCAATAATTTGTGTCTTCTTAACCCAACGTGTACGTCCTTACGGTCCTTACTAATGTTATTCTGCATCCTTAAATGTGATTCTTCCAAAACTATGAGGAATGATCTTCCACATATTCACCCTTTCTAATGATTAACAAGCTTGTCTCGCTAGAACAATTGCGATTGAATAGTGAGTTCGATCTTCACTGGGTACCACATACTTTCGGCCTTGTGCCATATCTAAGCTACGCTTGGGAAATCACTATTCACCTTTGTGGCTCTTCACATTGTTTCTCAACTTTCTTGAATCCTTTCAAAATAAAAATTCTGCGGTTCACTTATTGAAATTCAATTCTGCGGCTGCAATCAACAGCGAAATATTTAAATACGGGGCGTTGAAAAGTCGGTTCAGAGTGTAAACAAAACGTGCACTCAAAACTTATTGCAAAGATTATACAAACATATCAATAATAAACATATCAATAATAAACATATCAATAATAAACATATCAATAATAATCATATCAATAATAAACATATCAATAATAATCATATCAATAATAATCATATCAATAATAATCATATCAATAATAAACATATCAATAATAATCATATCAATAATAATCATATCAATAATAAACATATCAATAATAATCATATCAATAATAAACATATCAATAATAAACATATCAATAATAATCATATCAATAATAAACATATCAATAATAAACATATCAATAATAAACATATCAATAATAATCATATCAATAATAAACATATCAATAATAAACATATCAATAATAAACATATCAATAATAATCATATCAATAATAAACATATCAATAATAAACATATCAATAATAAACATATCAATAATAATCATATCAATAATAAACATATCAATAATAAACATATCAATAATAATCATATCAATAATAAACATATCAATAATAAACATATCAATAATAAACATATCAATAATAAACATATCAATAATAAACATATCAATAATAAACATATCAATAATAATCATATCAATAATAAACATATCAATAATAAACATATCAATAATAATCATATCAATAATAAACATATCAATAATAATCATATCAATAATAAACATATCAATAATAAACATATCAATAATAAACATATCAATAATAATCATATCAATAATAAACATATCAATAATAATCATATCAATAATAAACATATCAATAATAAACATATCAATAATAATCATATCAATAATAAACATATCAATAATAAACATATCAATAATAAACATATCAATAATAAACATATCAATAATAATCATATCAATAATAAACATATCAATAATAAACATATCAATAATAATCATATCAATAATAAACATATCAATAATAAACATATCAATAATAAACATATCAATAATAATCATATCAATAATTAACATATCAATAATAAACATATCAATAATAAACATATCAATAATAAACATATCAATAATAAACATATCAATAATAAACATATCAATAATAATCATATCAATAATAAACATATCAATAATAATCATATCAATAATAATCATATCAATAATAAACATATCAATAATAAACATATCAATCCCTCAAATGTTCAAACTTTTTGCCCCCGTCATTTATACACTCCTCTTTACAGGCAAATCATTTATTATTGTTATTTAGTAAAAATATAAAAAATTACAATAATATATTATATTAAAAATTATACAAATAAAAATATTAAAAAAGATTTTAATGAATTAAATAAATTCTAGAATTAAATGAATCCTAGAACCACTCTTATGATACAGGTATAATACTTACTGTATAATATTATGATACTGGTATAATACTGGTATGATACTTACTGTATAATGCTACAGCCTCCTGTAGACTGTTATTTTTCAACCTCCTATTAATGCTTAGAAATAGGAAATGGTCAGATGGAAGACTATCCAGAATGTACGATGCGATGTAAGTTTATAGCCACACAGACTAACAAAAACATAAGACTAAATCATTCAAACGTAATATTAATCAACTCTGGACTTCTGTCCGGTGCGCGACTTTGGGGTTTTCACCAAACATGGGTTCTTCTCGTGAGGATCCAAGAGACGCTTCTTTTCTTTCCTCTCCTATGCATGAATTCATATATATATATATATATATATATATATATATATATATATATATATATATATATATATATATATATATATAGGTCATTCGATTTATCATAAGTGTGTACATTCTAGACTGGTCGATTGCGTGTTTAAATGTCAGTGGCAGTCAATTCCAACTTGAAGGTACGGTTCTGCTTTTCTGACAGACATTGAATGCAAAGTCTATTTTGTAGCTCTCTATATTTCTGAGATGAGGTATTATGTACACTGTTTACATTATTCGGACTATTGTCCTCATCTTTGTCGCCATATTTATTACAACGTTTCGGCCTTTCAGTATCTGTCTATATTTCTGAGATGAGGTATTATGTACACTATTTACATTATTCGGACTATTGTCCTCATCTTTGTCGCCATATTTATTACAACGTTTCGGCCTTTCAGTATCTGTCTATATTTCTGAGATGAGATATTACGTACACTATTTATATTATTCGGACTATTGTCCTCATCTTTGTCGCCATATTTATTACAACGTTTCGGCCTTTCAGTATCTGTCTATATTTCTGAGATGAGGTATTATGTACACAATTTATATTATTCGGGCTATTGTCCTCATTTTGTCGCCATATTTATTACAACGTTTCGACCTTTCAGTATCTGTCTATATTTCTGAGATGAGGTATTATGTACACTATTTACATTATTCGAACTATTGTCCTCATCTTTGTTGCCATATTTATTACAACGTTTCGGCCTTTTAGTATTTGTTTATATTTCTGAGATGAGGTATTATGTATACTATTTACATTATTCGGACTATTGTCCTCATCTTGGTCGCCATATTTACTACAACGTTTCGACCGTTGTACTCTGGCCTTCTTCAGGTGGTTGGAATGTCGAACTGAACCCTTTATTTCGCTCACTGGGGTAGACTGTCCTAGTTCCACGTGCCAGGAGTTAACTGATAACTGACATCCATCAGACATGGCACGTGAACCCCCCGTGATCAAAATAAAGGGTACAGTTCCACATTCCAACCGCCTGAAGAAGGCCGGAGCGTACAGCGGCCGAAACTTTATAATAAATATGGCAACAAAGATGAGGACAATAGTCCGAATAATGTAAAAGTCTATTTTGATGTTATCCGATCTGAGTCACATACTGCATAAGCATCCAGATTCTCAACGTTTCGAAATATATATCGTCCCTCTTGTCTTGTAAGTAGGCGCCATGTCCATAAAAATAACTCAACTTTTCAGCGTGTCCCTTCTCATTTTTCTTTCTACGTCTTATTTAATTGGCAAAAATCTTATTTTCTGCCTGAACAGTTTGTCTTTTCTGAAGATTACTTATCAAAATACCTTTCGTATTTTCCAAAGTCATGGCCATGATTGTGAGATAATCACGACATTATATGTGGTTAAGTATATGTCTGGTATTTGGCAATTATCGTCGTAGTTTTGTAATGAGTCTAATCGGTTGTGTTATTGCCTTAGTTTCCACGGTTGTCTTTAGGCGAATGCATCAGTTTCTGCTTCTTACTCAAAGTCAAATCAGCTTTCTTTTCAATAAGAGAAAGGTTTTATTGATGTTAATTGATGTTTAATTGTTATTAAAATAATTTCCAGTTTTATATGGGACGCAAAGGAAAAAAAATAACAAAAAAACCCAATATCAAATGATATATATTGAAGAGAGGCCAGACATGTGAAATAAGAAGGGGAATCTGCAGACTTTACCAGGAAGAAAAACTGACCATTAAATCATATCTTGATCGAAGGAAACAACTTTATTGAAAGATCAGAAGTAATGGCAGTCTGCAAGAACGCGAGAAAATTCCTCCTGGCCAATCATGATCCCGGGGAGGACTTACTTAAACAGTTATAATCCCCCCACCTTCTACCTCCATTTCTCTCTCTCTCTCTCACTATATATATATATATATATATATATATATATATATATATATATATATATATATGCACATTTCATTAAAAACGACTGACAATGTGCTTTTATTTAGTTTTTTATACAATTTCTCATGCGATCTAATAATGTTTTTCTTTTCGGATGATAAATTATATAAAAACTGTCCGAATGTTCTTTTTATCCGAGCGCTTTCGGCTATACATTTAGCCATTTTCAAGGAATATATTTCAACTGTTAGAATTATAAATGGTTTGTTATATGTATGTTTTATAAAATGTTTTCATATTTTTTGTTTCTATTCGGAACATACTTGTCGACAACACTAATATAATAGCATCATCCACATGCAAAAAAAAAAGGCTGAAAATAATTTAAGCCTTATTAATAAAAACTAACAGATCAACACTTAATAATATTAACTTTGAACATGGACATAATATCTTGACCGTGTTTTGAAATAAAAAAAATGAAACATTTTATAAAACATACATATAACAAACTATTTCTAATTCTAAACTAAATAAAAGGACCTTGTCAGTTGTTTTTAATGAAATGTGCATGAAAGAAGGATTGCTGCCTAAATACACAATATATATATATATATATATATATATATATATATATATATATATATATATCTTTTTATTTTGCCTTCTTCTTTCCGCTCCTCATTCTTCCACAAGTAGTACAAGTTTGGACAGGTTTTGAGACGAAGCACTGATTTGTTACCTGACGAAGCCATCTGGGCAAAAACCGTGCTTGCCAGTTCAGAGTTTCTGATATTTTACATATGCATATATATATGTATGTATATATATGTATGTATATATATATATATATATATATATATATATATATATATATATATATATATATATATATATATATATATATATATATATATTAATTGGTATCACCCCATGCACAACAGTAAACCACTGAGATACAAGGGGTAACAGCTTGTGGGAGAATTCGGAAGAGAAATATTAATGATGAGCGGGAAGAGAAAACAGTAATCAAAGGAACAGTAGATAGCAAGTGACATTGCATTTAGAGGATTAAAGTTGGCTGGAAAGCCAGAAGCTGAAAGGGAGATCCACAAGCGAGAAAAGAAACTGTTATAGAATTTACGGCTACATCGAGCCAAGCTCAACTGTAAATTCATGAGATCTTGACGTCACTCTAGTACTGTGCTTAACTTCAAAAAGCTTTGGTAGCATAGCGAAGAGAGCTCATCCAAAGAATTAACATGAAATTATTTATAAAATGACACAGAGAGGCAACCTTTAAAAACAGAAACTAAAAACCTCAAATTTAATTATATAATTAAATCAAAAGCATTAGTTCTGTTTCATCTTCAAGCGAAATCTAGAATTCTAATCCAAACACCCCTTTTGAAAAGAATCTGTATGTATACAAATACGAATTTAACGAAGAAAATGACAAAATACTTTTTGCCGTAGAAAAAAAAAACAAAAAACAGACGACATGCGTTTAACGGATGTCAAAAATTGTTGAAAAAAGCCACCCCTACCCCACCTAGACTTAACCTCTTTTTGAACGTAACTCATAATTGAGACAACGATAGTTAATAATATAAACACGCTACCACTCCTGTCTAAATGATTGGATTTCTCTGTATCCTTGGAAATAGGAAATTATGAATATATATGAGATTATAACTCGGTAAAATTCAAAATAAATTACTACAAAATTCGCTTGAAGATGAAACAGAACTAATGCTATTGATTTAATTATATAATTGAATTTGAAGTTTTTACTTTCATGTTTTGAAACCTGGTAATTCCTATGTAGCGATGAAACCGTATTTTTAAATCAGTTAATTTATAATATATATATATATATATATATATATATATATATATATATATATATATATATATGTAAGCAAATATGTGGATGTAGATCCGACGGTATGATGAAAAATATGGAAAAGACAAAGCAAAATCCGAATATGCAAGTTTACTGTAAAACAACATTAAAACAGTAAACTTGCATATTCGGATTTTGCTTTGTCTTTTCCATATTTTTCATCATATATATATATATATATATATATATATATATATATATATATATATATATATATATATATATATATATATATGTATATATATATATATATATATATATATATATATATATATATATAATTTGTATATTCTGTTTCTAATGTATATTAAATGCTACATTTAAAATACTTTTTAAGGAGATTTTTAATACAGATTCTTATAACACTTTTAGATGATTTACCCATAAATAATATGTTTCACGCAGTGCGGTTTTCACATAATGGGCGCCTGTTTCTCTTGAACGCTTCCGATCTCTGTACTCGAAAAATCTTCTTGATGACGTGTTTCAGTTCTAGAAGGAACTTATTCAGGTTAACACCGGTGGCTTTATTATGGAATAAATTATATATATATATATATATATATATATATATATATATATATATATATATATATATATATATATATATATATATATATACACTACAATTTTAAAAGTTCGAAGCTACCCACAGAATTAGCATGGGGTGCATTTGGCAGAAGGGTTAAAAAAAATTTAAAAGAGCTCTTAGAGTTATTGCAAAAAGAATGGAAACAATTATCGAACTTATATATATATATATATATATATATATATGCAGAAATAAAGACTATATATATATATATATATATATATATATATATATATATATATATATATATATATATATATATATATATATATATATATATATATATATATATATATATTGCAAGGTGCAATGACAATAGATGCCGGTTACAATTTTGAATGAAAACAAACATTGTTACACACCTTGAGATTTTGACTTCCGGTGTGATTAGATCTTTAATTTATTGTTGACAGTTTTTCTTGTTTTTATTTTTATTGTCATCGCTGCTCCTTTTAATGACCACACATCGCTTCAGAAGTAGATTTGTGAAGAAGGGAAATATCTTTTATGATCATAGACGCAGTTTTGACGTGGAGTAACATAGAATCGAATTTACTTAAGAAAGAGAAAAAAACAAACTATTTTACCATTATTTGATATCTTATTAAACGACAATGATAAGCATCTAAGTCTAAACGTCTATCGAAAATCGACTAACAAAAGTCATCTCGAAAACTTCTGTAGACATTGGCAAAATAGAAGCTGTAATAATTATAAAGTTTCTATAAATGTTGGCTTAGACTTTCCTGCCTTCAATAGTTACATGAAGAAAATACATTGAAAATTCTTTTAAACTGCTTCAATATAATTATTTCACATAGGATGCATAGCGAAACCTTAAAAAATCCCCAACAGAAATATCTCAAGAAAACATATGTGAAATATCAAGGAATTTAAATTAGACTATATGGTCATAAAAGGGAAATCTTTACAAAACTACAAGCCCAATACATCATTCGTCTGTCAGGATTAACCATAATTTCGACTTAAAGAATGTCGTTTTAATTAAGATAAAATAAATTAACTTCTGAATTCTTTACAGTTGATGAAGGTCACATTTCATACATCTGTGTTTTTATATCTATCTATCTATCTATCTATCTATCTATCTGACAAAGTCTATAAATATCTGTGTTTTTTTAAATATCTATCTATCTACCTATCTGCGTTTTTATATCTATCTGTCTTTGTCTCTCTCTCTCTCTCTCTCTCTCTCTCTCTCTATATATATATATATATATATATATATATATATATTTCAGTCTCTTATCTATTTATCCATATATCTATATATCTAACTATCTATCTCTGTTTATATCTATCTAACTACTTATCTATCTGTATTTTTAAAAACATTTTTCAAGAATCTATCTATCTATCTGCCACAGTCTGTAAATATCTATCTATCTATCTATCTATCTATCTATCTATCTATCTATCTATCTATCTATCTGCCACAGTCTATAAATATCAATCTGTGTTTTTTATATCTAGCTAGCTAGCTAGCTATCTGCGTTTTTATATCTTTGTCTCTCTCTCTCTCTCTATATGTATCTATTTCAGTCTCTTATCTATTTATCCATCTATCTATATATCTATCTCTCTATCTCTGTTTATATCTATCTAACTACTTATCTATCTGTATTTTTAAAAACATTTTTCAAGAATCTCTATATCTATCTATCTGCCACAGTCTGTAAATATCTATCTATCTATCTATCTATCTATCTATCTCTCTCTCTCTCTCTCTATATATATATATATATATATATATATATATATATATATATATATATATGTGTGTGTGTGTGTGTATGTGGACAGTGAACAGACAGTCGTCTCTGGTTGACGACTACAATATCCACTTTTACATTTACATATACTCTATCCCTGACATCGAGAACTTTAACCCATAAGTATATAAATATAGCATACCTTAAAACTATATTTTAATATATATATATATATTATTAATTTCTATTGTTTTATTGTTCTGCCCCTAAATAATGTGTTTTACTATATTCTTTCTTAACTCTGTAACTCATTTCATCTGAGTGGCTTTATTGAATTGTTTGTGGAGAAAATAATTAAAAAAGTAACTTGTCCTATCGATTGGAGCTAGGAATATGCTGACTGCATCCCCGGGAAGAGTGGTGGGGTAACCCCCAGAAAAAGAGATCAAATGCTTACCCTACCTATGTCTATTTTGTTAACTAACACTCTTCTGTTTACACTCAGGCAGATCTGTCCTAAGAACGAACCTGTGTCTCCCGTTTTGACTATTCTGCAAATCCGAATTTTGCATTTTGAACACTCGGAACTGCCTCCCCTTTTTACTCTTGTGCAAAGACGGCATATGTCTACATTTTTCACTCTCTTGTGTACAGGATCTACCAATCATTTTTTTACTCAAAAATGCAGATATCTACTGATCTACTGTTTATCAAAACAAAAAGATTTTCTATTAAATATTATTGGCACAAGATATACTTGAAAAAGTTTCTCTATATATCTATCTATATCTACCTGTTCGCATGTAGCTCAAAGTGTTCATCTCAGCTTACTAATCTAGCTACATATATGAGCTTCTCTGGTCATGTCTACATCCCTATCTATTTAAGTATCTAAATATGTTTTTCATAAAAATAAGAAACTAATGTCCTTTCAATTTTCTCGTCTAGACAAAGCTTTTAGAAAAAACGACGTCCAGTCCGCATCATCTTTATCCGCCATTTCTAGTGTCTACCATTTCGCCATCATCCGCACCCCCCTTTTACTACGACCCCCCCCGGTCTTTACCATTCATTCATTTCTTAGATTTTTTGTCTTCATTATCGGCATTTTTCTCTTTTGATTTCCTCTGGGCTCTCCCCTCGCCCCCGCCATCCCCGGTCCCCTACTCACACATTTTAATCAGTCATTCGTTGTTCTTTACTAGAAGCGTCTTTCTATGTTTGTTTTTTTTAACCTTTTTTCTTTAGGCAAATGAATTTAATTTTTTCTATTAGTGCGTTTAGTTATTTTAGTGTGGTTGCTAGTATATTTTTGCTTAAAAGTGTTTGTTTATTGAAATCCATTTTGTTCCAAGTCGTAGAAATCTGAGAGAAAAAAAAAACTTTATGCGAAGAGGTTTATTTGGTCAGTCGAAAAAAAGAACAATATTATTCTAATCGTTATCTGTCGTCAATTGAAATGTACTGTACATTATTTTATCCAACGTCATATGTGTTTAAAATAAATTTTCTAATATGTAAACAAGGACTGAAGACCTCGGACTTTTGGTTTAAAAGTTTCTTTGGTTCCGGAAATGTCATAATCGCTAATTTTTCCTGTTGGCACAGGTTGCAAATATTGTTGTGATTGTTGTAAGGCTTTTCCACCTTAAAATTGGATCCCTGTTTTTTTTTTAATTCCACACATGGTTAAGTAGTTTGGTGCCTAAGATTTGCTAGCTTAAATGACAACCGATACATTTACTATACATTAGCTTTTCTTTTCTTCATTTCTTTCTTCGTAGTATTATTCATTTGATAAAAATCGCCTGAGGATACCGTAAGTTTGAAACCAAGGAAGCGGATTCAACTGACCTCTTGTTTTATAAGTTAAAAGGTCTACATGGTATTTTTACTTTTGTCTTTTTACAGATGTATTGAGCACTTTTTAATACTATTGCTTTCTGGTCTGATTCAACTCTGACCATGAAACTTTTATTATATATATATATATGTTAATATAAATGACAATAGGAAAACAGTAGTAATTATAATTAATAAAAACAAAAAACAGAATGTTCTTAGCAACTGGAATGTAGAGAACGCTATTTTCATATTGTTAACTGAAAATAACGTCAATTAATGTCACGTGTGGAGAATATTGTCATTATATCTGTGTTGACGGATTCAACTATTTTCTTTTGATTTTACGATATTGTGTACGTTTGTTTGTGAGAGCAGTAATTTTATTAAGAAAGGTGAATTAGTGAAAAAGCCAAATATTAATCTACGCCCAGGCTTTTTCCAGTTGCTAAGAACATTCTTTTTTTGTTTTTATTAATTACCTTCTTTAATTAAATTCATTACGCTTTTTGCTTTGAGAAAGTCCACATTGGCTGAAACGCGTCAGCAATTACTACTGTTTTCCTATTGTCATTTATATTTATAAAGATTGTCTTCTCTTCAGGTTATCTCTGATAAATTTTCATATATATATATATATATATATATATATATATATATATATATATATATATATATATATATATAAGCGTGTTTGCGTGTGTCTGTTAATGTGTTTGTGTGTATGTGCATCCGTCGAGTAATTACATCTAGTATCTGCCACTTCGACAAGAATCTCTGTGTGTGTCTTACCGCGCCAAAAAAGACATTTTTTTAATGCAACCAACATTTCTTGTTTTTCTACAAGAGAATGAACGTCTGAAACGCAATGAATTGAAATATTGTCGGAAGCTAATGACAATAAAATAGCACGAAAATACAATAAAGCTATTATATTGAAATTGAATAAACTTGAACTAGAAAGATGAAACAGCTGTGAACAGTTGTTGCTTGTTTATATATATATATATATATATATATATATATATATATATATATATATATATATGTATATATATATATATATATATATATATATATATATATATATATATATATATGTATATGTATATATATATCCATGATTAGATTAGTAATCTATTACACAGATAAACATTACAAAATAGACTTATGCTTCTTTCCGCTTGAAAACCTAAAAATAATTGAACATTTTATCATAAAACAAATGCACTTTCAGCATCTGTCTTATAGATTTTTGCTTAATTAATATCTCAATGTTTATATTCAGCTTTAAAAACGAATTTAAAAAATAACTGGGCCGTGTTAATCATTTGCTATTTGATCTTTTGTGACTTTTATGAAGCAATTTTGCTGATAGCTTTTATAGTTAAACTGATAAATTATTTTAAATTAAAAATTTTCTGCCATGAACGATCTTAGAATTTACATTTTAAATTTTCTGCCATGAACGATCTGAAAATATACATTTTAACCTGGGAGTAACAAAAAGTCAGCAAACTATAAAGTGAGGTCATATATATATATATATATATATATATATATATATATATATATCAAGTATGTGGTGCAGTTCAATTTATATAACATGAATCATTCATACAAGAAGCAGATAGTGAAGTCAATGATATAAATGGCGAGAATACATCTTCGGAAACAAATTTATTAAAATACATTAACCCACGAACCTGTGGATGAATGTTATGATCCCAGTTTGTAATAAATTTCTTACCGTTAACAATAACACATTTCTAAAAAAAAAACATATTTCGGATCATATCTAATCTTTCGTTGTCCCGTTATTACCTGGATGTAAAAAACAAATCTATTTCCATACCTGAGGATGTCTGTATGAACAGGTGAAAGTACTCGTATAAAAAGAACTTATGCACCTGGAATTTATCAAAAACAGGGATCATAACATTCATCTACAGGTTCGTGGGTTAATGTATCTTAACAAATTTGTTGCGAAGATGTTTCATTTTGCGACTCGTTCTGCCTTTCCCTCTATGCACAAGGATCCTCTTCCCCCACCCCCATCATGTTTCCTCGGTGATCTATTCATTCAGTTGTGGTTGTGGTAGCAACTACATAGGAAGAACGACCCAGCGTTTGGATTGTAGGATTAGGCAGCATGTCCCATTACGAGTTCTTAATCCGGATGCCCGTAAGAGGCAGCTGGTGAATACTTCCGGGTCAGCTATTACTGAACATCTCATAAATAGCAGGGATTGTGCAATAAATTTTAGTTCGAACTGGTTCACTGTTCTGGCTAGTTCGCACTCTCCTTTGCATTTACGGGCACTGGAGTCTATGTACATACGGTCCAGGGAACCGTCTCTTTGTAAGCAAAAAGACTGTCTCCTTGGAGTTCACGTTATTATACTCTAGTGTTCGTCAATCATACATTTTCCCCTCCCCACTGCATTTTCCTCCTCTTCTTCCTCCCCTACCTTCCTGTTTTTTTTTCTTTTGCTGCGCGAATTTGCGTTTTTTTTTGTTTTTTTTTACATATATATATATATATATGGGGTTTTCCCTCATACAAATTAATCATTTCATTTTTTAATGTTTTAATTGTATGTAGGGTGTTTGTGTGAGTAAAAGTAATTTGAAATAAATTATTATTATGTTCCCAGTCGACGCTGATGAGCTTGGGAACGAAACCGGTTGGTCTGTCTTGTTTGTGTTTTCATCTCTTATTTTTTATTTTTCATAATGCCTATAACAAATAAGTTTTACGTTTTCCTTGCAATATTACGGTTTTGTACCTCCAACAATTTATGTAAATATATATATATATATATATATATATATATATATATATATATATATATTGTCATCCACAGACAGACTGTTTCGCTGTTTCACAGCTCATCAGTGTGGCTAGACGTCCGGTTGCCTCTAGTTAGGATCGAAACCCGACTGAATTTGCGTCAGTCGGAACTTCTCCCACTAAGCCCTCGGCGCACGGCAGGGATGAAGGTGAATTTTAGCGTGTTTATTTTTAGATTTAGATAAACACACAGTGACTGACAGTGACTCAATTCTGCCGAAGAGTCATGCTATATTAGCTTTAATAGTCACTGTTTACAAATTCACACCTCAAACCAGAGAGCTCAACCGAAATTAATTTTTCAGGAGCCAATATTTTTGTCATCCACAGACAGACTGTTTCGCTTTTCACAGCTCATCAGTGTAGCTAGACGTTCGGTTGTCTCTAGCTAGGATCGAAATATATATATATATATATATATATATATATATATATATATATATAGGTAATTATCCGTTGGTATATAATCTAAGTGAATCTTAATAATATAAAATACATATAAATAAATAATATGAACGAATATATGATGCTAACTGAAATTATTGTTAGCCATGCATGTTATGGTTTTTTATTATGTTTTTTATTTTTATTTTTTTTATGTTGTTCACTTCTTTATGCTAGTGATATATCCATTATGACCATCCCTGTTGCAGTGTATATATAATGGATGAAGAAAAAATATATATGTGTGCGTATACATACATCTTTTGACCAAGTTGGATGCTACGCGGTAATCGGGTTAAACAGGTCTCCTTTAAATTAATTTGGAATATGTCTTTAACTGATAAACTTAATAAATATACACTTGGGGATTAACCCCAATCTAACATTACCTTAGGTTAAAGTACATTCATATCCTGCCAAATCTTAAATACATTTAGGATATAAAATTTCAGGACTCTAGGTATATAACCTTTATAAATATGTTTCTCTGATTTTAATTAATAATCATTCAATTCAAATATATTAGGTTTTCAACTTAAATTTCTTGGTTGCTTATACAAAAAGCTTATACAGTGTAACCCGGATATAAGAGAGTTGTCGGGACCGGAGAAGTCTCTTATATCCGGGTTTGGTCTATTTTGTTTTATTAATACAGGCTCTAATTTGGGACCAGAGAAAATCTATCTTATATCCGTGTTTCTCTTATATCCGGGTCTCTTATATCTGGGTTAAACTGTACCAATTTACATTTAAGTTTTTAAAAAAATTTTTTTCGATAATTTTGAAAAACCTTTTAAAAATGTTCTGAACCAGACGCTTTTTTAATATTATTTACAGAATTTGTTGACAGGGAATTAACCCCGATGTAACTTTTCCTTTTAAATATTAATAAATAAATCAAAAGATGCTCTAGATATAAATATCGTTCTCTGAATATAAGTATTTTAATTTTAATTTCTTGGTTAATTATATAAAAATACTAATTTCGAAATCTTTAAAAATGTTCTCTTTTAATATTATTTACAAATAATTTGAATGAAATATATGGCTCCGTTGGCAGAAACAGACAGGATTGTTTCAGATTCACATTTTACGACAAGCTGAGGTCAGTATGTCAAAATAGGGGAAAACACTCTGCCGTTCTCCCACTTTCTAAAAAACAATATCTCTGGTTTTTAACCCGGTATATATTTTCTCAATTTCATTTGTGATTTGTTTGTAGGTCTTGAAGATTGAGAGTTGCTGTTTTTTTTAGATCTCTCATGAAATAAAAATTATTACTTATGGGATTTTAAGTGCTTGATATTCTTAAATTAATAATAATTTTTCTGTTCTTTCCTCCTGGAAATTCCATACAGATTAACATGTTGTATCATTACCATATATATATATATATATATATATATATATATATATATATATATATATATATATATATATATATATATATATATATATATATATATTGCACTGTTACATTAGAACATGTACATACCCATTGTATATGTAACAGTGCATAATAAATAAATATTTATTGCTCTGCTTTTGTATTGACCCTTGTTTTAAATTAATGTTTTGAAGGCTGAAATTTTACACATCGTCCTTTTACATATTACATCTATCTATCTATCTATCTATCTATCTATCTATCTATCTATCTATCTATCTAGCCTGTTCCTATCTATCTATCTATCTATCTATCTATCTATGTTCATATGTATTTCAGTCGGTTCCTATCTATCTATCTATCTATCTATCTATCTATCTATCTATCTATCTATATATATATATATATATATATAACTGTAAAATTAGTATTGGGCATTTTAAATCTTTATAAATATTTCAATAGTTAAACAATAAATTTTTTTTAGATATAGTTAAAAAATTTTCTAAACAACATCTAAAATATTACTACAGTTAGATTTATGTTAGAAATATTCAAACACAGTTGCATTCCATATCATGTGACATCCGCGTCTCGTGACGGACGCTACTTAATGTAAACAAACTTCTGAAAACAGTCATTTCTGATGAAAGATCGGGGTCGATCTGAAATATCAAATATATATATATATATATATATATATATATATATATATATATATATATATATATAAATAAAATATAAATAAATACTTTCACAAAAACATTCAATTTTTTTTAATTTGCAACTTTTCAGTTGTTTTTTTCTATATTATATATATATATATATATATATATATATATATAGAGAGAGAGAGAGAGAGAGAGAGATAAGTATGAACATAAAGTAAATAACGAGATATTAGCAAATATATATGTGTGTGATCACGCACATATAGTGATGAGCGAATAAATAGTTAATTTAAGGTGTAAAGAAAACAGTGCTCAATGTAGTTAAACAGAGCTATAAAGTATATCTTAATAATTACACATATAGCTACGTTTGTAGTTAACTCAGAGTTTTATGGTTATCCAATTCATCAGGCGCAAATGGTAAATGAACCACTTAATACAGTTGATTTTTTAAAATTTTGAGTCTGATGGGAGGAATGCTATATTATATGTAAATTCAATGTTCAAGGTTATCATAAATTTAATATCATATTGGGATATAAATTCAAATACAGAGTATTGGTAGGTAGATATTAGAAAAATCATGATATATGATATAAACTTATGATATATATTTCCGTTAAAAAAGAAAATGCGAATGTACTGTGTAAAATGACGTATAAAAAAAAAGAAGAAAAAGTTGAGGTGAGGTAAGGAAGAAAGGATAAGGCATAAGCGGAAAGCAATACAAACAGAAGCGGGTAGACGAGGGGTGTATTGTAGTTCGGTACGGTTTTCTTTACGGGTAATCTCTTTGTCTCAAGGAAGTAACAAGTATATGGAGCTAACGTTTAATATTATTATAATATAAGCTAAAAATAAAATCTGTTGTTAGTCAAAAAGGATGTAAGAAGTAGTAAAAAATCTAAGAAAAAGAAAAGAAAATGAGAAAAGGAACGCCTTATTATACTTTATGCTACAAATAGACGCTGGGATAGTGCAAGGGGGTAACTAGTGTTTAACAAAAATATTTGGGGGCAGGTCAAATGTAGTAATACAGTAGACGTTGCGTTAATTGGTCTAGCCAAAATCAAAATATTTTAGAAGAGAGTTTTTCTTTGGAATACATGCTATCATAAGTTCATTTCGCTTGTTCAGCAAGTTAGGATTGCCAATGAGCTTGAGATTTTTTTTCTCTAATAGACAAAGTTCTCTAATAGACAAAGTTTACATTTTTTACCACAGCCGGTAAAGTTAGAAGTTTTAGCGATGAAATCTCAATTTACTACAGCTGTGTAGTTATCTGTCTTAATTTCACAGAAAAATTTGGAGGTCTTTGTATTCGGCCCTTCAAAAAGTGTTTCGGGTTTCTGCTGTTTTGAGGTAAATTTTCAGTAGTGAGTTTCTCTCAATATTAAAGTCCAGTTTGACTGCTATTTCACGAACGCTTTTCTATATTCAATCGGATTATGACATTTACATCGGACGCACTTTGTCAGCAATAATGAAATCATTTTATTTTTTCTTTCTCTACTTCGGCTTTTCCAATTCCATTCACCGTCTGTTCACGAGAAATGTCTTCAGAATTGTTATTTTGCATTCCTGCGAATGTGTTAACTAACATCTTACCAATTTTATTTGCTCTTCCTTCTTCCAAGTTATATCTTTAGAGTTTTTTGTAAGTCTTCAGACAGTAAATTGAATGTCTTTTTTACTTTGGCTAAATAAAAGGCAAAGTGAATTCGACAGAATGCTCTCAATTCGCCTTCAGAACATCAGATATCATGAGAGACACCATTAAAATAAATGGAATAAAAGAACATTGGGATGTTTAAGATGAAGTAGATTAAAGATGGGAATAAATTGAACTCTGGATGAAACCAATTCCGTTAAGGACAAAATAATTCACTTTGATAACGATAAAATTCGACGCAGAATCAACACGAGAAAAATGTCTGAGTAAAGTTTTTGAAATCCAAATATTTTCATCTTATTTCAACTTTTCCTATTTATTGAATTACCTGAACCCAATTTCTGTGTAAGACACTTATGAACAGGTATGAAATATCCTATCCCTTTATATATAATGGGAGACTCATGGTTTAGTATTCAATAACAGGTATAGAGCGTATATAGATTACCTGACAATTGCGTTTAAGCATGAAACATATTGCCGCCTCTGGGTGTTTAATACAATGTCCCCTTATATATATATATATATATATATATATATATATATATATATATATATATCAGAGAAATCAAATTTAAATTTGGAACGCGGAAATTTCGGTCTTTTACATTTATATATATATATATATATATATATATATATATATATATATATATATATATATATATATATATATTTATATATATGTATAAATAAGTGAACATTGAAGTCAGCACTCAGGCGACAGGCTGTTTCAGGCTAGACGCAATTGTCAGACCGCGAGTGTTCGATTTTTCCTCGGCTATTTATATATATGGGTCAGTGATGCATTATGGGAAATCTATTCTGGCGGTTTTTTGGACTGTAGGGGCTTTATTTAGGTTACTTTATTTTACTTGTTTTTTATTTTTATTTTATATATTTATTATTCTTATCGGTTTTCTATGTTTTATTAATGTGGTAAAATATTTGAGCGGGGAATTTGATTAGGTCGCTTATTTTACTTGTTTTTGCTCTTTTATCTTTCTTAGTTTAACGGTTATTTTAGCGGGAGCGATTTGTAATTTGTTCATTTATTTATTTATTTATTTATTTGGGATTAATTTTTATTTGTTTTTTCTTATTTATTGGCTTATTTTTTACTTATTTTTTATTTTATGTATTTTTATATACTCTATTCGATTTTCGATATTATCATATAGCAGTTTTAGCCATTTTCTCGTCTACTTTTTGGATTGATTGTTGTAGTCTATTCTAACGGTTATTTTGGCGTGATTGGTTTGTTCATTTGTTTATTGTTTACTTTATTTATTCGGATTGAATAAATATAGCACACCTTAAAACTATATTTCTTCATATATATATATATATATATATATATATATATATATATATATATATATATATGGTGGACTCTCTCGTCTCGGTCAACAAATGAGGGCTCAGAAAAATAAAGAAGTGTTCAACTTTTATGGGTACGCATGTGTCTCCCAAGGCCTGCAGGTATTTTGTAAACTTTCAGATTGATGTAACATGTGGTCGAGCCATTTAGCTCAAGTGATTGACTATCAACTGCCACATGTTTTGACCAATCAACAGCAAGGCCTGCTTTACAGCGTGCGGCAAAGCCACCGTGGCAGGTTACGTTTTCATTGACATGAGCAGCATGCTGCCAACTTGCTTTAATATTTGTACACAGTCGATTCCATATGCTCAAGTTGGCCTCACTTAAACCTTTGCATAGATGAGAAGCAGGACAATAAATATATACATTAATCATCCTTCTAAGTTCTTTTTTGTGTATAAGGATGAAATAATCGGTAAAAATAAAGAAATCTAGTTTTCTTTCCTCAAACATAAAATACCAATTATTTCATAATTTTTCAGAGATTTGGTTTACATTAAAAAGAGTATTATTATCTGTAGCATAAATATTTTTATTGGGGGCTTTTTTTAATGCTTTTGTTTTTAGCGAACTATCTTGACTATCAAGTTCCTGCAAGTCTTCACACTATGCGTGCACCTTCAATGTCATGCATTTTTGGCTCATATTCCTTTCGATGCAGGTTAAAGCACGCGTCTTGTCGCCTCTTCACAATCTCGGCATTTACTGTTTATTTGCTGGGAGGATTTTGCTTTATTCTCAACTACAATCAGAAGATATTTTTTCCTTTTTGCTGCAGCCTACTTTTGTGACGTACAGTGACCGTTAATGATTAAGTATAACCCAAGACTTCAATGTTAAGATAAAACAGTATTTAATTATAACCGCAAATAAATACTTAACAAGAACAAAGAAGTGTAAAGTCAACCAAAGATAATTAACCATTTCAGTGAATACCTTGTTTTTGAGCTGAACCTTGAATCGATGAGAGCTCAGAGAAGAGGATTTGTTTGGGTAGGCGGATGTCTGGCATTCAGGTAAGGCGTCCAGCCCGTCGAAGACTCAGTGGAGAGTAATAATGTTTCTAGACTCTCCATCTTATCCAAACGTTGTAATGTTTAAATAAACTGAACATACATTTTTTGATGTACTGTGGCCGTTATTAATTAAGTATAACTCAAGAGTACAATATCAAGATAAAGATTATTTAATTACAACCGCAAATAAAAACAAGAACAAAGAAGTAAAAGCCAACCAAAGATAATTAACCATTTCAGTGAATACCTTGCTAGTAGCGCGGCCCGGCTTAACACCCGAGAAATCTTAAATCAAAACCCAAATCATCGACGCACAATAATTCACACTAATTCGACTGGATAGTTCCACTCAATAGTCAATGCAGTCAGTAGAAAATGCACTTTTATGCAAATTTCTATTCAGCCAATGACGTAACCTCACTTTAATGAATATAGGTATTTAAATATGGTCATGATGGCCTACTGAATTTCATTTCATGAATTAATACGGGAAAGAATGGTTTTTAGTGATTCTAAATGCGACATAGTCATTAGCGCAAGAAGGGTACATTTAAAGATTTCCAAACTGCCGAGTTACTAGGATTTTTATACAGAAATATCTGCAGGTTTTTACAAAGAATGGCCAGAGAAAGAAAATTTTTTCCCTTGAGTGAAATTTTTGTGGACAGAAATCCTAATCCTGCTAAGGTCGGAAGAAAATATTCAGACTGGTTCAAGGTGACAGAAAAGCAACAGTATCTCAAATAGCCACTGTTAACAATGGACATATACAGAAGATCATCTCTGAATGCAGAACAAGTTGAAACTTAAAGCAGATGAGCTACAGTAGCAGAAAAACATCATGGGAGGCAACTCTTGTCTTACAGGAACAAGAAGCTGCGACTATAAAAGTGATCAGGAGAATATTGAAAAAGAAAACGCGTACTAATCTGATGAGTCTCGATTTCTGTTGTGTCATTAAGATGGTAGATTACAATTTGGGGGTAAATAACATCAAATTATGGATTCATTCTGTATCGATGGTTCAGTCTGATGGCAGTGGTGGGGTGGTATAGAAATATTTTATTGACATGCATTAGAAACTTTGGTGCCCATAAAAGTTCAATGTCGTAACCTCACCACGTGCCTCATTTTATGACTACGTTACACTCATCTAATGGTGGTCACTTACAGTCGGACAACGCACCATGCCACAAATAAAAAATAATAGTTAATTAGGTCGTGGTATACAGCATTGATTCTTCAGTGTTAAAGTGTCCTCCACTTTCATAGGGTGTCGATCCGAGAGAGCATTTTTAGAGTGTGGGGCAAAGGGAGATTCGATTCCTGAATATGCAGACAACCAATGTAGAAGAATTTCATTATGGAATAATAACAGCATGGACCCAAATTTCAAAATAGTGCTTCCAAAACGTCGTCGAATCCATCAAAACCGTTCTAAGACAAGGCCCAGTCGGTAGATTATATCTAATGAAATATTCGGTGAATGTATATTTAATTAAAGGCCGTATACTTTTCTGACTAGTCTACATTTCTAATGGCCTTTGTATTTTATATCAGTTATTCATTACAAATATTTATTTGTATAGATTTACTTTCTTGTAATTTTTCCACGGTATGGCCGATAAACCCACTTTAAGAAAACACGACCTTGTGTCACATCTGGTAGTGTGAGCACGCTGATAAATACCTATATATATATATATATATATATATATATATATATATATATATATATATATATAAAATAGAGTAGATAAGTTGATTAATAAAACAAAAGCAAACGAAAGGGCACCGACGTGATCAGCCCGAAAAACATTTATTAATATTAACCAAATGACAGAAGCACGTTCAAGTTCGGAATTTTCGGACACGCCTGTGTCCTTCATCAACAGATGCGAGAAATATATATATATATATATATATATATATATATATATATATATATATATTCAGTTGTATGGATATGAGTTTGTGACCCTTGGTTTCACTCTTTTGCGATCATCAAACAAACTGTTTTATTTTTTTAAATTGGTTCTATTTATGCTTGTTTGACTATATTTGGTTGTGGGGGGAAATTTACTTCTGTGTTTGTTTGAGCTGACACTCTATCACACATAGACACACATACATAAATGTGTACGCATTTTAGTTCACACCAACACATCCATATAAACAATTTGCGGTTAGGCGCAGATACACATACATACGTACGCAGCTGTAAATCTATCTCAGTGTCAAGGCCGTATCTTTTATTACTGCGCATATAAAGTAATATATATATATATATATATATATATATATATATATATATATATATATACATACATACATTTTTTAGGGATCTTGTGGCACGTAGTGCACCAGGTCTCTGTATTCAGCCCTTCAAAAATGTGGTTGGCTCTGCACAAAACATTCACCACTATAATCAAATCACTGGGTGCCTCATACACTAAGCCTAGGCTACGTTTAGAAAATCACTTTGGGAAGTGAACATTAATGAATATCACGACACTAAACTGAAGTTCCTGTTGACATTATTATACGGATGGATTATTTAATCGACAAGAATAGAATATAAAAATGGTCTAAGATATTCGGCGACTAGATTGATGGTCTAACTTCCGACAAAGTTTGAATATATTTATTTCAACTCGAATTTTCATATCGAGATTTTATTTTGAATTTTCCGAAACAAAATGATAAAGAATAGGCTACAGTAACAAACATGAAAAAGTCGAAAAACGAAAATATCTTTGAAATTATAAAATTGTGGTGAGATCTCAATTTATCCTCGAAACAAAATGTTAGAATAAGGTGACGATTTAAAAACTGATTAGTCACGTGTTTTGGATGGTGAATTTATAGTTTTCAGTTAAAGAATTCCAGTTTTGGGCACTAGACGAAAATGAATTAATTCCTCTAAACAGTAAATATATATATATATATATATGAAAATTTCTCAGAGTTAACCTGTAGAGAAGACAATCTTTATCAAATAAATGAGTATAGGAAAACAGTATTAATTGCTGACGCGTTTCGTCCAATTCTAGAGAGTGCCGCCATAGAAGATTACCGAAATATTAATCTACGCCCAGGCCTTTTCCCTATCTCACCTTTTCTAACAAAATTACTGCTCTCACAAATAAACATACACAACAATATCGTAAAATCAAAAGAAAATGGTTAAATCCGCCAACACAGATAATATTCTCCACACGTGACATTAACTGACGTTATTTTCAGTTAACAATATGAAAATGGCGTTTCCTGCATTCCAGTTGCTAAGAACACTCTGTCTTTTGTTTTTATTAATTTCCTTGTTTAATTAAATTCATTTCGTTTTTTACTTTGAAAATGTCCACATTGGACGAAACGCGTCAGCAATTAATACTGTATCCCTATTCTCATTTATATATATATATATATATATATATATATATATATATATATATATATATATATATATATAAACAAATAGACTTCCAAAGTTAATTTTTTTCTATCGTTGAACGACGCTATAATTTTGTTTATAAATGTAAATAAGTTTTTTTTTGTGTAGAATTTTAAAATCCCCAAGTGATGTGGTTTTTGTTATTTATTACAGTTCTTTCGGATTTTGTAGATCAGTCCACGAAGTCCATGATATCATTTTGTGTAAAGGAATTAACGGCGTATTTCTTAAATGGTACGACGCGTATGTAGTGAGCTTATTTTAATCATCTATAACTATTACACGAATTTATCTTTTCTTGTTCAATTTTCTGAGATGATCAGTATTTCCCGAGTGAAATCAATTTCTTGTTGTTCATTTCACCCAATCCCTCTTCTCTCGACAGATGACACGCCCGATGCGAGAAAATGTATTCAAAATAAAACCCGAAAATACATCATCAATTACTTATACACCATCAGCTGAAGTTGACATAGAAGAGACTTATGACTGACTAAAGTGGTCAAGACAGGATTACAAGACAGAGTATTATAATAATTAGGCTGTTTTGAATTAAATTATTTATGAAGATTCACAATTATGAGGCAGCCATTTTCAATCGACTGATTTGTATTCGTTAACTTATGAAATGTCACGTACGTCCTGAGAAAATAAATGTCAATAAGGAAGAGTATAAACAAGATACATGAAGAAAACGGTAACAGAGAAACATTGTACTAGTTAGATAGCTAGTTAGATAAAAGCATACTGTGATAGATAGATAGATAGATAGATAGATAGATAGATAGATAGATAGATAGATAGATAGATGAATTGATAGGAACAAACTGTATAGATAGATAGATAGATAGATAGATAGATAGATAGGAACAGACTGTGATCGATCGATAGATAGATAGATCGGAACAGACTGTGATAGATAGATAGATAGATAGGAACAAACTGTATAGATAGATAGATAGATAGATAGATAGATAGTAACAAACAGGATAGATAGATAGATAGGAACAAACTGTGATAGATAGATAGATAGATAGATAGATAGATAGATAGATAGATAGATAGATAATGAACAGACTGAGATAGATAGATAGATAGATAGATAGATAGATTTGAACATGCTGTGATAGATCTGAAAATACTGTGATAGATAGATAGACAGATAGAAAGGAACAGACTGTGACAGATAACAAAAGACTGTGATAGATAGATAGATAGATAGATAGATAGATAGATAGATAGATAGATAGATAGATAGATGAAATGGTATTTGCTGGATGAACATCGATCTAATCATTAGCTTGAGACAAGTTTTCAGATTTAGTCAGTCTTGTTTAGAAATTATTGACACATTTTGTTTAAACCTTGGGCCATATTTTCAAGTGGGATCTTCTTTTTTCATAATTTTATTTTGAGTATATTCCCGTTGTGTACACAACGAATAACCTAACTGAGAAACTTTTACAAATGGAGGAACAAAACAACGCACAGAGGACGTCAGGTCATAAAAACGGAAGTATTGCTGAGAGCAACAACAAAGGAAGCTGTTGAGATTCACGATCGTCCACCTTCTGAGAGAGAGAGAGAGAGAGAGAGAGAGAAAGGCGTTATTAATTTCTTTCTGTCTTACCTTATAATCTGCTGTCTTGTCAGCCATCTTGTTTGCCCTTGGTAATTATTGACAGGAAGTGCGTCAATCTCTATGTATTTAGGCTCAGCGTTGCAGTCTTCAAGAAATAATGTTGTCAAAAGTCACGAAAATCATCCTCTGGATTTGTACTCTTGTCTCTAAAATTGAGACGGCTAAATTTTATAATCAGCATAAAATAATATTGACGCTATCATTACTATTAGAATTATCGTTAACGGATTTAAATCGTGTTGTTGGTTTGACCTGTTTCCTGTAATTAAACTGACTGAGCCCAGATAAATGTTAGAATTTGGAAGACTGATTCTTAAATCCGCCAGTCTCTCTTTTATTACAAGCGTAAAGCTCCGCTGCATCTTCTGTCACTGTATTTAGTAAATGTCTCTCTTTATAGATGATTAAAGACTGTTTCGTGACTGAGGGAATTACGCGCTTACCATTCGAGTTGGTGTTTGATTCTAATTTTAAGCCATGATTTTGATTACTGATTTCGAATGTAACAGAATTTCAAAACTTTGAAGATTGTTAATTTCTCTACACCATTTGTTATGTTTGGTCATGTTTACCATGAAGCTAATCTTTGTATAGACGTCTAGATATTACCTGGTTGGGATTACTTTTATTTACTTGTAAAACATTTTATCACATCAGTGTATGAATGAAAAAAGATAGAACAGCCAGGCAGGTTTGTATATTGACGATAAAGTGTAGTAATCTGCCTTTTAGACTCTCTTTGTGTTGTATGTATGTGTGTGTATGTGTGTATGTGTGTGTGTCTATGAGTATGTGTGTGTGTATTTGTGTGTGTATATGTTCCTTCCGTGGTTTTCTCTGCGCATGTGCCGTTCTTGTAAGTTGGTCTTTAAGCAGGCAGCATTTTATAACAAATGGTATTCAACGCGATTTCTTTCAGAAATTGATTTTAATTCCTTAATATCTTGCATTTGCTTTCTGTCTTCAGATTAAAAATAGTGTATCTTTTTTCTTTTTATTGCAAGAATGCATTAAGAATTCTTTGTTTGCTTACGAGCGTATCAGTTTCCATCAATATTTTTATCAACTTTCAAACGACTTATTTTCTTTCCATTAGATAATGTTTTGTGTGTTTAACTTTTTTGTACAAAAATCTTCTTAACCTAAATAAACCTTTCAGTTACTGTTGAAAAGTCTACATCTTCGGGGTTTATATTTATCGCGAATATTTTTTTCGAATTGGGAAATTTTATATCTCCACAAAATATAAAATATGACGTTTTATATGAAGATAATTTTCTTTTCGTAGATTTAATTAAAAAATAAAACTCATTTACTCCTTGATGTAAATTCCCAACACGGTTCTTTTAACGTATTTTTGTAAACTCAAAGCCAGTTGTATGGTGATAATTGCACCAACCTCCACACTGAGACGAGACTCGACACAAGGTGGGGTTTAATGTGAGGAACCGAAGCGCGTACACTCGGGTCAAGGACAAAAATTCCCCAACCCCCACAGCCGTCGGTATGACTACCGGTCCTCACTCTCTAGTTCAATGAGAGGGTGCAGCCTCAGGCAGCTATCCGCCAGGACCGGGCACCTCACAGTATTTTATTTTCCCCATCTGCGCCTCTGTCCACGAACAGAGCCACAACAGAGACACACACTGCCAGAAGACAGACGCAACTAAGAGATGATATTGTAATGGTAATATTATCCGTTTCCTTATAAGGAAACATTCATTGACCGAACAACCAGCATTGTTGTCGGTTGAAATTTATACATAAATCTTAAAACAATTTTTCAGGAAAATATTTTTCGGAAATTCAATAATTGTTATCAGTCTTTCCAATATTGAAGAGGGGGTTCCTTCGACATATATGCTATCAGTCTTAGTCCTTGCTTCTGTTGAAAGTCATCAAGTAATAGAATTTCTGATTTCTGATATAGTTCTTTGTGATTCTGGATCAACAGTTCACGAAGTTCGAAGAAGGATGTTGTCCGCTGAGACCGATTCACTCGCTAGAAGCCATTTTTAACAATTGATTTGAAAAAGTACTTGTATATAACTGACTGCTTATATATTATTATATGAAATCCATATGAAAAGCTGTCGAAGCTATTTAAACTCGAGTTTTTAGGTTTGTTTTAGTTTTATAGCAATTTGCGTTATTGTACGAAACTAACCCTATTTTATGTACAATTTCCTTGTCTCCTAAACTAAATTTGTTATAACTGATCCATTCGTCGAGGAATCTGAAGTGCTTAGAATTTACTATTTCAATTTCCTGAAGTTTTCTTTTTCTTTTTATGTCATCAGTGTATTCATTACAATTACAAATCATAGTTTCTGTTTTACAATGTCTTATCTTGAGTTGGTTTGGTTTAGTTTGTTTTGTTTTACGGCATTACCAAATATTGTTGGTAATATTTTTTCCAAAAATATATTGCTGGTAACATTTTTTTTTCAAAAATGTATTACTGGTATTAAAACCTATTTTATATTTGTATAGTGTTTAGACTCCTTTGGGGGGGGGGTAAATATTTGCCTATTGCTGGGACCCTTACAGGTGCTACCACCCCGAGTCAGGGCGGGCCTGGGAACCATAGCAATTAAGAGGTGCTTCCACGCTCCTCAAAACCTCCTGATCAGAGGCCTTGCTGTCGGATATAGTTTATCGTCTTACCCAGGACGTATCTTGAGTTGTATTTCTTGAAACATTAGTAGAGGATGTTGATTTGTTTGTTCAAGATTATGTTTATCCCAACTAGGAATACCCCTGTCATCGGCATAGTCCTCCTTTTGACCCGTGCATCTTGGCGAACCTTGCCGACTGACGCTACAAACTCACAAAGACCTATGTACCAAATAACAGAAATGAAATCACCTGAACACCTTCGACAAAAGCAACAACTAAATTTGATTTATCACATGTAACTTGAAGAGAAAATAATGACCTAATCAAAACGTTGACTTTTCACACTACTTCAAAGAAAAGTTTAAGAAAAGAAGCCGGCTGTCAATACTAAAAAGAGCAATAACAGCGGCAGTACTTGAAAAACCTATTTTTCTGAAAAATTATTTTTAATGAATAATTTTATAATTTTAATCGATGATGCACTGTCAATGAATGCCAAATATTTCCTTAGAAGGAAACAGCTAATATTACTATTAACATCATCTGGCATCGGGATGGGAAGTAGCTCTTTTTGGATGTGATATGAAATGCTTTAATGATCAGTGCCCGTCGCTTCATATCTGTGCTTGTATATGCACAGAATTTAGTGTAGGAAAAGATTAAATACATTGGAACTCTCAGTTTCTCTTTGTAATTCTGATGAAATATTTCGCTATTGTGGTCCACACAAGACAGGTACGATTTTGCGGGGCGATGTATCTATCATAATACCTAATGTCAGAGATATAGACAGATAAGGAAGAAATATTCCAATCACTTGAAGAAGGCCAGAACGCACAACGGCCGAAACGTAAATATGTCAAGGAAGATAAGAAAAATAGTCCGGATAATATAAATAATGTAAATTACAGTTCTTTGGGATTGTTATTTAATTACAGTTTTTTGGGGGGATTGTTATTGTTGCAGAACCATTTGATAAAGACAAATTATTATGGCTAAAATACTAACCCTTTTCTATATGAATCTTGTCATCAGAATCTCACACACACATCTTTCCATATCCATCATCTTTAAATATAAATAAGATTGTTGTATAATTATTCACATTATTCGGACTATTAAACTCATCTTTGTCGCCATATTTATTTCAACGTTTCGGCCGTTGTGCGCTCCGGCCTTCTTCAGGTGGTTGGAATGTTGAACCAAAACCCTTTATTTCGCACTCAAGGACACATGGCACAGTGGATAAAGGCTTTAGTTAGACCCAGTGACAGGACCCAAAGAGTGTGAGTTCAATACCTGGTTAAGGCAGTGCAGAACTTTCAGAGGGAAATTAACAGGAGATAACTGATAACTAACATCCATTAAAACATGACACGTGGAACTAGAACAGTCTACCCCAGTGAGCGAAATAAAGGGTTCAGTTCGACATTCCAAATATCGGAAGAAGAAGAGTGTACAACGGCCGAAACGTTGTAATAAATCTGGCGACAAAGATGAGGACAATGGTCCGAATAATGTAAATAATGTACATAATACCTCATCTCAGAAATATAGACAGATTCTGTTGTATAAGTATATATTTATGTAGATACCAATATATTATTACAAATATTTTCACTTATAATTACCTTATATTAAAATAAAACAGAGAAAATAGGTTTTGTCTGTTGTAGATAAAAAAATAATTATCTGAAAAATAATTTTAGAAAATTATACTCTGACCTGACCTACTACTATACCCTCTGGGTCAACAGGTCAATTTCATTAAATGTCATGCAGAAATTCGTTTGTTAACTTTTGTCTTGCCAAAATTCTAGACAAAGAAATCGGCAACAAAGAAGAGGAAATTGTCGCGATTCAATTAGAAATTATTTTAAAAAAATGAAGAAAATTGAAGTTATTTTCCCCTTTTTGAGAAGAAGCCAGTTCTTTTCTAACTGGTTGATTAGATGCGACTAAAATACAAAAAGTTACTAAATAATAAATAAAACAGAGTTCCAAATTAAGAGAGAGGGTCGGGGGTGAAATATTTCGTGAATCCTCTTCAAGTTGACCCCGCTGTTGTTGCTATCATTCAAATTTGATCTTGGCTGTTTGTCGAAATTTCTTGATCAAACTCTTTCGAAAAAGTTGTTTTTTTTCTTCAACACGCTATTAACGTTTCCACATACTCTAAATTAATAGGATGTCTGAAACAAGTTGGCTTTTACTTCGATGAAAACAGACTAAAAATGACATACTCAAATAACAATTAAGTTGTTAAGAAGTCTAGATCTAAATAATTGTTGACCTTTCGAAATAAATGGCAGTTGAACTTGGCAAATCCAGAATATTTCACCAATAAGTATCCCCTTAATATTTTATTTAACATTAATGTTTCTTCTTTTTTCTTCCCATCTTGCCGATGTGTTGGGCTCCATCCAAAATAGATTTTTAATCACTTTTTAGCATAGATAATGTAGATCAATTGTCATTGTATAATGTTAGCAGTTACAATTTTTTTATCTAAGTTCCAATAGAAAGATTAATAAAGTAGAATTGTGTTTAGTAAGTTTAGTATTGGCTGAGTAGAGGTCACCAGGTATGATGTATTAAATTCGTTGATTATAAGTATAAAGTGTAAGATAGTAAATTTTCAATAGTATTAAAAATATTTACTAATTTCTTTGTGTTAGCCCCCGAATTTCCATCACCTGATTGACTTATATACAATTAGTTTTTAACTTCGATACATTCTTACGCCATCAAAGTAAAATAGAAATAATTCATGTTCACCGCCAATTATGGTATGTACATATAAAATTTCACACAAGTTTACAAATCAAAAGATAGTAATTACCGACCAATGACATGATTTCAGAATGTTAGCAGGGAAAAGAATGCCACATTTTAATGTGTTTTATAATCAGCATTGAATGATTTAAAGCAAAACAGAATAGTAAACACAAATGTTTAGTCCCACGAAAGGAAATAATCAGTGTAAAACATTTCAATATTTTATATTTGCAAAATTATTCTGTCTGTAAAGTACTGTAAATATTTGTTTCTTTTAGAAGATTTGAATATCTTCCTTTTCGATGTTTTCAGCATGAAGCTCTCGGCTGGTATATTATTTGTCCTTCTCCTGTGTACAAAGATGTGAACTGAAAAGTTCACAGGCTGCCTATGAAGGAGTGATGCTAGAGCTGTGAAATATGACATGCATTCACTTCAACTCTTCTTATTAATAACTGTATTGTTTCTTTTCAGGTAAACGGAAGTCTGACTGTTCAACAAAGACTGTTTTCCTGTTGGTTTAAAAAACTCATCAACAATGACGTCATCATCATTGCGATATTGATTCCCAGCCAAATTTTTTCATGTTGGAGAACAGATGATAGTCAAATCAGGTGAATAGGGAGTGTAATCAACCAGTTCAAAGCCATTATCACGCACATCAGCCATTGAAACCAAAGACTTGTGTGGGCTGGAGCATTGTCCTAATTAAATAAGACCACTTCCGTTGATTTTCCTAGAAGTTTGATCTTTAGTATCTGTCTCAGCAAGTTGGCGGAGTACTCTCCAGTGATGGTGTAGTTCTTATTAACCCTACAGCACTAAGCATCAATTAAAGTTACACCACTACTAACCATGGGTATATCATACCCGATGTTGAAAATATCAAAAGAAATATTAAATATAAATCTTTATTTAAAATATTTTACATGCAGGCACTTCAAACTTCGTACTTTGAGTTAACATTAATTGGAATTAAAAAAAAATTATTTAGGTAAGAAAATCAAATACTGAAAATTGTAATTAAAAATAGGAAAATTTGCGATGGGTACTATATACTCATGGTTAGTGTTCTAGGGTTAAGACAGTCAATAAACACAATACATTTTGTAACCCACAAAACCGAAGTCATCACCTCCATTTTGGATGAAACGACATTGGCCTTTTTTTTTGAGCAGGTGAGAAGTATGTTTTCGCTGCATGTATTGTCTCTTTTTGTCTGGCTCAAAGTGATGAACTCAACACTGATTCTGACTTAATGTTCAAGGAAACCACGTGATATGATCAACCTGGTAAGTTGTTGGTTAGATATCAGAGGACGTGGCACCCACCAAGAGCAGAAACCTTCGTCATGCCAAGTTCATTGTGCAGAATATTCTCAACTCTCTCTCTCATTCTCTCTCTAACGGGATATACTAATAAATTTGCTTATTTGATTAATAATGAATCACCTGTCATCCATCACCCAGTGGTGAACACGATCAATGCAGGATGTCCAGACCATTTTGTTTATATTAAAAATTATTGCTTCCACTCTTAAATTTAACAGCTCCCTTTTGCACTGTTCATAAAACTGGGCCGTCACCTAATGTAGCAATCATGTCAGCATGAATCTTTTGGGGGATATAAACCCTTTTTTATGCAGGTATTTGCTAACAACGTGATGCCAAATGTTGCCTATTTTCAAGAGAAGTCGCTACACGTCTTCTTTAAACAGTCAGATGGCAGTTTAACTGAAAAGAAACAATGTAGCTATTAATAAGAAAAGCTTAAATTAATGCACACAAGATTTCACAGTTCTAGCATCACTCTTTCCGTCTATCAACTTTTCAGTTCACGTCTATTGTACTCACTAGTCTTTTCTTTTTTCATCTCCTTAAATCAATCAGAGAATCATCTATTCTCATCAAAGAATATACCGTTTTGTTACATCCTGTTATAGAAAGCATTAACGATTTTACAATGTACATTAAAAATCCAAGCATTTATATTTCATATGGAAGAGTGTAAATGCTAAAATTAGTTTTTCTATAGTTTCTTTATCGTGTCGAAATTACCCATAATTTGTTGCCTTTTTTGTAACTGCAGGGTAACCATTTTAATATACGGAAGGAGCAGCAAATTAAGTTTAATATATAATTAAAATTTTCAGCTGACCTGTTTTAAAGTCGGAAATAAGTACTTTAGCATAATTAAGTGCTGTCAAAAAGGAAATAAAACATTAAACGTTACCCTAATGAAGAAAGAAAAATCGATTTGGGACAGACTACTCTTCGGGGAAATTTATTTGGTTCCTTTGTAAAAGATCTTTTAGGACAGGACGATGAAACAAAAATTGCTCAATAAAGAAAAACTATATTTTATAAAACAAATAGGGTAGAGGATTCAGCTCATATGGTAAAACCGTTGATTTAAATGATTGAAATATTGTTAATTTGTGGTTGGGTTTGTTCTTTGGTTGTAAGCGTTGGGCATGACTGCAGTTACTCTCACAAAGTATGGCACAAGGGCACTAATATGGAGTGCACAGTAGAGATCAAACAGTCTGCTTATTGTTCGACGGTAATATTTTTTCAGTTTATAGTAACGTCCACTGAGGTTTCATCGTTGTAAGATCAGTAACGTAATTGTTTTCAGCAGATTTTACTTGAAACTCTGGGAATTTGCCAATCTTTAGAGACAAGAGGAAATGTGGCGAATCTCATTAATGGCTTTAAAAACTTTAGTAGAGAAGTAATATTTTCAGCCTCCAAAATAGAGTGTGAGAGAGACAGTAGAGAGAAAACAGTGTCAAGGAGAATATAAATATGAATTTCTGGGATGAGCTATCATCATTTATATCATGATAAATGTCCTCATCTTTCTTGTTATTATCACGAAGTTTCGACCGTTGCGTAATTCGGCCTTAATCAGATATCTTTTGATCCGCGCAACTTTCTGTGGATTTCGAGCTGAATCCTTTATTTAATCTATTGTAGTAAATTGTTTTCGTTCCGCCGTGCATGTCTAGGGATATTTTTAAAAATCATTTCACCCCAATCAAGGAGATAAAGCCACTAAGATGAAAGGGGTTAATGAGTGTGAGATAATCTGAGAATAACAAAAACAACATTGTTTAGGAGACAAGAGAATAAAAGAAAAGGAATTAAGAAAACAGAAGATGGCGATTGACATTGCAGTTAAATTTTTGAAGATCAAAGTTGATTGGAAAACAGAAAGCCGACTTCCACACTGAAGCCCGAGAGAATAAATTTTAACTATGGATACACCTAGCAATTTCAATGAGACCTAACTGCCAATCTAGTACTGCGCTTTTATTTAGCTTTTTATTTAGTGTTATTCGACTATTAATCATCCTGTTTCCACCGAGAGTAAACATCGCCCGGCCCAGGTTATTGACTCACAATTAGCATGTCATTAAACCCACGTACGAACTCTTAAAACGACTAGACCAGGGATCGTCAACCTTTTGCTAACTATATGCTGACTTAGGGTTTTAAAATCGTTCAGTGTGCCAACAGCCTACGTATTTTTATACAAGTCAAGATCAATATACCTGTTCTACGATAGATCTTATATAGTAATATATATAGTAAATATCCTTTTGTATATATTAAAATTGAAACAGCTAAATATTTTTTGCGTTGTAGTAGTTATTGGTTCAGACTTCATGATGTCATTTGCTGCTGCGTGCCATTGAAAATTGCTTGGCATGCCACGTGTGGCACGTATGGCACGCGTGCCGTAGTTTGCCGACCTCTGCACTCGGCTAACAATAGTTTAGCGACTTAATCTAGTCTACTAATATAAATAGCGGACTTTTAAATATTGATGTGCGCCTAGACGTGATCAGCCAAACAAATACATTATGTTAGACGTACCGAGTGATTCGATAATTTTCGTTCGGTTTGTGAAGTAAAAGAAGTTTCTTTTTAAATTTTCGATATTAACCTTATCGAACAAAATATTTACCGTTTGGTTCTACTTTCTTCCGACATCTTTCAGTCAAATTCACAATTCCATAAAGAATTATTCTTGGTAATTTTTGCAATCTTCTCGGGAACTGATTTTTTTCCATTGAGTCATCGGTGTAAAGAGTAAAACAAATGCTAATTAACAGGCACAACATCTAGTATATAAAGCAACTGAATGAACGCTTCCCAATAAAGCGGTCACGCATTTTAACAAATAAATATGACTTTTTCCGTCATTCCAAAGCTTTATTATGCCTTTTCTACAGAAAAAAAGTGACAGGGATGTTTTGTCTATGATTACTTTTAATTGGTTTCTTTGGGGGCAGTACATGTTCCAATCAATCGTCTCATTCATGGTAGGTAAACACATAATACCCCCCTTCTTAGTGGTGGTTCACTTCATTTACACAATGATCACTTTCACTTCATGTTGTTGTAAGCTAACCACTGTTCATTACGCATATGTAACTAGTAGTTTCGAGAATTAATGTGGAAGTTAAACATCAAAATGACTATCATAACCAAGCTAGTGTAAATGATTTTCAGTTGCAGATTAAGATATTTAGAGTATGGTGGTGACTATCACCTTTTGTAGTATAATCTTTGATTATTCTCAAATGTTTCTTTTGGTTTGATTATTGTCAAGCATAAGGACTCTGACCTAATCCAGTCAAAGAGCATCTTTCAGTGGCGACATCTCAACACGAAATTTTGTAAATCATTTGTCACGCGTTTGGTAGCATACACTCTATTTCCTATGAAATCCACAACTACTTTTTCTACAACTGTCTATATTTCTGAGATGAGGTATTATGTACATTATTTACATTATTCGGACTATTGTTCTCATCTTTGTCGCCATATTTATTACAACGTTTCGGCCGTTGTACGCTCCGGCCTTCTTCAGGTGGTTGGAATGTCGAACTGAACCCTTTATTTCTCTGACTGGAGTAGACTGTTCTAGTTCCACGTGCCATGTTTAATTATCAGTTATCTCCTGTTAATTCCCCTCTCCAAGTTCTCCACTGCCTTAACCGGGTATTGAACTCCCACTCAAGGGCACATGGCACAGTGGATAAAGGCGTTAGTTAGATCCAGTGACAGGATCCAAAGAGTGTGAGTTCAATACCCGGCTAAGGCAGTGGAGATATGGCATGTGGAACTTGACATGGTAAGTGGAACTAGAACAGGTACCCCAGTGAGCGAAATAAAGGGTTCAGTTCGACATTCCAACCACCTGAAGAAGGCCGGAGCGTACAACGGCCGAAACGTTGTAATAAATATGGCGACAAAGATGAGGACAATAGTCCGAATAATGTAAATAATGTACTTTTTCTTCCTTTGATATTATAGAAGAATTATCAGATATTAAGATATTCAATATATTGGTGTTTCTTCCTTAATCCAATAAAACAATAATCTCACCAACTTAAACACAACCTGCTTTAAAATTCATGGGAATGTGCGTGCTTACACAAAAATAAAATAGTTTATTTAAATGTATATGGTAAGAAACTTTACTTTTAATTCTATCTGACGATAAAAACAGAACAAATTTTGGGGGTAAACAATGAGAAACCAGAAAATTATAGCCATATAAAAGTTTATTAGGTTGAAATTAAAAGATGTAGTGAGAAAGATGTCACCAATAAGTTATCAAACCCACACGAAATTAAATTTTTCGTTCAGTAAAATTGACCTAATCTAAGGTTAAAGAGCCACTCAAAGTAGAGAGCTGAGATATTCACTAACTGTCCCATGCTTCATTGTTTATTATGGAGTATCTGAGCCCGTAAAGAAACGGGCTCGGGTACCTGTTTCCCGAGACGAGGACCCTGCCCTTCGACATAGCTTCGTCTAGGGATCCACTCTGCCCGGAGGCAGAAAGAATTTGATCAGCACACTTCCGAAGTAATTCTGAGAGGTAGAGAGATGACTGTAGGAAGAGGTGGTAGAAAATGAATATTATTAAAATAAGGGGCACAGATAATAATTGACCCTTGGGGAATTAAGATTCTAATGTCTATGGAAGCCGTCACATCTTATATAATGTAGCAGTTTTGTGGAAAAAATGCACAAAGTGGAACTTCTTCCTTACAATTCGATTACAGATGAAATGAGAGTGATTTGACTCCGTGGACGCAACATGGTGAATCCAAAGTTATAAAGATCCGAATGGTGGAACAAAAGAAATAAGCTTATTGAAATATTTGCCATTGAAATAGCGATAGCCTTGCGACGTTGCTTCTTTGCGAAAGCTGCCGAATGGAAAATAAATTCTTCTAAAAAAAAAACGGGTAAACAATTTTTAACTCTCTCAAGGACGGAAAACGAGGACTGAACAGTCGCAGTCTACATACGGCCCTAACACTCGTGTTTTGAACTAATCTGACTCATGTAGATATAACGCGTAGAAGGAGGAGGTTTGGCACTGTCCGGGGCGGCAGATAAAGCGACCAACTAAACTTTCAGCGTTTTTAGCAATGGACCCTATATATGAGTTGCAGTTAAGGCAAAGAAAGAACTGAGTTTAAAAAAAGACGTCCAAAGTATGAAGACTCGTTTAGAGAACTAGCTTTTATTATTTATTGTATTATTTTTATATGTAGGGATATATCAGTTTTTTGTTTTGTTTTATTTTCTTTTTTCTTTTTGCGGTGGTATATCAATAGATCAACAGCGATATATTGTAAATGATATTTAACATAAAATGTGTTTGTTAAATATTATATTCTCTATTGGAAAGATGAAACCAACATGTGGCTCCAGTTTCAGATCCGTATTTATCTATATGTGTAGGATGGACTGTACTGAACATTTATTCTTAGTACCATATATATGTGGATGCATGTATATATACACATTAAACACACAGGCATATACACACACATATGTGTGTGTATGTTTGTTGTGTGTATGTGTGTGTTTAATGTGTTTGGATCTGATGAAACCTAGAAAGTCGAAGCGCATCATCAAATTTAGTTTCAATGAAACGTTTTGCATTTGTCAAATTTCTTCAAATATATATATATATATTCTGTTTTTTTTTTTAAATTGAGCTTTCTGGATTACATCCTCCTTGGGATTATCCATAAGGATTACTATACATTTCATTACCTCACTATATATATATATTATATATATATATATATATATATATATATATATATATATATATATATATATGAAGAAATATATTTTTAAGATGTGCTATATTTATGGGATAAGTGTCGCATTATCAGAGATAGAGTGTATGTAAATATAAATATAAAAGTGAACATTGAAGTCAACACTCAGAGGCGACAGGCTGTTTCATGCTGGACGCCATCTTCAGCCTGCTTGAATATTGCGTCCAGCATGGAACGTCGCATTTGAAGTTTCCGGAGAAATACTGTATTCGTGATTGGCGGCATAAAAAATTGGGCATTCCTTATTTCCAGGATAAAATACAATATTCGTCGTTTCCGGAATAAAATTTAATTTTCATTAAAGAAGTTGATAAATAATGACACAAGTCGTCATTTTGTATTTAGTCGAAGTTTTTCGCTGTCTCGCATACAAGGAAATGTACTATATAAAATATTTGATATGTAATAAAAATATATTCTTTAATATTTCATCAAGGTTTTGTTGTTTGTGGAATGAATAAATTCATAGTAGCCGCCCAAATCCAGTAAAATACATTTGAAGACGCTGAAAAGCAATTCGTTATAAGAAGAGACGTATGCGTGTCTGCGTATTTTTCGCTGGATAAAAAACATATTTAAATTCAAATCTTACCATAAAGCTTTATTTGAAACAAAGCAAGTTCAGTTGCCCATTAATGACAATTCCAGAACAAAGTAACTATAAACATTTTTTTCAATCCTCTGCCAGCCGCAATGATGGAGAACGCATTACCTCGAACCATCACCAGTAAGACACGCTGCAAAAGCCACTCCGTTTCGCGAGGCTCATCCCTTAACCGAGACGCAATCGCGCCAATCCTCAAAAGGAATGCTATCGAACGAGGACCAATAACCCTAGAAGTCTCCACTGCCACAGTAGTAAAAATAAATCTGTCAGCAAGAGAAGAATATTTAACTATTTTTTTTCATCTCTGCGTCCCGGGCGACGGACCCCGGCTCAACCGCGGGTCTGATCAAATTACCGACTGAAAATGTATCCGCACAGGTCGCATCCCAAATCAAAGACTTCCCCATTTTAAAAGGGAAAATTTAGGTTTGAAAAGTAGAAAAAAAGAACGCCGGTTTTCCTACTGAGTGGGCGTGTTTTTCCTGGGATGATTATTTTTTATTTATTTTTATCCTTTACATTGTTTATTACATTTTAATTTTCATAAATAACTTATAATCTTTACGCATAAAAACACACAATATTTGTTTCTTCTTTCTTTAAAGATATCGTGGTATACATAGATTGCTTCTTTTTAAATAATTGTTATTTAGCGAGTATCCTTATTACGAATATCTAATACATTATCACTTAAAGTTATAATATTATTATGAACGTTTAGTACATTGTATTGACTATATTACTCATTTATTGCCATGAATAATTTGTACCGTATTTATATTATAACATTTTTTATGGACGAGACTTATTTTCAAATTTGTGGGAAAAGCGTTTCGAGTCGTAACGTTACTTTGTTTTGTTTCTTTTTTAACATTGTTTCAGTATGGTCACTGTGTTGTTCTGTTACTTATCTTTCAAACATTTTTAATAACAACAATAATAAAAAAATGTTTTCATATATTTGATGATAATTTTAGACTTTTATTTGTTTCTGGAGAGAATTATGCAGGAAACTCCAGAGTACTTCAATCTCTATCGGTAATGGACCTGCCCGCACCGTACGCAGATGATATTGACCTTACTGAGGGCAGTGCCACTGAGCTGAAAGATCTGAACAAGAAACACGTTGAAAAAGCCGGCACATATGGAAAGTCAAAAGAGGGAAATCCAAAGTAATGGTGAACAGCACAAGCAACACCAAATTCTCTAGATTTTAACTGTTAAGGTCGAAATGATTATTGTTGAAAGACTCTATCCATCTTTACAAAAGAATGGGTAATCTCGGACTCTCTCTTTACATATCTCAAAGGTAGTTGACAGGGTTTGGCATACCGGTCTTCTTCATAAGTTGAAAGGCTATGATATTTCTGGACGAATATCTTTTTTAACTGAATCGGTTTTATCAAATCAAGAAATTAAATTTCTTTTGTATGGCCACTTTTCTACACCCTTGTGCAAATTAATTGAAACAACCGCGGTAGTTTCCTTTCTTTCATCATTCGGTCAGTTTTAAGCCCACTGGAGTAACGGTGTAGTCGATTTGTATTTTTTCCTCAAATTGGGTCATTTGCAGTGGTGTGCAGTAATATCAATATATTTTCGAGGATTATGATAAAATTTGTTTGGCCTTGAAAAATATTGTGTCTCTCGTGATTACGTCATATTGTCATCACGCTCAGACACTATTGTCTCGACTATCGATTAGTTGTCCTACAGCCATTGTCTGCGTTGGACGTTACTCCATGGAAGCTTATGACAAATTTAACGCTGTACGAACACAATTACAGTTAGCAAATCAAAGTACTATAGATAGAGCCAGAAACTCTCCTGATTTAAATCCAATCGAGAATCTGTGGTCAATCTGCAAGGAACGACTTCGTGGAAAGGACATACGAAGTCGTAACATGTTCACTAGGTCATGCTTTATTGGAAAAAATATGAAAAAAGTAAATACTAATAGAATTACTCGTTTTGTTTCAGTCAATTTGCACAAGGGGGTAGAGCTTCTTGCATTAATGAAGGTTTTCCCCCAGGGCCTTATTCTTGGTCCTACATTTTCCTCAATTTTCATAAACGGCCATCCTGATGTTATCACTCCTTCACGCGGTATCTATACTGATGACAAAACTGTTGACTCCCATCTTGATAGTAAGTCTGGTCGATTCGATAAGATCAAATTGGTAGCTGATCTCAGAAATGATCTGCAATACATTGTTAACTGGAACAAGGTATGACTTGTTAATTTTAACACCTCCAAAACGAAACCACTCTTTATTAATCATCTGAGGCAACCTTTTTACGTTCCATCAGCATGGCTGGTGTTCTCGAACTAGTGATTTCCGCTGACAAGAAGTGGAAAGATTATATTCAATCAATTGCTAGGTCTACTGCTAAGAATGTTAGTTCACTGTATCGTGCTGAACAATTTTTCTTGCCTGAATCTATCTCACATAAGGCTACCATACACGTCCATGCTTTGAATATTGCTGCCACGTCTGGTCTGGTGTCCCTGCTATATATTTAGAGATTCTTGATAAAATCCAAAGAAGTATCTCCAATGTTATCTCGGCTTCAGTCATTTACCCACCGGAGTAATGTAACTCCGCCATTCCTTTTCTATAAATACTTTCATTGTAATTGCTCTGATGAACTTTCCTCCATGGTATCATGAATTTATGAATTTAAGTGCAGTACTAGATTGGCGGTTAGGTTTCATCATTTTACAGATGAAAATGTTAGATGTAGCCGTAAGTTCTATGCTAGCAATTTCTTCTATCGTCATTCTCGCTTATATAAATATCTTCCGGGTTTTTGCTTCCCAGCCATCTTTGATTTACAAAGATTTAATGCAATGCCAACCTGTATCTTTTGTCTTTTTAATTCCTGTTCTTTTATTATTCTCTATTTTTAAGAGGTTTTTTTTCATATTTTCTAAGACTCAGTCTTTGTAGCTATATTGCCTCTCTTGGGGTGAAATGATTAAAAAAAACAATGGTGTTTTTATTGATTTTATTTTTTCTACTCTTCTGGAACAATGAAATGACGTGTTCCTAACTTCGTTTAATATTTATTTTCTCAATATCACAGATTCTGCTCCTGAACAGGTAATAATTACCTTATTAAGAAGCAATTAATTCTTTCTATAATCATTTCATAATTTCTCAACAAATGATTTCCTTGAGATCAAATTTGATTTTTATCGATTGGACATTAGCCAAATATCTTCAATTAGTGATTTTTGCCGACAAAGGAACAACTGAACACTCTTATTTCAAATGGAAATACCTACATAAGATAAATATCTGCTTGCTAATTTAATCGTGAACGGTAACACAATCTATAATTTATGGTGATGTCAGTGGCACGTGACAAGTAAGCAACATTTTTCATTGGCTCAATGTATCGTCAGTCGTTGAATACTTTTCCAACCTTGAAGATTTCGTTCTTTTTTTATTTTTATTTATATCGTTAGACTTAATTATATTTTCAAATGTGCTATATTTATTTATCGGGATAAAGCATTTCAAGAAATAATCGATATAGTATGATGAACGCTGAAGTCGTTTAACAATATCGCATAACTGGCAATGTGACGCCTTCAGAGTATTTCTATGTCCACACTATTTATACATAGTCGATACCCGGTGGCATTCGAGCATCGGAATCGTCGTCCTCTCTCCGTATTCCCTTTCTCTTCCCTCTCGTGACGGCGACGGAGATGGCTAAAGAGTACGAGTCACACAGAAGTGTGGATGGCGTACGCGAAAGGGCGAGTCGGGCCCTCCTGACAGCATGTCGCAAATCCTCTTCGTGTTAACGATTGGACTCGAAAGTCTCACATCCCCACCTCGGATGCTCCTATGTCAGGAAGACCGATTTGCAGAAATGGTTTCCCAGATCTCAGAGTCAATGTTGGCCTGTGTCAAGGATGCTGTCACGTGATTCTTGATGCGTCGTTTTGGGCTTCCGCGTAGCTTCTTGCCGCTGGCGAGTTTTCTAAACAGGACGATACGTGGGAGTCGGGTTTGGGTTAGACTAGTGGGACATATTCTGGACACGTCACCCGCCCATACATAGATACATAACCTTGTAAATATAAATACATACATATATATATATGTGTATGTGTGTGCGTGTTTGTGCATATATATATATATATATATATATATATATATATATATATATATATTAATTTAATTTAATTAGAAAACAGACAAACCTTAAGGATCCATTGATTATATTTTATTTACCCAGGTAGGTGGTATTTACCTGGTTCATCAAATCACATTTCCAAGGGTAAAAAAATGGTTTTAAATTTACGTATTATTTTTATACAATTTTGTGGGGCAGTTTTAAGTTAATATAAGGTATAGTATAAATAGACCGACAAGTTCAGAAGACTCTGCAGAGTCTAAAGATCCCATGATGATGGCAAAATTGTCATTAGTGTTTTTAATCCATTGGTCCCCATTATGGATGAGTACAGATTTTTTTACACTAAGAATTATGTTCATTTCTCCCTTAGTTAAGTCAGAATATACAGTAGCAAACGCCAGGGCAGTCGTGACTAGATCTCTCGATATTGACTGGTAATAATACACAATATCGAACTGTATTAGGTCTGTATTCAGGCTTATTGTTGATGCTTGTGAACCAATTGATGACTTCTTTGGTATTAATCCAGAGTGGCAATCCCAGGCAGTTTTTTATTTGATTAGTGATCCTTTCTAGGATTCTTTTGCTTATCTTTCCTATGCCAGGTCTGGTTGGGTTTATCATTCTAGTAGTGGGGTCTTCCTTGAGGATGAAACAGGGCTTGATACTTTAATTCAATTTCGCTTTAATAATTTTTAATATATTGAGGTTTTTGGTTCTTGGTTTTGAAACAGGAGAACTCTTATGTAGCGAAGGAATCATATTTTTTTAAAAATAATTATAATTTATGCTCTACTTCTGTATAGAGCACTGTTTTTTAAAAATAAAAATAAAAATACTAAAGAACTCCGGATTATTTACCTAACATGTTCTTTCCTATTTTTCTACATATTTGCATATATATATATATACGTTACGTTTTGTGCTGATACATTTTACTGATCGAATTTTGAAAACTAAAAATAATCCTTCTCAGACAAGGAGGAAGTTCACTTCGTAAGTAATGTACAAGAGAAAGTAAAGACATGAGCAAGTAAAGTACATGAGAAAGTAAAGTACATGAGAAAGTAAAGTACATGACAAAGTAAAGTACATGAGAAAGTAAAGTACAAAAAAGTAAAGTACAAGAGAAAGTAAAGACATGAGAAAGTAAAGTACATGAGAAAGTAAAGTACATGAGAAAGTAAAGTACATAAGAAAGTAAAGTACATGAGAAAGTAAAGTACAAGAAAAAGTAAAGTACATGAGAAAGTAAATTACAAAAAAGTAAAGTACAAGAGAAAGTAAAGACATGAGAAAATAAAGTACATGAGAAAGTAAATTACAAAAAAGTAAAGTACAAGAGAAAGTAAAGTACATGAGAAAGTAAAGACATGAGAAAGTAAAGTACATGAGAAAGTAAAGTACAAAAAAGTAAAGTACAAGAGAAAGTAAAGACATGAGAAAATAAAGTACATGAGAAAGTAAATTACAAAAAAGTAAAGTACAAGAGAAAGTAAAGTACAAGAGAAAGTAAAGACATGAGAAAGTAAAGTACATGAGAAAGTAAAGTACAAAAAAGTAAAGTACAAGAGAAAGTAAAGACATGAGAAAATAAAGTACATGAGAAAGTAAATTACAAAAAAGTAAAGTACAAGAGAAAGTAAAGTACATGAGAAAGTAAAGACATGAGAAAGTAAAGTACATGAGAAAGTAACGTACAAAAAAGTAAAGTACAAGAGAAAGTAAAGACATGAGAAAATAAAGTACATGAGAAAGTAAATTACAAAAAAGTAAAGTACAAGAGAAAGTAAAGTACAAGAGAAAGTAAAGACATGAGAAAGTAAAGTACATGAGAAAGTAAAGTACAAAAAAGTAAAGTACAAGAGAAAGTAAAGACATGAGAAAATAAAGTACATGAGAAAGTAAATTACAAAAAAGTAAAGTACAAGAGAAAGTAAAGTACATGAGAAAGTAAAGACATGAGAAAGTAAAGTACATGAGAAAGTAAAGTACATGAGAAAGTAAAGACATGAGAAAATAAAGTACATGAGAAAGTAAATTACAAAAAAGTAAAGTACAAGAGAAAGTAAAGACATGAGAAAGTAAAGTACAAGAGAAAGTAAAGTACATGAGAAAGTAAAGACATGAGAAAATAAAGTACATGAGAAAGTAAAGTACAAAAAAGTAAAGTACAAGAGAAAGTAAAGACATGAGAAAATAAAGTACATGAGAAAGTAAATTACAAAAAAGTAAAGTACAAGAGAAAGTAAAGTACATGAGAAAGTAAAGACATGAGAAAATAAAGTACATGAGAAAGTAAATTACAAAAAAGTAAAGTACAAGAGAAAGTAAAGACATGAGAAAATAAAGTACATGAGAAAGTAAATTACAAAAAAGTAAAGTACAAGAGAAAGTAAAGACATGAGAAAGTAAAGTACATGAGAAAGTAAAGTACAAGAAAAAATAAAGTACATGAGAAAGTAAATTACAAAAAAGTAAAGTACATGAGAAAGTAAAGACATGAGAAAATAAAGTACATGAGAAAGTAAAGTACAAAAAAGTAAAGTACAAGAGAAAGTAAAGTACAAGAGAAAGTAACGTACATGAGAAAGTAAAGTACATGAGAAAGTAACGTACATGAGAAAGTAAAGTACATGAGAATGTAAAGTACATGAGAAAGTAAAGTACAAAAAAGTAATGTAAAAGAGAAAGTAAAGACATGAGAAAGTAAAGTACATGAGAAAGTAAAGTACATAGGAAAGTAAAGTACAAGAAAATGTAAAGTATATGAGAAAGTAAAGTACAAGAGAAAGTAAAGTACAAGAAAAATGGCTGATACACGCAGGTAAAGAGTTTAGGGACATCATAATTTTGTTTGTCACGGTCAAGACGTCTAATATTTCCGGTATTGAAATTCTCAGTCTTATTTAGCGAATAGGCTCCATGGCAACACAAATCCCGCGTGAATTACGGAAAACCATCTGACTGTTTCAAATATATTATATCTGCAGAGACTTATTAAAAGTAATTCAGCTGTGGTTTGACCTGGAATGGATAGGTTCCGTCAGGTCAACTTGTTCAGTAGACGCTGTGTATAAATAAATACATCTCTGGATTTCTACCCAGATATGTGGATGGAACTGGTCAGGTGTTCAGTTGCGATAGACTCTAAGATCACACTCGGTCATGGAATTGATGATGATGATGATGGTGGTGATGGTGATGGTGATGATGATGATGATGGGAAGAAATTAATTCTTACCAGTGAGGCTATAATGCTTACGTAGCTTAAGTGTAGGTCAGATCGTTTGGGTTGAAGGTTGATACAGACTCTCTCCACAAAACTTAAAGAATATAATCTGATCCAATCCGAAATCAATGAGGTCTAAGCAATGTTTCACAAGGAAGAAGAAAAAAGCCCCCCCCCCAAATAAATGAAGAGAAAGAAAATACTCTGCTGGAAGAAAGATTTATAAACGAAAAAAAAATGAAGAAAAATATAAATTTAAAATAACGTTATGGGTAACGAGCAAATATTTTCGAATGTATAGATCTTGGGAATTGGCAATTCTTCGGAATGTCTGCTTTTGCAATTAGAAAGCAGGATTGTCAAGTCAGAATGTAGAGAACACACGAAACCATATGTCGTCTGTCATGTAACGTGTTCTAAGAGAATTGCAGGAAAAGAAAGAAGATAATGGCTCATTGGAAAAGAAGCTGTGTCAAAAGGAAGGAGTGCTATGAGAAAACATGAAGGAAAAGAAAAAGAAAAGTAAGCAAATAAGAATACTCAATAAATGGATTCCATGGGAACGCAGCGAAAGTCCAAGAGTTCGATGATTTGAAGTGCGTTCTTGATCGAATAGTGACATGCACCGAGAAATGGATCGAACCTTCATCAAGGAGAAGGACCCAACCACTTGACAAAACCGAAAATGCCCGAACATGGTGAGAGTCTGGTAGTCCTACATTGGCGTGATAGATTACAATTTTCAGCAATCTAACCCCAGGACATCGCTGACGAAGTTTATTGTCAGCCACTGGTTAAATGACGACCCTGCTTCATGTCACTGCTCGGCAGTATGTTGTTAGGATGATACGACAGAAGCTCACTGACCTCGGATACTAGACGAGGTCACATCTAATATATTGCCCTGATCTATCGCCTAAAAACAAACAGGTTCGTTAAAGCATCTTGACATTTAAAAAAAAATCCAAACTACTTCCCGTTGCAAAGATGCAAAAGTTAAAAGATTTCTTGTAGATCAAAACTTTAGAATTTTATCGTGAAAGCATAAACAAACTTGTAACTTGATGGCAGAAATGAATAGATGTTCAGGGTTCTTAGTTTGACTGATTTAATGACTGATTAAATATATTAATTTAGGAGTAAAATTTGATTCTAAAATCGGACATTATTTTATGAAAAATCACCATATATGGAGAGGAAAGAAGAGAGATAACAGTTCCCAACATGACCTGCTTTGATTGTCTAATAACACTAAAGAGCATTTATCTGCAGGACGTGTGCTATCACTAACCAGGTTCCAACTCAGCGGACATATATATATATATACTCAACTCTCCTGTCGAACTCGACGTATGAGGGTCAAGCAGATCAGTTCCTAGGAAACCGACAGCCCGACAACAGTACATGAAATTTAATTATAGTGGTAAAGGTTTCGTGCAGAACCATCTACCCCAAATGACCCTCCGCAGGTTTTGAATTCAGAGTTGTTCTCATATATATATATATATATATATATATATATATATATATATATAATTATTTATTCGAAAATTATAACATATATATATATATAATTATTTATTATAACACACGCGCACACACACACACATATATATATATTATTATTTATTCGAAAATTATAACATAAATGTTATAAAATCTCTACAAAAATAGCCATTTTGTTTCAACACTTCTGGTGTCTTATCAAGTGATGGTGTTGAATGTAGAATAAAGGGTTTTAAAAGGTTCAAATCAATCAAACATCCCTCGCTAGGGGGAAACGCTGTTACATAAGCTGGAATGACCAATCAAAATACAAGTATATGAGAATTCAAAAAACTTGTCAACGATTTTTAGTTATAATAATTATTTAATGCTTTAATGTTAGGGTTAGACTAAAATAGAATTCATTCTAATTAATCTATATTAAATTACACTATAAAATTAAACATTAAAAATTACCAATTTTAAATTTTAAATTTAATCCATATTAAGTTTAAAAATCTAAAATTATTTAAAAAAGAAACTGAGGCAAAATACATGTCTTGTTATTTATTTTGTTTTTATTGAGATTAAATTGGAATAAACGTTAAGATCTAATGCTGCTCTGGGCTTCGTTACAAGGGATGAGGAAATCTTGCAAAAGAAAATCCATACACAATCAGATTATGAAACACAAACACGCAGACACATTCAGATATATACACACGCAAATAAGTGACGTGACAGGAAATATGTCCACGACCCTTAAAAAAAGACAACATACATACACAATGGAAGGCACACACACACAAACACACACAAACACACCGACAAAGACAAGCACATACACACATACATTGACAAAGATACGCTCATACACCCATCAAGATATATTTAATTTTGAAAGTGTTATTAAACGAATTCTAACATCCTATTAAAATATAACTTATAGGAGCAATGATATATAGATAAAAATGGTTGAATATATTAAGTTCAACATGGGAATAACATAAAAACAAACACTCATCAATGAACAATATAAGGAAAAAAGACACTAAAAATACAGACATGGACAGATAGATATATACACATAAAAATAACACCATCTAATATATAAAAAAACCCCTCCCAAACATACAAATATATATAAATATCTCATATACACCTATATACGTACAAGTACACATACACCTATATACGTACAAGTACACATACACGAGTACAAATATATAACAATATGTGAAAGAAAATAAAATAAAAGAAAAAAAATACATATAGACCTATGCGTACACACATTCTTCACTACAGACAGAAACACACAGAAGCATACCTACGCACAAACATATACACACACATATACCCATATACATATATATACTCATATATACACAGACACACACATGCACACATACATACACGCATATGTATATATACATACACAGAAACAAATATAAATATATGAACACACACAGAAAGAAAAAAATGTGAACAAACCAAATTTACATATATATACACACATAGAGAAACATACAAACGTACGTATACACACATAAACATGTACAAACACACACATATATATATAAAAACATATACATACGCAAACATAAACACACACACACACATATATATATATACATACACATATACATATATATATATATACAATTACATAAATATAAAAGTGAACATAGAAGTCAACACTTAGAGGCGACGGTCTGTTTCATGCTAGATGCAATCGTCAGGTCTAGCATGAAACAGACTGTCGCCTCTAAGTGTTGACTTCTATGTTCACGTTTATATTGACATACACTCTATCTCTGATATTGAGCACATTATCCCATAAATATAGCAGATCTTAAGACTATATTTCTTCATATGCAATTACATATATATATACACACACACATACATACACATATACATACATAAACCTACATATCTTCTCGCAATATTATCTTAGTGACGATAAAGGACTGTAAAGTCTATACAATATTAAAACATAAGGAGACACAACTGTTGATTATTATGTGTACAAGCAATTATAAAAACATTATCAAACAAAAGTAGAGTTTAGTTAGCATTAATGATACATTCCTAGACACTAAGATGTACATATATATATATATATATATATATATATATATATATATATATATATATATATATATATATATATATATATATATATACGAAGGCATACACACATACACCCACATATCTGGAAAAAGGACAATATGAATAATGACAAAGGGAAAACTCGTTTCGCCCACTGATGGGCTTTATGAATGAAAATTTGAATTTATTTAAGATACGATTTCCTTTTCTTTTATACGAGGGTCATTCAATAAATAAGGTGAATTTTTCGGTATAAGGACTTCGAATACAGATAGAATCTTACACTTTTTTTTTTGTTTTACTTCTTTTTCCCATGGATTTAATTTCTTTTGCAGAATAAAAAAAATCTTTGAGCGTTTTGGAGATTAACAAAGATGACCGACCAAGAAGCATGCTCCAGGATTTGAACAGCGGTCAGTTATAAAGTTTTTAGTTGCTGAAGGGTTCAAACCAGTTGAAATTCATAGGAGAATGTCAACTGTGTATGGTGCCACATGTTTCAGCCAAAAATAATGTCTACAATTGGACTAAATTGTTTAAAGAAGGACGGAGCAGTGTTGAGGATGAAGACAGGCCTGGGAGGCCTACAGAAGTGAGGCCTCCTGAGGTGATCGAATCACTCAATGACCTCATTCAGTCTGACATAAGGGTGACAGTGGATGACATTGCAAGGACTTTGAGCTTATCTGTTGGGACAAACACAGAGGTCATCAGTCAGAAGGAAGTCATCTTGCGTCATGACAACGCAAGGCCTCACACAGCAGTCCAAACGGTGCAGACCATCAACGAGCTGGGCTGGGAACTGCTCCCTCATTCCCCTTACAGCCCACACCTTGCCCCTTCAGACTTTCACCTGTTTGGTCCCTTGAAAGCGTTCACGAGAGACACGAAGTCTAAAAGTGACGATGAAGTCAAAAGTGTTGTGAGCGACTGGCTGAGACATCAGTCAAAAGATTTTTACGCTGAGGGAATACGGAAGCTTGTGCACAGATGGGAAAAGTGTGTGACAGTGCTGGGAGACTACGTTGAAAAAAAAGTAAGCTTCTATCTGTATTAGAAGTCCTTATACCGAAAAATTCACCTTATTTATTGAATGACACTCGTATATATCTATATCTATCTATCTATCTATCTATCTATCTATCTATCTATATATATATATATATATATATATATGTATAAATATATAAATACAATGAATAAATGTTTTAACCGACATGAATTCTATTACTATATATAACTGCTAGTTTTAGTGTTTATGGTTATTAAACAATTCATTTTTTATATACAGACCTGACGATTAAAAATGTCTTTCACGACAAAAACCGAACCTGGGTTTGCATTTTAATCCGTGAAATCAACTTCGGAAGAGGTGTACTTCAACCATTAAGCTACATTCTTATTTTTTTTTTTGTTACTGATGTTGTTTTCAATCTACAATGTTTCAGCCAGTCCCTTATTCAGCCTTCATCAGTATATCAATGTAGAAAGCGAAGATTTATTTTCTGCTGGTACTGTGACGTATTAACGACGGCAAGAGAACATCCAAGCGTTAACAACAACGCTTTTGGTGTCAATTATTCAAGTTTTACCAACGCGTTCGGAGTACATCTTTTACTATAATTGTTAACATGATGTTTTTAATGCTTTTCATTGTTAAACAAGAATTCTATCCCGTGGCCCTGTTGAGAAATGAAAGTTACATTGTGTTATGATCCACACTGACCTGTGACTTGATGATAACAGAATCAATTATATATTTTCGTTTTAGTTTGTTAGTATAATAAGTAAGAACAAAGAAGGAAAATAAGAAGAAAAAAGAAGAAAAGAAGTAGAAAATTGAAGAAGAAAAAGAAGAAGAAAAATAAAAGAAGAAAAAAAGAAGAAAACAAAGAAGAAGAAGAAGAAAAGGAAAAGAAGAAGAAAAGGAAGAAGAAAAAAGAAGAAAATAGATAAAGAGAAAATAGAATAAGAACAAATAATATTGAAGAACGAAAATTGTTAGGAAAAAACAAAAAAAAAGGTATTATAAAACGATAAGACGGAAGCAAGACGAAAAAGAGAAGTAAAAGAAGAAGAAGTAGAGGGAGAAGAAAAAGGGAAGAAGTAAAAACAAGAAAAAGAAAAAATGAAAAAGGGAAAGAGACGAAAGAAAATCAGGAAATGAAAGAAGAAAATGTAACAAAAATGAGAAAGAAAAAGACATTAAATATAAATAAACAGAAAAAGGAAAAAGAGAAAGAAAATTAGAAGCGAAAAGAAAGCAATCATGAATTAAAAAAAGAAAAGAAAAATTAAAAAAAGACAAAGTAAACGTGGAAAACGAAAGAACAATTAGGAAAGGAAAGAAAAGAGAAATAGAAGACATCAAGATATAGTGGAAAAAGAAAAAAGAAGTTGGAAGGGAAAAAGGAATCAGGAAAAGAAAGAAAGGTCTAAAAACATTAGCAGAAGAAATAATAGAAGTGAAAATAAAAGCAAAAATACAGCGACTGAAAGCGAGGCTGGGTGGAGTGGTACTGACGCGAGATGAAATCTTCTTACAGCAGAGATGGATTAATTTTCCCTATTTCTTCGCCAAAACGACTTGTTAGTTCGCTTGATGCTTCTAACCTTTACAGACGTCCACACTTTTCTTTATTTCAACAAGCCGACGTACGACGTACGCCATCTTTCTGAAGGGGATTATCAGTGAGTTGATCCTAATCCAAACATTTTCAACTCGCCTTGCTTTTTTTATTTTTCTGGTTTCTCGTTTTCCATCAAAGTCGAAGGTGTGAGAAGGAATCCGGTATCGTTTGAACAATAAAGAAAAACATGCAGGATGGTGTGTGGGGATCGTGACATTAAGGCTTCTACGGTCGAACTAGTTCCACAGAGGCTTAGTGATATTGATAAGGTCCCATGACAATGGACATCATTGAGAGTTTTAAGGATACTCTACCTTTGAGCTGAAAATGGAGGTAGTTAAGAAATCACACACACACACGCGCGCGTTTGTGTGTGGTTTCTTAACTACCTCCATTTTCAGCTCAAAGGTAGAGTATCCTTAAAACTCTCAATGATGTCCATTGTCATGGGACCTTATCAATATCACTAAACCTCTGTGGATCTCTCTCTCTCTCTCTCTCTCTCTCTCTCTCTCTCTCTCTCTCTCTCTCTCTCTATATATATATATATATATATATATATATATATATATATATATATATATATATATATATATATATTCCAATTGTAAGAAAAATCTTGCTCTATTTAATGAAAATAAACATTGACCGCTCTTTGTGAGTCAGTTTTAATATTTAATATTTAATTTTTCAAATACTATATTGTTTTAATAGGACTCGCTTGGATTATACCAACGGATTATTACTCCTATATATATATATATATATATAGTGAAATAGACAAAGTCGGACAATCATTTTTGGGACATGTTGTTATGTTTATACGTACTTTTTATAGATACAAATATTTAAGTAAATACTATGTTTATAATAAACTGTATTAAACAACATTTACCAGCCTGAACGTACGAGGAATTTTCATAGAAAATATGCGTCCTCCGAGAGGAATCGAACCTGTACCCTATACGGAACCGTTATATAGCCTGACGTGCCTTTTTATCGATTGGGCCACAGACGAGCATTCAATTAGCAAGGTCGATTTTAATGTTTGTAAACTCAATTCTCAACAGTAAAATCGACTTTGCTAACCGAACGCTCCTCTGCGGCCCATTCGGTTAAGGCACGTCAGGCTATATGACGGTTCCGTATAGGATACAGATTCGATTCCCCTCGGAGGACGCATATTTTCTATGAAAATTTCACGTATAAACACAAAAAATGTCTGAAATACATATATATATATATATATATATATATATATATATATATATATATATATATATATATATATATATAAAAGTGGAAATGGAAGTCAGCACTTAGAGGCGACAGTCTGTTTCATGCTAGTGCAATCGTCATATATATATATATATATATATATATATATATATATAAAGTTTACTTGTCACGCGATTCGTCCTTCAGGATGTCATCGACTAAATTTGTTATGCTGGCAGGACTGTACATGCGCCAAGCGGGGGTGGGGGTCGGTACTAGGAATTGTAGATTATTTTTATAAGCCAAAATATTTTTCTTTTTCTTTCCATCACATTCGTACATAGTGAGAATAGATGTGTCCACATTCAAGATTTAGAGGAATATTCAATGACAAAAAAGCCTACCTCAACATGAAAATAATAAAAAACAAAACTTCAAATTCTCGAAGCCTTCTATATAATAAAATTATAACCAATGCTAAATAAGATTAATTATGATTATAGCAAAAATGTTTTAAAATGTCAATAGCAGCAATGTTTTAAAATACTTAAATTTTAATTCTTTAAAAATTTTTATAAATATAAATTATCTCCCTTAGATAACAGTTAATTTTTTAATTAACTACAAGGGGGCGCGTTTATATGTGTTTATAATTATAAAAGAGCACGATTCATATGCATTTACATTTTTTGGCTATAAAAATTCAACCCTGAAGATGAGCTTGGATCAGATTGAAAGTACTTGAGAAAATAAAAGAAATAAACAAAACTGCGGTGTCTTTCTTAATTTGATTAATAACAACCTTAAGAAATTGATCCGTGAATTTAAGAGGATTAAAATAAAAATAAATATACATAATATGAGCATATATTAAAATAATAAGAAAGAATTCTAAGATTTATAATCCGGGGTTCTTAGCAATTATTTTTATTTAAAAAAACATTGCTCGATACAAACAGTAGAGCATGATATTATAATTATATTCTTTTTTTAAAAAATATGATTCCATCGAGAGACAGAAATATCTATATATCAAAACTGAAAGTAAAATTGTAAATTTAATTATAAAAATTAAACTTAAAATCCATAGTTTCGTTCCATTGTCAAGCGATGCTAGAAATAACTTTCTAAAAAAATTACTTAATTCATAAACACAGACAATCTTAATATTTTGAGTTGTTATGGTTAAGGAAAATTCAATCTATTTTGATTAGAGGTGGTTGCGTTTTAATTTCCCTAGACAATTTTTGTATCAAATATATGTTACTGACAAAGTTCGGTTAACTTTATGTGCGGTGCGGGTGTCTTCTCACACACATAGGCGTCCGTTATTCAGTGTTAAGTTTAATGTCTATAATTAAATTTACAATTTTAGTTTCAGTTTTGAAATATAGAAATTTCGGTGACGCTATGGAATCATATTTTTAAAAAAGAAAATTATTATCAAATATGACATATGTCTTGATTATTCAAACAAAGATACATGAATAATTATATGCTGCCTATATATATAATTTTTAAAATTTGAACTTTGAAGGAAGCATCAATACAGATACTTGCATTTAATCTGACATTCCAATTTTGTTTTACCAGCAGAGAGAATCAATTTCCAGGTTTAACTGTTTGTTTTATAAGTCTTATGCATTACTGTGTTGAAATGCAATTCATCAATCGATCTATCTACATACCAATCTGTATCTATTATATATTTTAGGTTTGTTAGATAATTCGATATATTCCAGCCTGTTAAACCTTTTTGAAACCAATTAAAAGTCATGAAAACGTATAAATGGATGTTGTCAATTAATGGTAATTCTTTACGTGTGACTTTTTCTCATATCTACTGAAATATTTCAACATCAGGTTTTTCTAAAATAGCTTTTGCAACACTGTTTACTGTCCGTCGAAAACACGGTTACTCCTTTCTAGGCGATTCCTCTTTTCGGAAAAAGTAGCAAAAGCAGTATTAAAAATTCATAAATCTCTTAAAATCTAAAAGATGTGTCCATGTTATTTGGTAATGAGTTGGTTAGCGGGAAAGCTATCATCCATCCCCCAAAAGTTAAAATCCCTAGTGTATTCCCTTTGTGGTGCCGGGGGGGGGGGGGGGGCAAAACGTGATCGAAAGAGAGCAACAGCTCATAAACAGAAATGTTATGATGAAAATTTCTTGAATTCTGCTGAAAACGTGAATGTGACTTTATTAACGTGAAGAATATCATTGATATTCCTTTGTCTCGGAATCAACTTGTGATGAAGAGAAGAACAATATGGAAATTATACCTCTTTTTATTAATGTGGTATCGGTGAAAAATTTGAAGAAAATTAATACAGGATATTTTATAAAAGATAACGTACTTGGGAGAAAGTGGAAGCCTTCTCATATTCCAGATACCGAAGATTGGGCAGTAGTACATCAGGTAGTTATTCCTAAAATTTATCGACCAGAAAGAGTGCGAACTACTCACAAAATTCCTATGGGAGGCCATTTAGGAATAAATAAAACTTGTGATAAAATATAAAGACATACTTTCACTTCACATTAAGGAACATGATTCGAACCTATTCTTTAAATCATTGTAAAGAATGGAATGAGGGTATTCCTTTTCTATTATTGATCTGAAATAACTCGCATTTCAAGAAAAAATATTTTCTTTCTTATGGATGGGGAGGAGTGACATGACCCTCTTCATTTATTAAAAGTTGAATTAAATCATTCATTTAAATTATTGATATTTGATATAAATCCCCTTCCTAAAATTGAATAATTTATCTTTTATTCTGTATTTCCTAAAAATTCTATTTCTTGTAAAAACGGACTTGACCACTATTAAAGTCGATCAACGGTCGAATTGTCAGTTTCATTTGAAGCGTTCGACAATTTTGATTTTATATGTAACGTTCAACAGTAAGGTGCGCCCCTATACTAACTGATCAGACAGATTGTGGCTGTTGCATCGAGAAGGCGTAAAAAAGAGAACGTTTATCCTTTCTCCGTGGGCGAGCTAGCACGTAAAATTGACTTCTGAAGTTCCAGATAAAAATAAAAAGAATCTTCCGGGATTATCAGGAATTTAAAAGCCAGGATTATGTATCTTCGTTGAATGAAAAGCAACACGCTTTTAGGCTGATAAACCCAACAAACCAAATTGATTGACCAAAACACTTCGACATGTGAAGGGAAATATCTCAAGATCCTTCTACTATGAATTATCTAAATTGAAATAATAATCAGCAAAATCGTTGATAACAACAAATAAGTGATAATTTGAACATTTCTCTTACATTTTCTTTGTCTTATTGTTTATTTGTTATTTTCTTCTTCTGTGACATTAATTATAACTTTACACCTCGTATTCGTTTTCGATGTTTGTGTTGCTATTGGTCCTTAATTTATTATAAAATATCATGAATTAAAGTATTTTAAACAGGACTATTTGAATATTTTTAATATATTGTCCCCACATTCGGTAACTTCTAAATTTCTTAGATTCCTGAGAAACAATGCAAATCTGCATGATTTATCTGAAGTAGCAACAGATGTAATAATGAATGCACTTCAACATATGCGACGCTAAAAGCATAAAAATGGTAGCATAGTAACAGACCATTAAAAAGAAGTGTATCAGGAAACGTTAAGAAGATGTATATAGAAATGAAAACTAAATTAAAACAAATTATTTTAAAAAAGTAAAACTACTGTTTCAAAAAGGGGATAATAAACACCTTAGAACTGAACAAAAGTACTCACAGAATAACAAATATTGCAAGTAAAAAACAATAACGCGAACTGACAGGTTATCAATAGACAAAATGATAGAAAAAAATTATTAGGTTATCAGTAGAAAAAATGACAGAAAAAATAATATAAAAATATAGAATATATATGGTCACTATAGCAAAAACGAAACAGAAAGACGAAGAACAGTAGGTTTACTGCTAAATCAACGCAGAGATCACAGACACTGTCATAGTTTTTTTCTTCTTACGCAGAAATTAGCCGAGCCCAAGTCGAACTCTGTTGGTTTTTCTCTATTAGTTCTATCAGTTTGTATAATGCGTTGTGTTACTAAGGTTTTTTACGAAGGTCAGTGATATTGAATATGAGTCCGGTCTGAGGTTGATCGTAGAGAATTGTGAGATCAGTGCACTTTCAATGCATTTTCTTAGAGCGCATTATTCTCTCTTTTAATCAGACGATTATTGTCGAAATTATGGTCAGAGAGGTTACACCAAATACATAGATAAATATATATATATGTGTGTTTGTGTGTGTGTGTGCGTGTGTGTGTATGTGCGTGTGTCTATATATATATATATATATAAACAAATATATATATAAATATATATAATCATATATATATAGAGAGAGAAACAGAGAGAGGGGGAGGAGAAAGTGATGAGGGGTTCTATGGTGTCACGTTTATCGGCGCAAAAAAGAGAAATCGGTGAGGCAAACAAAGATCATTACTTACGACTTCAAGCCGATCGCGTCGCCATGTTCTTTACCAGATCGTAAGCCCTACTGCTTTTGCTTGATTTTTTACGGAAGAGCGTAGATTGCTGGTGAAACGCGAGTTCTCTGTGTTTGGACTATCAATTGACAAGTTGAGTCGCAATATGTGATTAAAAATGAAGAAAGTTGTGGCTGACGGGTGGCACACAAGAGTCGGTAGCCGATCAGTATTGGCTGGGGTGATCGCCCGGAGAGTACGCATTTATATCCTCCTCGGAATTATCCCTTCGAGTCATAAACTGGTAATTATCCCTTCGAGTCACAAACTGGTAAGACGTATATATATATATATATATATATATATATATATATATATATATATATATATATATATTATAGTAATTAGTCGAGCTTAGAATCCTCAACAGAATGCAGAAAGCACTGGATGGCCGTTTCGTCCTATCTGGGACACATCAGCAGACGATTGCACTAGCATGAAACAGACTGTCGCCTCTAAGTGCTGACTTCCATGTCCACTTTTATATTTACACACGCTCTATCTCTGATATTGAGCACTTTATCCCATAAATATAGCACACTTTAAGACTATATTTCTTCATATATATATATATATATATATATATATATATATATATATATATATATATATACTCTGCTGCGACAATATTTCTTTTTGTCATAATTAACCTAGCTTATTTTTTAAAAGTCTCCATTTTAGGCTTTATTCGGAAAACTGATTCCATTTATTTTCGATGTTGTAAAATGAAAAATAATTTCCCTTCCTTTCGAAAACAAAGAAAAGCACCATTACACAGTTGAAATGGTGAGATGGAACTGTAAGTTCGATGCTGTTCCTTTTTTTTTTCTATCTGACTTTTCGCTTATGGAACTCTCTTCCGGCTTCTTGTCTTCCGGTCAAATTCAATCTTCAAAATTTGGAATGCGATGTCAATCGTTAGCTTCTTAATTCTTGTTCGTTTTTGTTCTGTTCCTTTAATAATGTCCGTTTTATCGCACTCTGTAACCCTCTTGCGTCTTAGTGGTTTTATTGCCTTGCTTGCGTGAAATGATTTAAAAAGAATTACGAAACTAGAGCCTAATTTTGGTATATGTTATAATTGGCCTTCAACTGGTTTGATTAATCACATATCAAATTGAGGTAGCGACGAGAAATTGTCAGCGGCATCAAGCCGGCCTTCCTTTAGTCGTTAACTTCAAGCTCTTTTTAAATTTATATACATTAAGACAACTTTAAAATTAACCTCCCTAATAACTTTCTCTCTCTCTCTCTTTCTCTTTCATTCATTCTCTGTCTCTCTTTCTCTCTTCCATTCTTCCTCTCTCCCCTCCCCCCCCCACAATATTTGGCACACTTTCTTTGACTCTGGATCGATCCTATTTAATTTTAGCGTAGACGCCTGTAAATAATCTAACTCATAAATTCCTACGTTAATTAATCCTGTTGACCAGTATTAGCATCTACTTCAATCTCCTTCGGCTTCCCGGCAGAAAACCCTATGTTCAGATTACAGAAATTCTACTGGCTTGATTCTCTTGTCAACACATTCCAGATTTATGTTCCCGAGAATCGATACAATGCGTTCAAATGTTCGATTATCTCTGAGGTGACATGATTGAAATTAGTGGTCAACTTCTGCAGGGGAGTCTACTGTATTTAATGCGGGTTATTTGTTTTGTATGAAGAAATTGGTGATAATTAGTCACCAAAATAGTAATTGGCCAAATAGCGTTAAAAGAAAATATTTTCAGTGATAATAGAGATCGTCTTGAAGTATCATCTAAAAATATCCAGCCGCATTTGCTCATGTGCCTGCAGGCAGAGTGTCACCGATAGCCAATAGACACTTTATGACTTCAAAACGGAGAAAGTAGCGATAGAAGCGTAAAACAACACCTGAGACGTAGTTGATGGAAGTGAGATGAGCTGAAAAGCGAATATCTTGCAATTGAAAGTAAATAACCATTGACTAAGAGAAAGACAATAATAAGTGTCGTGAAAGAGATAATCAGCTACCTTGAAAAAGAGTTTGTGTTTTGTGTGCGATCTGCCGAAGAAAAATTAACCAAAAAGTAGTTAGCAAAAATCTACTTTAAGGACCAGAATCTATGCTAATGTTCTTCCCTCTCCTGAATGGCGTGACCAATCAGAAAGATCTCTCGGTGAACAAAAGCCGTTGTTTTTCCCTTATGTGAGAGATTTAGATTTTCTGAGCTTGGTGGACGAACACGCGTTTTTGCTGGTGAGAAGTCAAGGTTGGATGTGTGACCCCATTTTTTCGTTTCTACGTTGCCTATTGGACTGTTACGACGGACTACCGTTTGAACTGTGATTTGGCTACATGTGTTGCTGTCGAGAAACAGAAGAAATCTATTGCAGACGTTTATTGATACTATGAGTTGACAGTCATTTTTTTCTTTTTTTTCTTTTCTTTACAACTACAATAAGTTTTGTGGCGTAGGAGTCTTAACCAATAATTGCCAACGGACGAGGTCCGATCAAAAAGTATCGGGACTGGGACTATAAGAAGAAAACTACAAGACATATGAATTCAGCATTTAATCACCTTCGAAATAATTACCTTACGAAGCTGCACTCTTTATCCAGCGTCAATTCCATTTATAGAAGCATTCCCAGGATTCCTTCTGTGAATAAAGAACAGCTGCTTCGTCGTATTCTTTTGCACTTCATCGACATCTTGTAATTGTTCCTTTCAGGGGAGATTTAATTCTTGAAGGGGGGATCGCAATGGATGAAATCTGGAAAATATGGTGGTTTTCGGAACTAGGGAATGATGTACTTGGTCAATGACTCTTGCAGTGGCCATAGTCACTGATGGAACCTCTGTGTTTTAGTGAGATGATGATACACTACACACTTTCCTTCAAAGCATTGCTATAAACAGCGTAAGTGAACGAGAACTGAGTGTGTTCGCACGACAGAGTTCAAAGGTCAATCTGTACCAAGCGACTTCACTCACAACAGTCGCGACACTTTTCGATCAGACCTCATAGAAAATATATCACACAAATTGTCTCGGATAGTAATTACTAAAGCGGAAAATATATTCTCGAAAATAATCTAACTGTATGCACCAACTTCGAAAAATAATCATATACATGCACGCGCGCACAAACACATACATATATATGTGTGTATGAGTGTGTGAGAGAGAGAGACATTGATAGAAATTATATATATATATATATAGTATATTTATTTTATAAAATAGGAATTAAGATTATAATTTAAAATTTATCATGCATTGACTAGTTTGAAAATTCCTTGTAAGTGAAAATGATCTAAATGTAAATCTTAATTCCTTGTAAGTGAAAATGATCTAAATGTAATCTTAATTCGTATTTTATAAAATATGTTGCCCTGTTTAATTAAAATATTTGGCTCGATGTGTGAATCAGTTTTAATATTTAATATTTTATATTGTATTAATAGGATTCACTTGGATTATATACAAACGGATTATTACCTATATTAGATACAGGTTCGAATCCTGACGGAGGACGAATATTTTCTATGAAAATTTCTCGGACATTCAGGCCGGTAAATTTTGTTCAATACTGGTTATTATAAACAGAACATTTACTTAAATATTTGTATCTATAAAAAGAATGTTAAACATAAAAATGTCTTAAAATAATTGTCGGACTTTGTCCATTTCATAATGTGTGACGTCATTTGTTTACATTTGATACGCCATGAGCAGTTATGAATGTACGTGAGAGATTCATGGAAGTTTGAAGTTTATAAGCAGTAAATTCGACCTTGCCAACCGATCGATCCTCAGTGGACGAATAGGTTAAAAAGGCACGTCAGTCTAAATGACGGTTCCGTATAGGATACAGGTTCAAATCCTGTCGGAGGACGAATTGGACATTCAGTTAATACTGTTTATTATAAAACAGAGCATTTACTTAAATATTTGTATCTATAAAAAGAATGTTAAACATAGAAATCTCTCTCTCTCTCTCTCTCTCTCTCTCTCTATATATATATATATATATATATATATATAGTGTGTGTGTTTTGTGGTGTGAGAGAGAGAGATGAAAAGTCCCTGTGTATGTGTGTAAAATAGGCGGCTTTGTGGAAATATTTTCCCCCACTTAGCTCCTTTCCCCAAACGAAACTTCGCTAGTCTCTCGCCCGCTATGTTTCTGTTTCCATGTCAAATATTCTAATCAGCTACATTTCTTAGTTCCACCAGTTCCGACCTTCACAGCTTAGACCCGCCATGTTCATGCGCACAAGAAAGAACAATCACCATTCCATTCTAAAATCCTTTAATAAGAAGGAAGATCCATTCAAACGGCGGCTTCCCAAGAATTCCTACATTGTGGAATAGGTCCCTGAGTAGATATTTCCCTAATCGCTACAATCTTAACCTCTGAGAGAGTCAACATTTATCTTCATATCATTATAATCTGCACCTTATTTCATACAACAACCTCATTCAGCAATCTACCTTCAGTGGATACTGGGACTTGTATTGTGCAAACATTTAGTAAAAGAATGTCTTGCAAATTGGCGACAATTACTAGAGAAAAAATAAATCTTTATAAAGCTAAGCTCAAGTTTATCGTATTTAGTTCGGATGTAAAGTAAGCTTGATCACCTTCTGAATAATGATTTTCTAAGCCCACCTTAGATGTGGCACAAGGCCGAAAGTATGGGGAACCCAGTGAGGATCGAACTTACTACTCAGTTGTAAATGATCTAGCAAGACAAGCTTTCTAACCATTACACCACGTCGAGGTGCCCATCACCTTCTGAATATACTCTGAAACGTATCAACTATCATTAAAAAAAACGTAGAAACAAAGGCAAAAGAGAACATTTTTTTTTAACATACAACGTGTATTAACACGTGCGATACCCTGTCTTCATCAGCCGCCGACCAGGGGTGATATAACGGTTTCGGTGGCTATGGCGGCACCGCCACCTCTGGTGCCACCAGCAGCGTTTGCCACCAGGCAGGGTATGAAGATAAAATAATGGATCGTTCCTATTTGTAAATTCTTGTAATGAAAGAAATAAACGATTGTTCCTCGTTGCAGCTTCTAACCGTAATTCAGTTCAATATGACCGAGTGAACGGGCTTCTTGCTGCACTCAGATTCTTTAGATCAGGAATGAAACATCCAGGTCTTGAATAACAAAACAACAGCCCTGATTATTAACTTGTTTCCATGAAATGTTCACAATTATTCTCATCTAAGATTCCCTTCTCATTTTTTAATTGTCCCTATTTATGAGGATCGTTTATCGTTTTATATGGATTTGAAATACGCAATTGTATTTTGACAATTATTCTTTACGACTATTTTCACATCTCTTTTTCCGATTATCATCAATCGTAATGTAATCAATCATTCTTTGGCTATGAATAAAAATCGTGAATTCTAGATAAAAGAATAATCTCCAGAGCAGATTTGAACTCAAATCTTTTTGTCCCAGGAAGCCTGTTTGCGTGTAACGTTCTGAGCCTCAAAAGACAACATTTAGAGAAGATCAAATCTAACCATAGAACCTCATCCGGATTTTCCCCGAGCACTCAATGCCGCCAAACACGATTTTCTTACGTACATGTGTACTTGTCGTAGTACCGAAATAAATGTTTATAATCATTAACTGAACAATTATAATGTTTTTTTTTAATTAATTTTCACTTGTATTTCTTTCTTATTTCATTTCATTTTATCCCAAATATATTTCATGAAAAGCAAAGAGATGTGTAAGAAATCATTTTGGTTGCCATTGATTCTGGTAGCAAGTCATGTTTCTGGACGTTGTCTTACATTAAAATATTTCAATAAATTGAGTCAATTTACGACAATTAAAAAAAATCCCTGATCCTTTGAAAACGTGAAAAGTAAATTCCGAAATGCGAATCGAAAATTAATAATAATTGATACCACGTCTTCTTCTAAAAACATATTATGACGGAACTACTATATTTCGGTTGTCGCTTATTGAAGGATGCACGAAGAAGGCGATGCTGAGCACGCCTCTCTCTATCTATATAGAGAAAACAACTCTATCAAAGGAATCACTATTCGGTAAACATTGTGACCAAAAAATGTGTCCATCTGACTGAGGTTCCAATTCTTGAAAGCGAAATTGACACTTATTCATTCCGATGGAAATTTCTTTCTATAAACTTCCATTTATTTCAAAACATCCAACTCGATGATTTTGACAGTCTTGAAAACAAATCCTGTTGTGTACTGAGGGCGACTCCACATGTGGTCACGTGGAAGTTGCCAAATTCTATCACAAAATTCACAAAAAAAAGCTGACACTGAAGCATTTTTGTTTTATATATTACAATTGGAAAAGAGCTTTTATAAATTATTTATCGCATTTCATATTGGGAAAGATGATTGAAAAAAGTGGATATAAGAATTAGTTTCCGACACAAAGAAAATACTTTTATCTTAACCATTTCACCCCAAACATGGCGGTAAAGCCACTAAAACGCAAGGGGTTACTGGGTTTGAAAGAATATGAGAAAAAGAAAATGTTATTAAGAAGAAAGAACAATAAAAGAACAGGAATTAAGAAGACAGAGGATAACGATTGACATTGCATTTAAATACTCACTGTATTTTCTTTCATATAAATTTCGGTTTTGCTTTCAAAGATAAAATCAATAGGAGTCGAAAAGAAGTAATTGGTAATTCTCCATGAAGAAATTCAAATAGCTAATTTCCTTTTTTAAAATATTTTTATTAAAATAATCATTATCGACATCTATAACTGAATACTGCGATGAATGCTACGACGAATAATAATAATAATCATAAAAATAATAATAATCTGGTGAACACTCTGGGAATGTGACTCACCTGATCAGCAAAATGGTAGTTCGGAGCGGAATATAAGAGGGGCCATGATAAGGTATGACTTTATGAATATTGATTATTGTATCGAAAGTATGAATTCTATGTTGTAGAAAATTGGTAAGCGCATGTGTCTTGCAGAACAATTGAAGAAGATGGAAAACCCACAATACGTTGGAACGATGCTTTTCAGACAGAGTGAAAAACCATGGCCGTTCTGATATTACTGTGTTAGATAAAGGCGCCAATAACAGTCATATTATTGATTTTGTCATACCAAATCATATAAATATAGCAAAGAAGGTGATTCATAAAATTACAAACTACTCCCATTTAAAAGTTGAAATTTGTTCGTTTCATTTCGTTTCTTTTATTTTACGGCATATCAACCTCAATGAGTTATTTAATGCCGACAAGATTTTTATTTCTGGCAATTTTTTTTATAAAAATGTATTGCTGGAATTTTTTTTTCCAAAAATGTATTGCTGGTAATATTTTTCTTTTTCCAAAAAGTAATGCTGGTAATAATTTTTTTTGAAAAATTATTCCTGGTATTAAAATCCATTTTTATGCTTTCATAGTGTTTAAACCCCTTTTATGTGGGGGTAACTATTTGCCCATAGCTGAGACCCTGACACGTACTGTCACCCCGGTTCAGGATGAACCTGGGAACACCAGCAATTAAGAAGTGGTTACAAGCTCCTCAAAACCTCCTGATCAGAAGCCTTGCTGTTGGATGTAGTTTATCGTCTTACCCAATACACGTTGAAATGGGAAGATTGTTTTGAATGCAGAAACGGAAAGTCAATACGATTCCAGTGGGAAAATGCCATTAAAACAACTTGAGCTCATCCAAATCTCGTCTCTTTTGGGCATATTTTGAGGAAAGTGTTGTCTGTCTAATGTCATTGTTGTGACTTGACAGATAAATTAATGTTTCCGTTGTATTCAAACGCGTACACGGTGTCACAAAACAAATTAATAATACATTTTACGTCTTTATCGTGAAAAAAGGAAAACTAGAAAATAGAATGAGTCAAGTTTAAAATCTGGTTGAGACAGTTTATTCACTTTCTACTTAATCATAATACATGAAGCCATTTTTTTTCGCTGTGACCATAACAGAAGTGTAGATTAGATCGTCTAAATTTGTTTAGAAAGCAATCTAAAAGAAGCACAATTGAGAAGTCATATAAAAAATGTATCACCTGAAAGGAGTTGCGCGTGAGCTTTGATTAATTTCCAGTAACCAGATTGATTCAGTCCCCAAAATGTACACCTGATGAATCTCTGTTTAAAATTTGACTGCCTAGTGAACAGGAAGTGTACTTTCATTTCATTAAACGCCACAGTGGACGTGTATATATATATATGATGAATATAGACACCATTATTCGGATATATATTTTTATATACGATTTTCACCTATTTGTACGAGGGTCATTCAATAAATAAGGTGAATTTTTCGGTACAAGGACTTCTAATACAGATAGAAGCTTACTTTTTTTTATTTTTCAACGTAGTCTCCCAGCACTGTCACACACTTTTCCCATCTGTGCACAAGCTTCCGTATTCCCTCAGCGTAAAAATCTTTGGACTGATGTCTCAGCCAGTCGCTCACAACACTTTTGACTTCATCGTCACTTTTAAACTTCGTGACTCTCCTGAACGCTTTCAATGGACCAAACAGGTGAAATTATGAAGAGGCAAGGTCTGGGCTGTAAGGGGGATGAGGGAGAAGTTCCCAGCCCAGCTCGTTGATGGTCTGCACCGTTTGGGCTGCTGTGTGAGGCCTTGCGTTGTCATGATGCAAGATGACTCCTTCTGACTGATGACCCCTGCGTTTGTCCCAACAGATAAGCTCAAAGTCCTTGCAATGTCATCCACTGTCACCCTTCTATCAGACTGAATGAGGTTATTGACACCTCGATCACCTCAGGAGACCTCACTTCTGTAGGCCTCCCAGGCCTGTCTTCATCCTCAACACTACTCCGTCCTTCTTTAAACAATTTAGCCCACTTGTAGACATTTTTTTGGCTGAAACATGTGGCACCATACACAGTTGATATTCTCCTATGAATTTCAACTGATTTGCACCCTTCAGCAACCAAAACCTTGATAACTGACCGCTGTTCAATCCTGGAGCATGCTTCTTGGTCGGCCATCTTTGTTAATCGCCAAAACACTCAAAGTTTTTTTTAATCTGCAAAAGAAATTAAATCCAAGTGAAAAAGAAGTAAAACAAAAAAATAAAATAAAAAAGAGTAAGCTTCTATCTGTATTAGAAGTCCCTATACCGAAAAATTCAACTCATTTATTGAATGGTTCCATCTTCCCATCAAGGCATTGCCGATCGTGGCTATACCCCACTTCCTGCCTCTTAAACTATCTCTATTTTTCCTCGCTGTCATCCAATCATAAAGTAGGGTACTCGTTGTTTAATGCCCCCCACATATGTTGCCTTCAATATATATAAAATGGGTGTTATCTTTTCGAAAGCATTTCCTTCCCAGAAATTCCAATTGTCTCTTTCTGACGCAATCTTCAAGCCACAAAATGTTGATCTCGATGTTGATTTCAGTATAATCTCTTGCATTAATATATATATATATATATATATATATATATATATATATATATATATATATATATATATATATATATATATACCCTTTATTCTACATTCAGCATCATCACTTTATAAGACACCGGAGGTGTTGAAACAAAATGGCTTTTTTGTAGTGATTTTATAACATTTCGATGTTATAATTTCTTAAATAAACAATTATATATATATATATAATTTCTTAAATAAACAATTATATATATATATATATATATATATATATATATATATATATATATATATATATATATATATATATATATATATATATAGGTTATAATCCGTTGGTATCTAATACAAGTGAATCCTAATAACATAAAATATTAAAACTGATCCACAAAAAGAGCTCAATGTATTTATTATAAGAGATCATATAAATTAACATAGAACAGAAATAAAAAAAATCCCTTCATTCAGAATAGCTATTTCAGCCTACAATTTACTTGTAGGCCTTGTCAACTCGAGGTGTGAGGAAATGAAATAGGAGCTTCAAATTTAAACATTTAAAGAATAAAAGAAGAGAAGGAAGATAGAAAAGGAAATAGAAAAACGAAAAAAGAAAGAGAGATGAAGATCTAGACAAAATTCACGTAAACATCCAATATTCTAGTGAGAATCTTGACATTAAAGGAATAAAAGAAGAGGAAGAGGGAGAAAGAAAAGAAAAAGGAAAAGAAAAAGAAAAAGAGAGACAGGGAAGTAAAGAGGAAGCGGCAAATATAAATTTAAATGAACCCAATCTTATTGTAGTTGGAGTGTCTCGTTCAATTAGACAGTTAAAATAACTTTGACCTATATTTTAAAATATTAAACCCTCAACTTAGTTTGAGACAAAATCACAGAAAAAAAAATTTGCCAGTAAAAAAGTCATCAACCGAATGTTTAGGTAAGAAAAATTACTTAAAAGTATTTGAAAATTCGAGATGTTTTAAGGAAAATTGTTAAGTAAAAAGGTCGCATCTAAAGTTAAAAATAAAATTAAAGCAAAATATAGAATATAAATAATAATAATAATAATAATAATACACATAATATAATAAATAAAAAAATAAATAAAATACTTATTAAATAAAATGTTTGAATAAAATAAAAAATATTAAATGAATTATTAAATATAAAATAATTATAAAATATAAATTAGCAAAATTAAAAATTAATAAAAATTGCAGTGATATAGATTAATATACAGAGAGGGGGGCACCTCGACCTGGTGTAATGGTTAGAAAGCTTGTCTTGCTAGAACAATTACGACTGAGTTGTGAGTTCGATCTTCAGTTGGTGCCCCATACTTTCGGCCTTGTGCCTCATCTAAGTCGCACTTGTGCCTCATCTAAGTCGCGCTTAGAAAATCACTATTCATAGAGAGAGAGAGGGGGGGGGATTATGCAATGTTATTTCCGTGAGAAAGTTTAAAAGATAATCTCTGTTCTATGTTTTAACTGGAAAACTGAATAATATCTTTGATACTAAGCGTTACTAAATAATATAGATTTTACAAGCACGCAAAAGATTAACCGAGAATTTTCCATGTTTTTATTAAATGAATCTGTACGAACGCCATCAACAAACGATGGGTTTATTCAGGCAGAACAGAAGCCGAATTTGCAATAATATCTGTGTATATTCTTGAAATCGATTTTTTCACTACTGATTTATGCGTTGGGAATGGTCTCTTGGAAAATACTGAATGAATGGAACCAAAAATCCTAGGCACAAAATATCGGTTAAAGAAATAATATCTTTTTCTCCCTACCTTAACGTCAAAAATGTTTATGAATATTTTCGACTATGAGTTTTATAGTCTCCACCATAAAATTGCTACGTAAGTATCGCATATCATTTCATGTATGCGTTCTCTACATTTCTTCATGTTAGTTTCATCTTTTCTGGTTTTATTAACTAACTTATTCAACATGTGACATTTACGATTCTACTTAAGATTAAAGGAGAATTTAGAAGCAAACAATGCTGTTAATGATGAAATGGGATCATGTCTGGAAGACGGCTGGCTTCATAATTAGAATAATCGGTTGTAATCAAAATCTTTGTTCATAATCTTCGTTTCATAGATATATCAAATGCTGATGGCAGATTATTTTTTGTTTTGGTCTGTCATTTTCATCAATGAAATCAATACATTTTTTCAGATTATAATCGAGTTGCAAGCCATTTTCTTTTTCGAAGGAAAATTCACTTTCTACCATTTTATTTTCAGACTGATTCGTCTTGTTCTTTCTTTTGTCATCTAAAATCTATACGATTGATGTCAGCCAGACCATTCATTCTATACTAAGTCATTCAATGCTGAAAATAAAATCCATACATTTTAATGAAACAAAAATACATTATATATATATATATATATATATATATATATATATATATATATATATATATATATATATATATATATATATATTACATGAATCATTCATACAAAAAGTAGATGAGTAAAGTTAATGATATAAATGGCGAAAAACATCTTCGCAAACAAATTTATTAAAGTTTCATTAACCTACGAACCACTCGATGAACGTTATGATCCTTGTTTTTAATAACTTCAAGTTGTATAAGTTTTTTTTTTATTATTCTGCTATTACTTTCGGTTGTACATTCAGCCATCCTCAGGCATGGAAATTATTTTGTTTCTTTTTGTAGATCCGGGTAATAGCGGACACGAAAGATTAAATGCAAAGCGAAATATGTTTTTGTTAGAAATGTGTTATTGTTAACAGATACAAACTTTTGAAGTGTGCAGTCGCAACGCTGTGGTTGAATTTTTTTTTTAAATTTAAGGGAGTGTGTTTTTTACTTATATTGTAATTTGAGAATTTTTTCGTTGTAGGAGTTTTTCATTCAATGTGGCATGAACTAAATAGTTCAATAAATAGAGTAATGTCGCAGCTGTTATCCCGACAATTTGCACGTCGGATCAGTTCTTTTTGTTTCGCCATTTATATCATTAACTTTATTAATCTACTTTTTGTATGAATGATTCATGTAATATAAATTGAACTGCACCACATATTATATATATATATATATATATATATATATATATATATTTATAAAAAATATATATATATATATATATATATATATATATATATATATATATATATATATAGAGAGAGAGAGAGAGAGAGAGAGAGATTTATATTATAAACTGTTATATTGGAACATGCAAGTTACCACGGCAAAAAGGCATATTTGCTTCAACGTCTAAATATGTCTCATCAGGTGGTTAACAATGGTGTTAATAAACGGCTAACCTTACTAAAAGTAATTTACGAATACTAACCTATTTGATACCTTAATCTAAAATAAACCACTAAGGATAACATTAAAATGTTTATATAAAGGTAGTATAACATAAGAGGGGTGATTATTGAGTTATAAAGTTTAGCAAGATTTGTAGGTTAATTCCTTACTATACCTGCGATTCAGCGTAGTTTCATATCTATGATTTAATAATTGATCGCTATTCAAGAGTTTAATTATCTCAATTTTCTCCTGTAGACAAAGGAAACACGGTTCAGTCACGGATCTACAGATTCTAGCTTGCTTGAGAATTTTCCATTTAACTTTAGGTGTTTTGTTTTCGTCTTTCAATTTCCAAAAATGTTTGGAAAGTGAAGTCATATTTCGTTTGTCAGCATTGGTAAAGGATGACAGATGATTATACAAACGTTTTTTGAACGTATTCATTGTGCTTCTAATATATATTTCAACAATCCTAGGATTTTCAATTGATGAAATAGAACACATATACACAAGGGATGTCGTTAAGCACTTTTTAGATAAAGGACATTGGTCACGATTTCTACAATTACAAAGGTTAGTTATACAAGAAAAATTAGAATTAGTACTAGCACTGAAGTTATTATTGTAATATAATTTCAATGTTTTATTGTTATACTGTGCATATGTAACGATCTCGACTGAAATTCGAAGTCTGCTCTCTGATTTCTCATGCCGATAACCATTACACCAGCCGCACATCCTACTGCCTATAATACTAATCCAAAATAGTACTCCACCTGTTCTCTTGTATAATAATTCATATCGGTTGAATATTTGTATGGAATATATTATCTTCAACTCAGTTACAAAGCTATTGTTCTTATTATCTTGTCAACGTTTTCATCTTTTTATATTGTAACTATCGATAAGGTGCAAGAACCAGTTATGATGACCAAATGTCGAAACCAAATGACATTGAATAAAATGGCCCCAGAAATACAGAACTGATATCCTTCGGGACGATGTTAGTGTCATCTAATGTTCTTGAGTTCAATCCTTGGATCAGGCAGTGCAATAATATATTCAAGTTTAACAGGAAAAAACAAGACCAGCATCACAATAGAAAAAATAATGTAATAACGGATATCGCATATCAGTCAACAACCATGGGCAGCTGAAGATAGTAAGCGTGTACTTGGTCGAAACGTTGTGTCTATAATTATCAAGATGAGAACAAAAGTATATTTATTTCGTAATTTATCATCTTCTGCAATGTTTAACTGCAAATCCAATTTTACAATACATTAATATATATATATATATATATATATATATATATATATATATATGATAAAAAAGGCTCAAACACTAATATTCCATGGTTATAATTTATTACATTGGAATCGTAATTACGATCCAATTCATCAGACCTACAATTTCAAAAAGAAATCGGAAAATATAACTCCGGGTATAAAAAACAAAAGTTTAGTGAGAGTGTATGTGTGGGGGTGGGAGACAAGTGTGAAAGTGAATTGTATGAAAGCTCTAGAGAGAGGGTGTAACAGAAGAAAGAAGAACAGGAAGGCCTAAAGGTGAAGGTGTTGATTAAAATGTAACAGAGAGAAGTTTTAAAGAGAGGAGCTAAATAACGGTTTAAATGAGTGAGATACAGATAAATATGAATTATTTTTTATGCATAATTCGCTACCGATTCGCTGACCTACATTAAAATTTAAAAAAAGACACCGTGTATACATTTGTGGTGACACTACGCGCAATAAAAAACGATATGATCTAAACTTAAAATCTTCTACCTTCATCTTTAAGCCTTCCTGTTCTTCTTTCTTCTTTTACACCCTCTCGCTAGAGCTTTCATACATTTCCCTCTCACACTTGTTTCCCATTCACACACATCCACACTCACTAAAATTTTATCTATCTATCTATCTCTCTCTCTCTCTAAATATAGATAGATAGATAGATAAACAAAACGGACTTCATGTTATCCCTTACTTACCTTTCGACCAACACTTTTTCAAAGGTATACGTTGGCAAATTGGAAAAGAATCAAAGACACACTCAATATAACGAATGAGGTGGGGGGGGGGGTAGAACGCGATTAAAAAAAGAGATCAATTTTAAATACAAATAATTAAAATTCAAAAGGGGGTGAAAATAGCAAGTTCCACAACAGTATAAAAAGGAAAAAAGACACTCACAGTCCCTCCAACAATATATATATTGATAATATAACTAACGTGTGTTGGTTAATGATAGTTTTATTGTAAAAAAATTGACTTGCCAAATCCAATCAGATATGTGTTGTCGAGTACGCAGGCGCGAACCTATTTGATTAATAGGCGCATTATTTCAGTCAAATTAAATCATTTGAACAATTTTGGTGCAGTGGAAAGCAATCAAATTCAAACCGCGTTCATTGTGACATAAAATCATTCACGTGCTTGACTTTAATCGAACTCATGACGCAAATGTGAAAATCTGGTCTTTTTTTTAATAGTTATCTTTTCCTGGGTATGAGTTTCATTTCTTGTTTCTCATCAAGCATCAGTTTGCAATTGGAATAGGAAATTGGAGCGAAAGAATAGCGCTGAGCGAAATTCGTAAACAGGAAAACCCATCAGTGTTATCGCCGAATATCGCGGCTTTTAAACAAATAATTTCCATGATAAATAGTGAATCTATTTGTATACTTGCCAAGTCAATTATATTTCCGATACTTTGGAAACTAATGTCCCTTTTGACCATTTACAATATCACATTATTGTCACAGGGACATATTCTATCTATCTATCTATCTATCTATCTATCTGCCACATTCTGTTAATATCTATCTGTGTTATATATATATATATATATATATATATATATATATATATATATATATATATATATATATCTGTTTATCTCTCTCTCTCTATCTATCTGCCACATACTGTTAATATTCTATCTGTGTTTATATATATATATATATATATATATATATATATATATATATGTTTATCTCTCTCTCTCTCTCTCTATCGATCTATCTATCTACCTGCCACATTCTGTTAACATCTATCTGTGTTTTATATATATATATATATATATATATGTTTATCTCTCTCTCTCTCTCTATCTATCTATCAATCTATCTATCTGTGTTTTTTATATCTATCTATCTAGCTAGCTATCTAGCTGCCTAACTAGCTCAGTCTCTTCGAATCTATCTATCTATCTATCTATCTATCTATCTATCTATCTATCTATCTATCTATCTATCTCTCTATTTGTCAGAGTTTTATGATGTTTATACCTCTATATTTATTTTACAGTCACAGAGAAAACGTCTCCTCTTTTATCCCTGTATGTTTATTTTTAATACCGACATCCGTCAATGTTGCTAGTGAGTGTAAGAACTTTTGACAGTCATTACTGCATAGGCACTTTACATACAACCTTCTACGAAACCACTGTAAACTCTCATAGAAAAAGTAATTATGTCAAGATGACTGGCAATGGGACAGTGACTGAGAAGTGTCTAAGAAATGCATTCATCTCCAATGCATTCGTGCTAATACTTATATTTCATATTGTTTTTATAATCTTATTTTCGTCAGTCTGTATCGATTTATTAATCTCTTCTTTATTCCTTTTTAATGTTTAAATAACTGAAACCAAAATATTTAGGCCAATTCGGAACTTTACAACAATGACACGCAATGCAAACAGCTTCATCACGAGAACGGTTACTCCCGAGAGGATGCTTACCTGATCTATACAATTTTTACCTCTTTAAGTCATTATCTAATTATCAATTTTACATAATCTTTATCATAATCCTCTTATGTCCGTACAACAATCTGCCGAGCCTTGAATTGGGTGAACGTTATTGTATTATTGTGAACAGGGTAGACATTAGTTAAACAAATGATGGCTCTACACGATCTTCTTCACCCTTCCGAAGATTTTGAATACGGCAAAATGAGTAGAGTATTTGTTTTGCACATCGAACACATGGATAAAAAATGCCAAAATGAAATATGGCTGGGGTGTCGAAAGATGTCAAAATGTCTGCATACAAACGATTTGAAATGACTAATAAGCTTTAAGAACGGAATAAAGACTTTGATTAATCGACCATTATTGGCCATTATACTTGAATGACGCTACAGAAGTGGGTACTTTACTGATTGGTTCAAAAAGTCTTCCTTTCACTATGAGATGAGAAAATATCAAGTTTATAACAAAGGCGAAACTCAATCAATCATTGAAACAGATCGATCCATTACATAGTTACAGTATTGATCAAAATGTTATATCTTACCATCTTTAATAGCAAAAGAAATGACTGTAATTCTGCTAAGGTATTTTAATACCAGTTGCGTGCAGAAGCGGGGCAGGGAGTGCAATATCCATATGGGGAGGGCATCCGTTTCTATAGGGCATCCGTCTCTGGAAGACATCCGTCTCTGGAGGGCATCCGTCTCTGGAGGGCATCCATCTCGGTAGCAAATCCAATCAAAGATTGAAATAAACAAATTAGTTTATATTTAATTTTTGAATAAAGTGTTTATTTCATACATTATTTACATTATTCGGACTATTGTCCATCTTTGTCGCCATATTTATTACAACGTTTCGGCCGTTGTACGCTCCGGCCTTCTTCAGGTGGTTGGAATGTCGAACTGAACCCTTTATTTCGCTCACTGGGGTAGACTGTTCTAGTTCCACGTGCCATGTTTAATGGATGTCAATTATCAGTTATCTCCTGTTAGTGCCCCTCTCCAAGTTCTCCACTGACTTAGCCGGGTATTGAACTCACACTCTTTGGGTCCTGTCACTGGATCTAAGTAACGCCTTTATCCACTTTGCCATGTGCCTATATAGACAGATACTGTTTATTTCATGTTTAAAATGTCTTCCTTTCTTACATTTCTCAATACTAGGCTCTACAGTCCCCCCTTCATCTACTTGGAGTTTACAAACAAGGTGTTTGTCTCGGGCCATCAGCAAACATTACCAAACCTCTGCATGTCATTGTTTAGTACGCAAATATTTTTAGATAATGTGCGTCGCTATGTTGGATTTTACAAGCATGATATGACGTACTGGGTGCCTCTAAAACGTATGCTATTTCGATAGAAATCGAATACGTAAGATGTTGTGCTATAACATTTACGTAACATAAACATTTACATTGTGAATATAAATCGGGTTGAGTCAGTTTCGATTTCTGTAGTTTTCTTCTTAATGCCAATTATAAAATCTACCGTCACTTTTGGTATTAATTCACTGTTACATTGTATGTCGTCGCCGGCATCCTTCCGTCTCGAGAGACGATGGAGTAGCGCGGTGCGCTACGAGCCTTGTCGGGATATATGAAGAACTAGGGCTGCCCAGACGTCTAGTTCCCCCTCTCGGCCTTGCTAGCAGAGTCCAAAGGAGAGGATAAACCAATACAGTTTGGTACCAACGCAGCTGCAGGAGTTGCCGGAAGGTAGTACAAAGTGCCGTCCATCCGCCTTCGGAGCTCCACTCTGGGTTTGAATTCAGAGTTGTTCTCCTAAACCAGTTGCCGTCCAAGGCTATAGAACCCAGTCTGGCCTGATATTTACCCATAGCTGGAGGGAGAAGAAAAGGATTCACACCTTTCCCAAGGGTATTAGCACGTAAGTGAATGTAATGGATTCGACTGGAATTCCAACTCGGCTCCCCGATTCCTCAATCCAAGCCAATATCCATTACTCCACCGTGCCACCTACATTGTCTGTATACTACACTTAATAGCTTCGATCCAGTGTGAACGTTTGTACGGAGGAAGGCCATTGAACAAATAAAAAGAAAAGAACAATATATTAAGGGGGTAATTTTCCAATGTGACTCATATAATTTGGCATCAAGTGAATATCTGGGACACTACTTATGATATTAGTAACTCAAATTGTTACACTTGCATCCGATTTACTTACTGGAGCTTAGTCTATAAAATGGAAACCAAAATTTACAATAAACTAGTTGACTAAGAAGTTAATAAAATTTTACAAAACCATAAATAACGAAACAGAAAGCGATATAAACAAAGAAGCTAAAAACATTGCCACTAAGCTAAAATTCAACAATAGAATAAAATATTTAGCAAAAGCAGAAACCTTTATTAAAAGACAAAAAAATATTGGTAAACCGCATCTGTCGTCAAGTGGGTCAACAAGGAGCGCAGTCCTCAGTTAGGAACCAGACTGCGAGCGAAAATTCTGAAACTCATAAACCCAACCAAAAGCGAACAAGGTAAAATAATATTTTTGAAAATCTTTATTATTGCTTTTCTAGTTTTGTCTGTTTTGTTTCTCATAGATTCTTATGATGATGAGACCGTCGCGTCCCTGTCGAATCCCAAAAACCTGTTTATTATGTCATTCATCAGAGTATGTAAACATACAATGGAGTAACTAACTATAACTTCCCAGTTTTCCGCTAATATTAAATGGAACGATTTTATTGCATCAATTACTAGGTTCTGCTCTTAGAATGTTTTTTGTTCACAGTGTCGTTTTAGACAATTTTTCTCAACAGCATATATCTTTCATATTTATAAGTCTACCATTCGTCTGTGCACCTATCATTGCTACCACATCTGGTCTGGTGCTTCTGCTATATATCAAGAGATTCTTGACAGAATCTGAACAAGAACCTGCAATGTCATCGGTCCTGAACTGGCATCTCAGCTTAAGTCACTTTCTCGCCGCCCTAATGTCGTTTTCCTGTACTTTTTCTCTAAATACTTCCATATTAATTATCCTGATGAGCTTCCGCTTTTGGTAACTTGATTTCACAAATGTAAGTTCAGTACTCGATTAGCTCTTAGGTCTTATTAATTTACTATTGAAATTATTAATTCTAGGCGCAAGTTCTATGTTAATGGATTCCTTCCACGTACTTCTCACTTATGGAACTGTCTTCCGGCTTCTTTTTTCGACGATATGAAAATGTTACGTCAATCGTCATCATCTGTCTCTTTGAATTCCATCTTTTTATTGTCTTCTCTTTGACTTTCTCTCTCTCCAACTTTTTCAGTTTCTTTCACTCACCTTGTATCATTATCGCTTCGCTTTGGATAAAAAGAAATAATGCTAACAAATTCTTTATAGAGTGTTTTGGATTCCGGGATGAAATCCGATATTAATAAATAACAAACGATAAATGTATTAACGTAATAATACAAACTGGTAATACGGGTTAGTAGATCCAGGAATGCGGGTTAGTAGCAATAATATATATACTGTCTTGGTATTGAAGTATCACGGTATGACTCCTTACTGAGTCTAGGTGCTCGTGACGGTGACTCTTGTGTTACCCTCCTCTAATACTACTCTGATACTACTCTGATGCAGACTTCTCGACTGTATTAACGTACTGCCGGGTATTCACTGGCGGTAGTTTATGTATACCTCGGTTGAGTCCATTTGTGTGAAAAGGGGAGACACCTTAACATAGAGCATGGGCAAGAGATAATCTCCCATTTCCGACGAATGTAAGTAGCCCCCGTTTGAATCAGATAAAGAGTAGGAATTAAGCTGTTCATTTTCAAGGCTGGTAGATAAGCCTTTTTTCCATTTGGGGGATTAAATATACCCATTTTATTTTGAGGTTTAAGACGATTTAATATCTAAAAATAAAATAAAATTATTTTTCTGCCAATTTGGTAATGTCTAATTCATTTTTGATTTAATATTTCATAATTTGATTGAAGATGTCATGACAAAAAGCCCACTCACCCAGTTTCTTCTCCATCAAACATCTTGACATGCCAGTAACGAGAGTATTTTATCAAGCTATCTGTAGAGCTCGAAAATAGAAATTGGTTCATAACTTTCCTTTGGCCAAGATGCGAACAACTCTTCTGCCACTTATCATTCTCCCTGTAGATAATGGCTATTTTAAATAATTATTTCGAAATTAATTTAAAATTTTGTACAGAGTAATATTAAAAATGCTTCTGGAATTAGAGCTACTGTGAAGAGGCCGTGCTTCTTCGCAGTTCCTAGCGAATAAGGTGCAGTGTGTACATTATTATAAAATGTCAAATGAAAACAAATGATGCCGACTTATGTCTTTTCACTGGATGAAGAAAAATCAAAAAACACTTTCCACGTTTTTATTTGAGTGAAACTACTTAAATAGAGAAGTTTTATTTCTTTTTCTTTCCTTTCTCTCGTCGAAGTGTGATTATATCCGACTTGCGTTTCTTCTACGTAGATATAATAATTTTGTCCTGTCTACCGCTGCATCCACAAGACGCGTTGAGTGCTTCTCGTGCAATTTAAATCGTTAAAATATCATCGTGGAATGTGAAGGGGTAGCAATTGGGTTTTGTAACCTAATCCAAGTTGCAAATCCGCGTCTGGGGGTGAAGATTTATTCTGACTGTTGCACAGAATAAAGGATTACAAGATTAGAAGAGAGATTAGAAGATGAGAGACATTGTTATTGAAAAGAAAGACTGGTGAATAGACTGAGATAGATAGATAGATAGATAGATAGATAGATAGATAGATAGATAGATAGATAGATAGATAGATATCGACAAACTGATATTTATGGGCATAGATAGATAGATGTGAATAGACTGAGATAGATAGATCTTAACAGACCGGGATAGATAGTGAACAGACTGTCTAAAAGAAAGTTTGGTGCCCAAGTATACGTTAATATATATATATATATATATATATATATGTATATATATATATATATATATATATATATATATATATATATATATATATATATACATACAAATACACACACACAAAAACACACACACGCACACACACACACA
>OZ038483.1:2355000-2375000 GCA_964036315.1 Acanthosepion esculentum | reverse complement strand
GGAAAAGGGATGTGTCCCTGTTAAGTGTGTGTGTGTTATTTGGTTCTTAGGGAGTGAGTGAGTATGATATGTGTAAGCGTGTATATTGCTGTGGGTGTGTGTTATCATTTGGCTCATTAGGGAGTGAGTATGATGTTTGTAAGTGTGTATATTCGTGTGGGGGTGTGTATAAGTGTGTTAAATTTGTGGTTTAGCCAGGCTGGATAGTGTGTTTTTAAATATTGTATCCACTTATTTTCATGGAACTCTAAAAATCTGTCTAATGTTATCTGCTCTGAACTTTTCTACTGTCTCTCATATATATATATATATATATATATATATATATACATATATATATATATATATATATATATATATATATATTCTCTATATATATGTTATTATTATTATTAATAATAATAATAATAATAATAATAATAATAATAATAATAATAATAATAATAGTAAATATTCACACCGGAAGCACAACGCTGTCTCATGCACAATGCAATGTACATACAAACAAAAAGTTGTGCCACCGGAGAGGAAAAAAAAATTAATTATTTAATATAAACTATAGCTCTGTTATTATATATCAAGCACTATTTTATTTACACCAGCGTTCAATGTGCAATATTATATATATATATATATATATATATATATATATATATATATATATAAAAGTGAACCTTGGCAGTTAACACTCAGACCGCCTGACGATTGCGTCCAGCATGAGTGTTGACTTCAATGTTCACTTTTATATTTACATACAGTCTATCTCTGATATAGAGCACTTTATCCCATAAATATAGCACACCTTAAAACTATATTTCTTCATATATATCTGTGTTTGTGTGTTTATGTGTGTGTGTGTTTTTACCTTGCGGAAGAATACACTGGGTTTACCAAATAACTGCGTAAATTTAATAATTATTCATTATCAGACACAGTTACTACACTTTGATCCTTGGTAAAATATCGTACGGTTTATACACAAAAACACAGGAGAATAGCAGATCCGATATCTATTATGTTTAAACTACTACTACCTCTATTACTACTACTACTACTACTACTACTAATATTAATAATGATGATGATGATACGTTTATTTCACTTACACTGAAAATGTATGCGTCTATGCAAATCCTCATCACGAATCGTACTGTAGTGAGAGGGTTCATTGTACAAATCGATCAAAACTTCGGTCCGATTTCCTTTTTTGATGCCACTGTTTACAAAATAAAGATATATGACTCGCAACTTATTGTTGTGTCAATAGCGTAAGCTAATAATCAATTTCGTATGCAGCATGTCGCGCACTTTAGCAAATGAAAACACAAATCCCTAACGGTGTCTGATTTATGCTTACAACTTTTAATGATATTAACAAAATTCCATCTGCCATAAATCAACCTACATCCACACAATGGATAGATACAGGAAAGTATTTCCTTATGGCCACAAAACCTGCTTTACTGATGAATGAAATGAATTAAAATTCCAAAGAAAATTATGTTAAAAATACATATTGTGTAAAATAAATTGTTATGTGTTATAGATTGCTATTAAGTGCGTGTTTTGTTTCATCATTAACGATCGTTTAGTTAGGGCACGCATCAGGCTAGACACACGGAGTGAAAAAGTCTCCATTTTTAAGCAGGAAGTTCTACTCGGCAGCACAAGGATTAAACATTATCTATCTTCTTCATTCTCATAACCTGAACTTTCTACTAATTCCTCGTATATTCATATTACGCACAGCATTCAGTAATTCTCTACCTTGAATGACTCTCAAGCCTTGTATAGCGTGATCTCTAGTTAGAAATAATTATCATACAGCCAAAAAGAAAACGTATGGCGAGAGCAGCAAGTGAAACTGGAGTAACTGATCTAAACACTACAATATGGAGTAGGAAGCTTTAAGGCGGTTTGACAACGATCGAAATGGGGTCGAAATCGAAATAATGAGGTAACAAAAATCAAACCTGTCTATATTTCTGAGATGAGGTATTATGAACATTATTCGAACTATTGTCCTCATCTTTGTTGCCATATTTATTACAACATTTCAGCCGTTGTACGCTCTTGCCTTCTTCAGGTGGTTGGAATGTCAAACTGAACCCTTTATTTCGTTCACTTGGGTAGACTGTTCTAGTTCCACGTGCAATGTTTAATGGATGTCAGTTATCTCCTGTTAATTCCCCTATGAAAGGACACATGGCCCAGTAGATAAAGGCGTTAGTTAGATCCAGTAACAGGACCCAAAGAGTGTGAGTTCAATACCCGGCTAAGGCAGTGCAGAACTTTCACAGGGAAATTAACAGGAGATAACTGATAACTGACATCCATTAAACATGACACGTGGAACTAGAACAGTCTACCCCAGTGAGCGAAATAAAGGGTTCAGTTCGACATTCCAACCACCCGAAGAAGACCGGAGCGTACAACGGCTGAAACGGCGACAAAGTCCGAATAATGTAAATAATGTAAAAATCAAACCGTTTATATAAACGTTTGCTCAAAGCACGACAGAGAGCCGAGACAGACAACCGTGGGGAATTGTCTTACTTTCGGACGGCGAGTAAGAGAAAGAAAATAACAATTGACACTTGGCAGAATAATTCTACAAAATGTCTAAATAGATTAAACGGAACAAGTTACTTTTAGTTCACCTTATCCAGTTCACGCCATTTCTTTATTTCCAATCTATTACCAGGTATTGCACAGTTTTTAATAAAATTATACAATACAATACTCAAGAGCCACTCAATGTAGAGGCTTGAAAGAATATAACAGTTGATCCTAGTCTTGAAGAGGTTAAGATTATAGTGATCGGGGAATCATTATACAGTGTAACCCGGATATAAGAGACCCGGATATAAGATACCTGGATATAAGAGTGATTTTCTCTGGTCCCAAATTAGAGCCTGTGTTAATGTATATATAATAAACCAAACCCGGATATAAGATAAACCCGGATATAAGAGACTTCTTCTCCGGTCCCGACAACTCTCTTATATCCGGGTTACACTGTATCAGGAATTTGTTTCTCATAATAGCAATTCTTGAGAATTAAACTTATTCTTACCAATGGAATGTTAAGGGCTGATGGGGTAATTGTTGCCTTTGTATGTGGCATAGCGAGTCTAAGCTTCGTTAGGGTCTGCACTAGTGGAACTAAGGAATGTATTGCGCCAGAAAATTAGTCATGGCAATTGTCGTCGCCAGAACTCGATGTCATGGCTTGGGTTGCTCTTTCTGAAACAGAGACAGCGTACCGAGGCTCTTGCAACATCGGGGGAACATTATTCCTCACCGACGTGGCTTCGTAGAAACGTTTGAACAAGAGTGAGGATGGAGCTGATTCAGTCCAAATATGACAGCAATACAGTATTTTTGGTTTGATTTGAATTTTCTAAAGACAGATCCTGTAAAGAAAAGTCAATTTCTTTCTAGGACATGACAAGAAACCGCCTATTATTCCAGCCTATTTAATAAGTGATCGTATATATAAGCGCCACTCCCAATAAAGGAATGCTTCAGATGTTTATTATAAGAGGAGAAAATCCGGGATGTGCTCAGAAGTGAAGGAACGGTACTGGCTTGGTTTTGGAGGTATTGAGCTGTCAGAGTTAGATCAGAAGAGAGATCAGTTGCCAGCTTCTTGTCATTTTCGATGCTTTGTTGTCACTTTGAATCGAGACCTAATTTTCACCCTTGAAGATATTATTTTGGTTAAAGCAGAAATATATTAGTGTTTCTTTGTTTTTATAGACGATAAGACGGCCGAGAGACATGAGCGAAAAGAAAGGATGACCAGTCATATGGGGAGGTTACGCATTCAAAGAACAGAAGACCAGTGACTATATGCCCTCCCAGAGCGTCAGATTTGTTTTTCAGCCTTAGGCTGACGGCTTATTGTTCTACCTAACTACATAGACATGTGAAACATTTCCTTAACGCTTTGGACCTTGCGTTCCTGAACAATTTTAATCCTTCTGCCTGAGCACCTGAGTCAAAATTCGGAAATAATTGTATTGTAATGTTTCACGGTAGATATAAAAATATTTACAAGTGTTTACCCACCGTTTAACCGGTGGTTGGGCTTTAATGAGTTATTTGCCGAAGGCCGCCATGGCATGATCGTAAACACGAACGAAAGTTATTTGATTTAGTTGTAGTTCTTTCTGACGTCGTCTAAAAGTAGTATATATATATATATATATTTAAATAAGTTCTTTGTGGTACAGAATTTAATAATAGCTAGGAAAAGACAACATTTATAAGGCATTTTTTTATGAAAACAAAGCTAAAAAAAACAACCGGTTTTGTCACAGGACTTAACAAGTTTATTTTTCTGGGAATAGAAAATTCATAAAAGCGTGTAAATTAAGCTAATTTGCATTCTTTTAGTGCGGACCGCTTTTTGATTTTATCGAGGTCCCACTCCACATTTCATCTCAAGGTTCTAGAGTCCTTGTATATCAGATCCCGTGAGCCTTCCCTTTGTAAACAGAGGGAATGCTTACTGGGTCTGAATGTTACTGGACTCTAGTTTCTTGAAATTCTTTTTTTTTACCCATCCAGTCCATTCGTTAATTTAATTTACACGCTTTTATAAATTTTCTATTCCCAGAAAAATAAACTTGATAAATCCTGGGATGAAACCGGTTGTTTTTTTAGCTTTTTTTTAATAAAAAAATGCCTTATACATTTTGTCTTTTCCTAGCTATATATATATATATATATATATATATATATATATATATATATATATATATATATATTGTGGACAGAATTATTCACACGCACTGAATATTTGCATATTTTCTAAGAGAATGTGACTATTTACGAGTACTTACTGAATTTACCATAAATAGTTGATTCCGTATAAATTTGGAATAATTTGTGAAATTTTTAGCAGTTTCGATCTATTATATTCCTAGTTATAGATTTTTCTAAAAATTGGTGCAATCCAAAATTACCCCCCCCCCATTTCAAGGAAATTATAAAATAACATTTGCTCTATGGCAATTGTTATGTTTTTTTCTTAATTTGACATTTAATATAAACACCCTTTAAAAATGAAATAGTATTCTGTAAAATTCTAAAAGGTAATGAAGAAGACAATATGTGCGTGCCGCGATTACTTATTCGTTCTGTAACCATGGCGAAGATGGCTGAACTTGACACGAAACTTTGAATGAAGATAGTTGATGCGTACAAAGAGGGTGATCGTTATACAACAATTTCCAAGCGTTTAAATGTCCCTATATCGACAATTAGTAGTATTATGAATGAATTAAGGAGTGGCAAAAAACGATTCATTTCTGAGAGAATGGAAGGAAAATTTTTAGAGATGTCTCTAAGAAACCTCACTTAACGACAAAGGACATTTTCAATGATTTAAAGATATCAGGGCTGAATGTATCGATGAAGACAATCCCTAGATGCTTTCATCGATCAGGACTTCGAGCCTGTCGCCCAAGGAAAACTCTGCCGCTGAATGTTATACATGTTTAATGTAGTCTGCATGTAGAAACCCAACGTAGTAAGTAATTTGTTCAATGAAACAGCACCAATGTCTAGTAGTAGCTATTCAGGAATTCTTAAGGTCTTCCATATCAGAGGTTGGCAGTGGATATTCGGAGAGAGTAGGAAAGCGTAGTTCTTCAAGTCTTTCATCTGACCGGTTAGCAGTGGATATTCCGACAAGAAAAATAAACAAAATGGTCGCCTTTATACACATCGGGTCGAATATTTCAAGTCTTCAGATTGGTTAACCTTCTCTTGGTAAACTATAAAATGAGTCAGCTCATTTTGGTTGGCTCACTAGTTACTGTACACAAAATAACTTAACAGGCTAAACACCTAGAATGCAAATTAGCTTAAAGTAGAAATCATCTGAACTTGTGTGGAGATATTGGAAATGTTTATGGTCAGCTGAATCCAAATTAGAATTATTTGGTCACATGAACTCCCGTTATGTATGGGGGAAAGTGAATGAAGCTCACAAACTAAAACAAAATACAGTCCCTACAATTAAGCACGTTGATGGAAGCATTCTGATCTGGGGATATTTTGCTGCTTCTGGATCAGGAGAACTAGTGAGAGGACAGGGTACCATGGATAATGAGCAGTGTTTGGCAATTTTTAAAAATTATATTTAAAAAGTGCACGAAAGCAGTCTTTAGGGCGTCATTGGATATTCCAACATGACAATGATCCAAAACACACATCACGAATTGTTGCAAAATACATGGATGCCAACAAAATTAAGGTATTGTTGTACCTCGCACTAAGTCCTGACGATTGAAAATTTCTGGACATATTTGAAAAAAAGTAAGAGAAAGAAATCCTTTGTATTTGGAGGAACAAGAATTTATTGTTAAGGAAGAATGGAGCAAAATACCTATTGGTGCGTGAAGCGATCTTGTAAGGAACAATCGAAAATAATTAAAGGCCATAATCTATATCTATAAAATAGATGTTTCTGTGTGTCTATCTGTGACTGTGTGTATGCTATTTATGTACGTCCACATTTCTCGACCGATTTCGATGGAATTATACACACATATTGCAAATTTATTAAGTTCGGTCAATAACAAGTTTTCTGTCTCCAGGTTCCTCTGGTTTGGCAGAAATATCGATAAAACTGAAGTTAGGGACGACCTTTTGCAAAAGCCAAGGTAATGTTACACACGAACATTTTTTTTACTGGATGAGCTGGTGTTCTTTACACTTAAAGGAAAATATCAGCTCATGTTACGAGGTTTATAGAGTGTGCTTGTTAGTTTTCCTGCAACATTAGCTTCACAAAAAAATTGCATAAAACTGAAAAAGTTGGGTTTTTAGTACTACTTAAAATAAAAACATAAATAAATTCCTCATTTTTTTATCTGATTTTCTTGAAAGATATCGCAAAAAATTCACCATCACCAAAATAAGATGTGATTTCAATTCTGCTCGCTTACCCGCATATAACAAAAAAGAAACACGTAAAATTGTTCAAAAGGCTGGTTTTTCAGCAATAACTCACTGGTTTTTCATCTAATGCTTTCCAAATTTGCGATATGAATTCTATATGACACACAAATTGTCCTGCATGAATATTTGTTTTGGATTATTTCAGTGGACAAAATCTGGGACAAACTCGGACCAAAATCAGCGGTTTTTGCCATTTAACCAATAGTTTCTTCATATGATTCCATCCGAAATTGGAAATTCGAATAAACTTTGATTAGAAGGATTATTAGAGCGTGAAAAGGGTAAAAATCTCAAAGATCCTCTTATTAACCCCAGCTTTACAGTAAACGTGCAAAGAAGCAGGGGGGGGGGCGTTCATGCATTTGCACTTGCAGTTGAATAAAGCTGACGCTTCATCCCTGAATTAGCGAATTGTATTCATGCTTATTTGAGTAAAGAGAAATTTGAAATGTTTTCTGCATAGGGAACACCTTGAAAAACCCTAGGGACCATTACATAACGACTGATTAAGCAAAGTGGACTTTTCGATTGTACCGGAAATGAATAATTGTACTTTGGCACCAGTTTTCAATTGTTGTCAAGAAATTTCGTTCCAATCTCTCATGTATAAGTACAGTATTTATGTTATTTGATTTTTGGCCATTATGGTGTGAATACGACCGTGAAACAACACCTCCAACACACACACACAAATACATGCACATAGACGCGCGCGTGCCCGCACACACACACGGACATACCCACACTACATACACACGGACACATGCACACTACATACACGCATGCTGACACAAACTTGCATGTATATGTAGTTAGATCCATAACCGTTGTCTAATCGTGGCAAAAAGAAATTATTTAGCACAACAAACATTTGCTTTTTATTTATGATCATTTTTCAACATGATATCTTCCTTTGTCAATGCACTTCATTTAGAAACGAATAATAACTACATAAATCCCGAATTTCAAATCAAAATTCAGCTAATGCTTAATAGATATATAGTGTGTATTGGAGCAGCAGATCATTATTTTAAACATATATTTTTAAATGTAATATTCAATGAATTTCTGATTTGAATTGATTATATCAAATCATTCCCGTTCAGAGATTGTATCTCCGATACTAATAATTTTGAACATTTTACATAAGAAATTTTTAAATCTTGGGGTTAATTTGTAGGCCCCCTCTGTGGATGTGGTATCGTGGTATATGTAGGCGTAAAAGGTGAAGGGTGAATTCTTTCGGTGAATGGTTTATTTGTATTGAATGAATGGGTCATTAATCGGGTTAGCTAGGTATAGGATAGGTAAGGACGACCAACCTCAAACCCACTCCCGACATTTTAGGCCATGTGCCACAATTATTGTATTTTAAATTAATAAATAGACTCTGATACTAATAATAAACCCACTACATATATTGGTTTACTACAATTACGCTCTCCCGTAGACTAACCTGTCACCTTTCTGATCTTAGTTCTATTAAAAAACATTTCTTACAAAAAACATAGTCATGTACATAATATTAGACAGATATTAGTTGATAACACAATAATATTCACACATACACACACTAATAAGAACCTTCAGATATTGGACGCCATCTACATTAAAACGAAGCAACCCACACTCAACAAAATTACATTTCAAACTAGTCACAACACATTACATTTCATCTAGACATATGGTTCTGTTGTTAATATTTTGGCCTCTTGCGAGTTATGACGCATAGAACCGCATCTTGAACCTACGACCTGCGTCTGCTATTCAGCGACCGTTATCGTCGCATAGTAATCTTTTATGTCAACATAACAATATATCATCTTCGATGCTGAATATCTTTGTTAAATGTCCGTATAACAACTCTAAAGATGGCTCATCAGAGGCGAAAAAAACATAGATCAAGGACCAACTTGATAAAAAATATCCAAATGTTGGACAATTTTTGTCTTTATTTTCACCCGAAATTAAAGTAAACATACGAAGTTTAGAACGGCTCATGATCAAACCTAATAGACTTTCATCGTCTATTACATTTAACAACATATATTTAAATAATGATCTGCTGCTCCAATACAATATATATATATATATATATATATATATATATATATATATATATATATATATATAATTATTTATTTGAATATTACAACATAAATATGTTATAAAATCACGACAAAAGTAGCCATTTTGTTTCATACCAATCCTAAACTTGTATATATATATATATATATATATAGCCTTAGGTGTTTTGCTATCCTCCTTCAGTTTCCAAAATTGTTTAGAAAGTGAGGTCATATTGCGTTAGCTTATATTAGTAAAAGAGGATATGTGATTGTAATATCACTCCTTAAAATGTATTCTAGTGGATACCACATACAATTTAATATCCTTGGGGGTTCTCATTTGATGAGATAGACAACATATAAACAATGGTTTTCGTTAGGCACCTGTTTGATAATAGGCATTGATCAGCGATTCTACAATTACATAGCTCGGTTACCTGGGGTATATTAGAATTTTTCTTTGGATTGCATTTATTCTCGTTATAAAGTTTCAGTATTCTATTGTTGTGTGATTTTATCTAAATTTCTAGAACAACTATAACTAATTTTTAGGATATTGCGTTTGAAAATTTGACTTAATTTACTGTTCATAGGAAAGTGTTTGTTAATTAGATTTAAAAACATTTATTCCAGTTTGGTACGGACTAATTTGTTGAAGGGACGTGTATATCAAATTATTTTCTTTCCTCTATTGATCTTTCTAGTGTAATTATAATTTTCCATATAATTAATTTCGGAAGATCTGTAGCCACACTCGGTAAGGATTTTGTTATAAACAATTTTGTATTTATCGAATATTTCGTTGTAAGAAGAGTGGTGGTTGATACGACGTTCAACGGATCATGGGATATGCTTAATAACCCTCGCTCGATGATTGGAATTAGGATTTATATAAATGGGGTTATCGTTATTTTTCAAGAAAGGTTGGAAATTATTAAGGGTTAAGTTTAAGGTTACATCTAAGGAATCCACTTCTTTAATGTTAGAATTAATCTCATCTTTGAGGTGTAAAGATTTAAACATTCTATGAATCAATTTTCCCAACTTGTGTATCTTACTCCCAGTAGAATTATTTACTACCATCAGGCCATCTTCCCTATAAATCCCTATATCATTTAAGCTAATTTCATTATGTGCAGTGATATTGTACAAAATAAATAGTCCGACTAAGTCAGATGACTTAGCAGAATCCAGTGATCCCATAGATACATCAAAGTTTTCATTCGAGTTCTTAATCCATTGTTCGTTGTTGTGGATTATTATTGATTTTCTGCAATTTAGGATAATGCCGATTTCATCCTTAGAGTTATCGGAATAAAATTCGGCAAACTCTAAAGCCATAGCGAAAAGGTTTTTGGATATGGATGGATAGAAGTTCACAATGTCAAATTGGATGAAGGTACTGTTATTTTTGTTATTGAGGCCTTTCAGTTAATCAATCACTTCTGTAGTGCCAACCCATTGGATGAGGCCGAGCTGGTTCTTAGTCTGCTTACCCGTTCCAGGATCATTTTACTGATTCTCCCGATTTCAGACTTAGTTGGGTTTATAATCCTTGTAGCAAGTTTGCTTAGGAAATCAGGTTTTTGGTCTTTGAGTAGAATGTAGGTTTCCTTAGTCGCAAGATTTGGCAACCTGTCACTGATTTTCAGCTTATAGTTAATCTTCTCATCCGATGAGTTGATGATGTTTACATAGTTATAATTATCTGTATTAATCTTTTTGTAACTCTTCGTTAAATTCTTTTTAATCAGTTTGCAGTCTCATCCGACTTTACAAATATTTGACTTGAGTGGGTCATTTGTCTGAGCAGCGTGTCTAAGTGTTTTTCAAAGTTTTCCTTGTTAAAATGGAAGCTAATATTATTTATAATATCAAAAAGATCCATTTCAAATTTTTCCTTCTTCCTCCTTCATTGTCTTACTCTCTCCTATTCCCACCTTTCCACCCCTACGCCTCATTCTTGGGAGGCTTAGAAGTGCTGTGCCTTAACCCTTGACCATTGCTGTCGATTTTTTAAAAATTTCGGGTCGAACCATCACCTTAACCCCTCAACAATCCTTCACCAAACTGAACAACAAGCACTATTGTCTCACTCTGTCACCCTTTTGCATTTCCTCTCTTTACTTTACCATTTACGTCCCCTCTTAAAATGTTTTTGTTTTCAAACAAATAGAAAAAAAAGTGACCTGCTTGCAAACAGAATTTTGGTTCTCACCAGTTGAGGTGCAACTAAATGCACCGAAGCGAAGTTACATCTTTGTAGTGAGTAAATTGTTTTTGTCTAAATGAAAAAAATATAATAAATAATTATTGCTCTACTCTCAGTATTAAGCCCTCTTTTGAATTAATGCTGTGAACGCTAGAATTTATATATTATTTTCATTCCTATTACATTCGTGTATATATATATATATATATATATACTTTTAAGGTATGCTATATTTATGGCTAAAAGTGCGCAATATCAGATATAGAGCGTATGTAAAAATAAAAGGAGACACTGAGGTCAACAGCAAATGTTTCAGTCTTCTACGCGATCATCAGGCTATGTGTTTTCGCTCGACTGTTTATATATGCTGAGCATTACCGATTTTGCGTAATACGCTATATTGTATTATCCTGACGGTTATTGGGTGGAAGCGTTAAGGAATAGTTTGTAAAATAGCAACACGTAAAAATATATTAGATACCGACTCAGATAATGGACTTTAGAGAACACCAATCCTTTAAACTAAACTAAGAAGACAACAAACACCGGATAAAACTAGTTTAAACAAAAAATGTAAATACATAAATTAACAAAGTAGGAATGCATACATAAATCTAAGTCAATATAATAATAATTACCATCAACAACAAGAAATAATTAAGCAGTCAATAATAAATAATGAGTAAGACGTTAACAACCAACATTATAAAACATAACCGTTACGGCCAACCTAATAACTGTCAGCATAATACAATAGACCTTGATACCCATAATCCACCACTGACCAGCATATATAAATAGTCCAGCCAAAACAAAAGACACATAAGCTGTCGTTGCTTGGTTTTGACCTCAGTGGGTGTTAAAAATAAATGTTCCAGTGTAGGTGAATGGCAGTTTTCGGAAAAAGAGAGTAACCAGCCATTATATGTGTGTAGGGGGAGATAGATCGTGTGTGTGTGTGTTGACATGCAAATCAACACTTTATGGTGATTATCGGTTTCATGTTTCAATACGATGTTCAAATCAGACTGAAGATTGCAACTAAATCACTGTAGATTTTTGGTTCTGATGACCACACTGTTTATACCTGGAAACGCTGTATACCCAATATGGACAGAGATACATATGCATAGAAAACACCCAAGCATTAAATATTAAGTAAAACTAACTTTCGAGGACAATGTCACCTTAAAATGACTTTCTTTGGGAAAACCCTTCATTATCATTCCTTTATTCTTGCTTCCTATCCATTTTGCCAAACACGCAGATACCTCGTCGCAGTTAATTTCTATTTCAGAAACGCCATCTTCTTCTACAGTGAAATTTGCAATGAAATAGAAACGGACAATTGCATTGATGCAAAGTATTACCAAAGTAACCTGCACGAAAAAAGAACCTTAGGTAGATGAAATATTCAAAATACATGGGAAAATTATGCAGTTTCTATATAATATGCAATTCTTAAAATTCCTCGTCTGTGATTTCCTTTATCGCAGTTTAAACAGGCTTCAACGTTTTTGGATAATCATTGAAAGACTTCTAGTCTAGAAAATGTATCATTGACAAGTTTGAAACATCGTTTCCAAACATTTATCAGTGTTTTAATCATTAAATCTTAATCATTGAAATAGTTCCCATGAACAAATGTTCAAGTGCCAAGAAAAACATTTCCTTTAAATGCGGCGATCACGCAGTACGTAAAACACAACTAAGGCCTATGTGAATAGTACGTAAAATTGACGTATTTTTCAGCTGAATCTCTCTCAAAAAGCGCTAAATATTTAACTAGCGGTATAATATTTAACTAGCGGTATAATAGCCAATGAAAAAAAGGTTCGTTAGTCTTGCCTGCTTGTCTGACTTGATACTGAGATTCGAGTCAAAATATTTGAGACAATCTGATAAGCCAATAGAACTTTTGTTATTTTACTATATATATATATATATATATATATATATATATATATATATATATATATATATATATATATATATAAAAGTGAACATAGAAGTCAACACTTAGAGGCGACACTCTGTTTCATGCTAGATGCAATCGTCAGGCCACAAGTGCTGTTATTTTTCTCGGCTATTTATATATATACGGGTCAGGGGTGCATTCTGGGTAGTCTATATTGTCGGTTATTTTACCGGAAGTCGTTTATTTGTTTATTTATTTATTTGGGTTAAATTATTTTGCTTGTTTTTATTTATTTCTTTTTTTTTATTTCTTATATTATATATTTATTTATTTTTTTATTTTTTTATTTTTATTTTGTTCGGTGTTTTTATTAACGTAGTAAAAATTTGTTTATATAGCTTATTTAATCGTTTTGTTTTTGTTTGGGAAGATAATTAAAGATATTTGTTCAATTTTGGGGTTGATTGTTGTAGTTTATTCTAACTATTATTTTGGCTGGAACAGTTTTTAATTTGTTTATTACTTCATGTATTTATTTGGATTGATTATCTTTATTTGTTTTTACTAACGGCTAGTTTATCGGTATCGGTTGTTAGTTTATTTATATACTTGGATGTATTTAGATCAATTTATTTTACTTGTTATTTATTTCTCACATTGTATATTTCCTCTTTTTGATTTTCGATTTGTAAGTAATGTAGTATATTATTTTTTTATTCATTTTTTTATCGTTATATAACAGTTATAGCTATTTTTTTCGTCCGATTTTTTGTTTTGATTTTTAAAGTCTAACTAATATTTTGGCCATAATAGTTTGCTAATTAGTTTATTATTTACTTTATTTATTGATTTTGTTTCTTATTTTTTATTCTATTTCGTCTATTCTAACAGATGTGATTTGGTAATTTGTTTGGATTAATGTATTTTGCTTATTTTATTGTCATTTTGTTTATTTATGTATTTATTTATTTTTTCCGTTTTCGATTTTTAAGTAACGTAGTAAAAATGTATTTTCATGTCTGCATTTTGAAATGAGCTCGGATCTTTTATTTAATAATTTATTTTGGTTTGGGCATGTAATGATAGCTATTTTTCCTCCAAGCAAAGTTTGCAAGTTTTTGATTGGTTGTTGTAGGCTGATGATCTTTTCCTTATTTTCCAAGATATTTTTGGTGTGGTGAGCGTTTTGTTTTTAATTTTCTAGATATATTTAGAAAGCATTGTACATTTCGCATATTTACTATTTGTGAAAGATGTTTTGTGTACATAATTTCTTTTTTTCCAGGATCCTTCAGTTACTCCTATGTATACTTTTTCTTCATTATCTGGTGATTTTATCATGGCTTGGTATATTACATTGTTTTGTAAACAATTACCGTTTAAGGGACATTCTTTCTTTATTCTGCAGTTGCACGTGGGTTTAATTTATTCGTGTGGTTTGTTGATAATATTCCTGTTGTGCGTTTTTATTATTTGTGCCATATTTTCGGTGCAACTGTAGCTGATTTTTACTGTGTTTTTGTTGAATATTTTTTGTAGGGTGCTTCATTCCGGGAAGTGTTTGTGTAAAAGTTTGAAGAATATTTTTCCTACATTTGTTTTTACGTTTTTGCTGTACGGTGGGATGAACCATATGATATTTCTTTTCCTGTTGGTCTTTTTTGTGTTCTGTGGTGAGTATGTGAGTGTTGCTGGGAACCCGCTATCTTTTAGGGCTGTTTCGTATTCTTTCTTAGCTTTGTTAAATATAGATTCATTGAAGGAATTGTCGGAAAGCCTGCAGTTAATCGACTTTACAATCTATTTGATTATAGAAGGCGGGTGGTTGGAAGATGTGTGTATATAGAGTGGTTTATCATTGGGTTTTCTGTATGGTTTGTATGTGCCTTTTCTTAGGATGAAGGTAACATCTAGAAAATCTACTTCGTTTAGGTTAGTTTTTATATCTATGTCGAAACCGTTATTTTTGAAAATATTTATTATTGCTTTTCTAGTTTTGTCTGTGTTTTGTTTGTTACAGATTCTTAAAATTATGTGACCGTCTTCCCTGTAGAGTCCTGTGTCATTTCTATCTATTATTTTACTTAGTTCGTGTAGTAAGTAAATACCAACGATTTCGCATGTCATGCACCGTGAAAGCTTCCCATTGTAGTGTCAAATATCCCATCTTTCTTTATCCATACTTCTTCATGGTGAAATAGTAATGATTTACGGGAGTGCTTAACAACAATTATTTTAAGACATTTTTTATGTTTATACATTCTTTTTATAGAAACAAACATTTTAGTAAACGCTCTGTTTATATTAAACACAATTAATAACATTTACCGGCCTGAATGTCCGAGGAATTTTCATAGAAAATATTCGTCCTCCGACTGAAATCGAACCTGTATCCTATACAGAACAGTCATTTGGCCTGACGTGCCTTAAGCGATTGAGCCACAGAGGTCGATTTTACTGCTTTTAAACTACAATCTTCCATGAATCTATACGTATATTGATATCTGCCAAATGTAAACAAATGAAGTCACACATTATGAAATGGAAAAAGTCCGACAATTATTTTAAGACATTTTTATGTTTATAAATGTTTATGAATGTACGTGAGAAATTCATGGAAGAGCAGTAAAATCGACCTTGCTAACGGAACGCTTCTCTGTGGCTCAATCGGTTAAATTCACGTCAGACTATATGACGGTTCCGCATAGGATACAGGTTCGATTCCTGTCGGAGGACGAATATTTTCTATGAAAATTTCTCGGACATTCAGGCTGGTAAATGTTGTTTAATACTGTTTAATATAAACAGAGTATTTACTTAAATATTTGTATGTATAAAAAGAATGTATAAACATAAAAATGTCTTAAAATAATTGTCGGACTATATATATATATATAAGGCTCAAACACTAATATTCCATGGTTATGATTTATTATATTGGAATCGTAATCACGATCCAATTCATCAGTGCTACAATATTGATCTGTTCTTTAACCAACATCAGAATAGTTATAAAAAGAACATTCTTTCTTCCTTTATACGAAACATATATCAGAAGTGAATGTGTCGTTTTGAGCATGCGTACAGAAAAACCTCTTACAAATGTCACATCCAAATTTTGTAACTAACAACTAATTGTTCGACTTATACTTTATGGTACTAACTGAATGATCTTATTTACCGAATATTTTCCTTGCATCATATTTCGTGGCCTTTAAGACGTTTATCATTTAAGACGCTTATAATACTTTGACATCAAGCCTTAATAATAGATTTATCGAGCGAGAAAATATTCCCCATTATCTTCAAATATAGGGAGGGGAGATTGTGTTGCACCAATCTTTCAAATAGAAGAATACGCCCGATCCTTTTGAAAATATAAACTTGCAATCCAGGATTTATCTGAGCTCAAAGACAAACCAGTAGCTACGGCGGAAACTATCCGTAACCCTAACCCTGCCGCCAAAAGCAGGGCATTTAGTTTATAATTTTCGTCGGACAACCAATGTGAAGGAAGCGGATTACATTTAAGATGTCCGTGATCGGCAAACTGGAATTATTTCTAGAACTTTCTAAGCATCATTGATATATAACATCGATATTCTGTAATCTTCATGGAATTGTTACTTAATCTCCAAGATAAGTTTGCTGACCGGTTTTGACATGTTATGGCTGAGAAAAAGTGCAGGATTGATTATCATCATTCTGATTCGCCATCTGCTCTCGTAGAATGCCAAAATCTTACAAAATAGAGGGAAGATCATGAAAGATTATTATGAGTGACATTGATTTGAAGAAGACTAGCAGACATAATAAAAATAACTAATTGCTTGAAAACTAAAGAAGTATATTCGTTCTCTGCTTAAAACCCAAACATAGCCATATGCCACACAAAGTTATATATACATATATATATATATATATATATATGTGTGTGTGTGTGTGTGTGTGTGTGTGTGTGTGTGTGTGTGTGTGTGTGTGTGTGTGTGTGTGCATAAAAGTGAACATTGAAGTCAACACTTAGAGGCAACAGACTGTTTCATGCTAGACGTAATCGTCAGGCCACGACCCATATACATAAATAGCCGAGGAAAATCCAACACTCGCGACCTGACGATTGCGTCTAGCAGGAAAGAGCCTGTCACCTCTAAGTGTTGACTTCAATGTTCACTTTTATATTTACACACGCTCTATCTCTGATATTTAGCAATTTATCCCATAAATATAGCATATTTTACAACTATATTTCTTCATATATATATATATATATATATATATATATATATATACATAAAGTTCGTGTGCACTTTTAAAAATTCATAACTTTATTTGTATATGCGATAGAAATAATTTGAAAAATGGATTAGAAAGAAGTAAATCTATATTTTTTAAGGTTTTATTGAAATTTTATTTAAGTTTCCACATGTCCTCCATCATTAGCAATACAAAGGGTAATACGATTTTGCAGTTCACGGAAAAAAATTGCCAACTGATTTACAGTAATGCCTGAAATCACATTAGTTGTTTTAGCTATACTTAACACTAGGTGCATTAAACTTTGTAAGATTTTTTACAGATTATTTTTATCGCCAATACAAATAAAGTTATAAATATTTTAAAGTGCACACGAACTTTGTGGACACCCTGTATATATTTCTTATGTGTGTATTGGCATTTATGTAACAAGTTATATAATAAACGTTATCCCCTCTGCGCAATAGATTCTAAAAATGTTTGCGCAAGTTGTTACATCCGCACTATTCATAATTTTATATATATATATATATATATATATATATATATATATATATATATATATATATATATATATACGAGGGTCATTCAATAAATAAGGTGAATCTTTCGGTATAAGGACATATAATACAGATGGAAGCTTATTTTTTCTTTTTCTTTTTTCAACTTAGTCTCCCAGCACCGTCACACACTTTTCCCATCTGTGCACAAGTTTCCGTATTCCCTCAGCGTAAAAATCTTTGGACTAATGTCTCAGCCAGTCGCTCACAACACTTTTGACTTCATCGTCACTTTTAAACTTCGTGTCTCTCGTGTACGCTTTCAAGGGACCAAACAGGTTAAAGTCCGAAGGGGCAAGGTCTGGCCTGTAAGGGGGATGAGGGAGCAGTTCCCAGCCCAGCTCGTTGATGGTCTTCACCGTTTGGGCTGTTGTATGAGGCCTTGCGTTGTCATGATGCAAGATGACTCCTTCTGACTGATGACCCCTGCGTTTGTTCCAACAGACAAGCTCAAAGTCCTTGCAATATCATCAACTGTCACCCTTATGTCAGACTGAATGAGGTCATTGACTGATTCGATCACCTCAGGAGACCTCACTTCTGTAGTCCTTCCAGACCCGTCTTCATCCTCAACACTGCTCCGTCCTTCTTTAAACAATTTAGCCCACTTGTAGACATTTTTTTGGCTGAAACATGTGGCACCATACACAGTTGACATTCTCCTATGAATTTCAACTGGGTTGCACCGTTCAGCAACCAAAAACTTGATAACTGACTGCTGTTCAATCCTGGAGCATGCTTCTTGGTCGGCCATCTTTGTTAATCGCCAAAACTCTCAGTTTTTTTTTAATCTGCAAAAGAAATTAAATCCATGTGAAAAAGAAGTAAAACAAAAACAAAGAGTAAGCTTCTATCTGTATTAGAAGTCCTTATACCGAAAGATTCACCTTATTTATTGAATAACCCTCGTATATATATATATATAAATGAGAGAAAGAAGAGATGGAGTAAAATTCCACTGTTAGAACCATTTACTTTTAAAAAACTGATCTATACAAAGTAGAGTAATATATTATTATTTTTTATTATAAGAGATTATAATAAAAAAATGTTGAAATCGCCACACAAAAGCTTTCATGTTTCAATATCTTGATTGTACTTCTTCAGGTGATGGTAAGTAAGTGGTGATTAAATTACCATCGCCTGCAGAAGTACAATCATAGCATTGAAAAATGAAAGCTTCTGTGTAGAGATTTCAACATGCTTTGATTATAGTCGTTCATAATAATAATAATAATAATAATAATAATAATAATAATAATATATATATATATATATATATATATATATAAATATAAAAGTGAACATAGAAGTCAACACTTAGAGGCGACACTTTTATATTTACACACGCTCTATCTCTGATATTGAGCACTTTATCCCATAGATATAGCACATTTTAAGACTATATTTCTTCATATATATATATATATATATATATATATATATATATATATATATATATATATATATATATATATATATATATATTCCATTAAATAATAAGGGTTGAATTGCGAAGATAAGCTTAAAGTAATTGTAATCGTTGTGTTGTTGAATTTTTAAACAGACGTGAACGTGATCTGCTATAATTATTTTCAATTAACCGTTGCACAAGATTTAAAGACACATTTTTGTTCACCTTTACAATACAGGAAAATATCTTTTGACAGCACCGATATACCACACTACCAAAATAATAAGCAAATCTTCAAATTCTCTCGCCCACTCCATATAAAAGGCAACCAACCAACACCGAACAAAATTTATTACGAGTATAATAATGTTTTTAAATGGATTTAAGTTAACTCACATTTAAATCATTTTGCACTTTAGCATCTCTGTTTATCCCCCTTGCATTGAGACGCTTGTTTTCAAAAATCTTAACCATAACTGTTAATTTGATAAGGACTATAGCAGAGTACGTTCGGGCGTATCACAACGATTACATGAAGCGTGTCTGTCACAATTCCCCCCTGAGGATGATGAAATCAAGAAACTATTTATAGAACTAA
>OZ038483.1:2300000-2352500 GCA_964036315.1 Acanthosepion esculentum | reverse complement strand
TCATCGTTTTTGCAGTATAAACCACAAGTGGGCTATGTGGATTTTTAAATGTGGCTCAGCCGGCGTCTGCAACAGGGATTAGCTAGCCGCCATGGAAGACGGGCATCCTCGGATACGGGTAGTCAACCATATATACATATATATGTTATAATTATATTATTTTTAAACAATGTTTAAATAACGGCGAAAAAGTGTATGTAGATATCCATCTGTCCATATATATATATATATATATATATATATATATATATATATATATATATATATAAAGAGAGAAAGAAAGAAAGAAAGAAAGAAAGAAAGAAAGAAAGAAAGAAAGAGAAAGTGAGAAGTGAGGAGAAAGAGAGAAGTGGACGTTGAGGTCAATATCCTGTGGCGCCAGTCTGTTTCATGCTTAAACGTAATCTTCAAGCCATGTGTGTTTTGGCTCAACTATTTATATATGTACGTATGTCTATAAAGTGGTTTGTCGTTGGCTTTTCGTCAAACCAATATACATATACACATCTTCCGACAACCCGTCATCAATAATCAAGCAGATCCCACAATCAATTAATCTGGTTATCTGACAATTCTTTTAGTGAAAGGAAGCTTTAAAGAAGCGAAGAAAGATTATAAAACAGCCCTAAAAATACCCACATACACACCACACAGCACAAAAAAGCCAACAAGAAAATAAACATCATATTTTTCAAACCACCGTACAACAATAATGTAAAAACAAACGTAGAAAAATATTTATGAAACTCAAAGAAAATCAGTTGCTCCCATCAAGCACTCACCACATGATAGTCAAGAAAACACAGTAAAAATCAACTATAGTTGCATCGAGAATATGACACAAATAATAAACAAGCACAACAGGAAAACAACCGGCACAAATTTGCAGAGCAAAGAACGAATGCCCTTTAAACGACAAATGCTTCCAAAATAATATCATACACCAAACCACTGTAATTCAGTAGATAGATATAGATAGGAGTAACTGAAGGATCTTGGAAATAGAGAAACGACACGCACAAAACATCTTTTACAAATAGGAAATACGCGAACAACACATAAAGTGTGTAAAAATTATCCGAATTTTCTGCGTGTCCGACCGCTTTCGGCTATTCTTTCAGACAATATCAAGGATATTTTTTATTTTACAATGTGTAGATTTATCTAAAGTAATTGGAATAACATGAACAATAAACACGGTCAAAATGTGCTGACCGTGTTTGAAAAAACATTCCTATAACTCTAGATACATAGAGAAAATGAATTCATGGAACACAATAATCTTTCGAAACGATTTACTAGGTGATTAATTTTACGCACACGGCATGATAGGGTAAAGATTCAGCAGCGTTTCTTCTTGAAAATAGAATTAGAAAAGGAGAGAGAGAGAGATAGGAAGAGAGAGAGAGGAAGAGAGAGAGATATATAGGAAGATAGAGAGAGGGGAAGAGAGAGGAAGAGAGAGAGGAAGAGAGAGAGGGAGAGAGAGGAAGAGAGAAGGAATAAAATATGGAAATATGAATGAGGGCATATGGGTGGCTGAGCGGGTACTTATATTTGCTTTGCCGTAGAAACGAGGACAGCAAATCCTTCTAACTGTTCAATTCGGTTCATTGCCATTTGTGATCCTGCTGCTTTACGGCCACATCCCATTGAAACAATAGTACGAACACCGAAGTTAAGCAAAGTCGAGCTTGATCAGTACCTAGATGGGTGTTATAAACTTGGATGTGAGGGTGCTGTAATGAATTATGACACGGAATTGTTAATCGGAGACCCGAGTTCCAATTTCAGCTGGGTTCGTTATATTTACTTAAGCGCAAATACTCTTGGGAAAGGCATGAATCCACCTCTTCTCCCCCAGCTATGGATTAATTAGTAAGACATATATCACTAAACCATTACTATCTCCAAGATAAAAAATGTTTACAATCATAAAAAAAATATTTTCTGTCTTTTAATGACACGCAAAAGGTTGATAAGCGACAGAAAAGGAATCAATAAATAAATAAATAAATAAAATCTAACCCTGAGCTAGAATAAGTGTTGTAAATTTGCACTATTTACATTGTTCAGACTGTTTTTCCCATCTTTGTTGTCATATTCACAAGGTTTCGGTCCTTGTACGCTCCGGAATTCTTCAGGTGATTGGAATTTCGAACCGAACCCTTTATTTCGTCTAAATTCTAGTTCCACGTGCCATGCCTCTCTCTGATGTCCCAGTTGCAGTTATTTCCCTTTAGTAACTCAATTCTGCAAATTTTCATCTATTCTGTAGCCAGGTATTGAACTCACAAACTCTTTGCGTCAAGTGACTGGATTACTTCAACCAACGCCTTTATTCATTGGGCCATGTATCCTTGGGGAAGAAGACCAGAGCTTACAACGGCCGAAACATCGTCAATATGACAACAAAGCCTGAACAATGTAAATAGTTACAATACCTCATCTCAGAAATATAGACAGATATTGAAGTTTAGTAAATGCTTCAAAGGATGGCTAGCCTTATGGTTGCTATAGTTACCTGTCTCACCACCTCGTCACCAGTAATTCATATTCGATCCTTGCTAAAAAGAAAAAAAAATCTCATGATAATTGTAATCTTCATAGTTATCTTCATTTGATTATATATTGTACTCAGCTAATCTTAGCAAATACCAGAAGCAAAGAGATACGTACCTCGTAAACCGTTCAGTATTAAAGACATAAATAGTTTTAAAAGTCGCAGAGTAGATTCCATTTGTCTAAACACGGTTTATCAACCCTTTCTACCGTTTTCTGATATAAAATCAATGCATTTAACCGACTAACCTTGTATTGGAATTCCCACTGAAACAACGATCGATCGATCGACGAATCATACTATCGATATTATTTTAATTTTCCTCGACGACACTCAATCTATTAGCCTTGAGAAGAAGTTAAATTATCGATATTTACAAAACTATTAAAGAGAGAGCTGTTTGGAGAAGGGGTACTTTTAGTTTTTGCTTCTTCCTTCACTGTTTCCCAAACACTGAACTGGAAATGGACATTTAACTGCCATGTTTGTTCTTTAAAACAACTTTCTTTGAAGAAATAAATCAAAACCTGCTACTTAGGCTTATCGCAAGGAAATATAAATTCGCCAATAAAAATGGCGCTCGGATAGTTGCTTGCGTAGCGTCACTGGTCGATGTACGTGTGATTCCAGGTAAACAATCAATATATTAAACGCTGCTTCTAAGGCAGTCAGGTATTTTCTTATATTTGTAGAATTAAGTCAGGAATAGTAAATAATTGGTTGCAGCATAATAAATGGAAGTTTTTTGTGTTGTTCTTAAACCATCGATTTTTTTTTGTATCATTCCATAAATGATTTTAAATCTCCGAGTCTCCTCTTTCCAGTTATTTTTTCACATAGGGTATCGAAGCAAAAATGAATAAACACGATTTTCATGTCATTATGCCCCAAACGTTGAAACTCACGCAGTGCGCTCGTGAAGATACCCACAGCATCAAAAGTGATTGGGGACAGGTGTCAGTGTAATCTTGCCAGTGTACAGACTATAAGAACACGAAACTAAATCTTTCGTACATTTTTTGTTTGTTTATCGTCTCTGTCTTTCGTCATCTAATATCAGCGAGAGGGTGTGTGACTATTGGGTTTTTCTCCGAACGTAGATCTCTTCTTGCAAAGAAAATCTCTATCTTTTCCCTCTAAAGTGGAGCGCTTACATATTTCTTTCCAGTTTTCCCATGGGTGTTCATTCTAAGCTCAGCCAGGCTGACGACCTATTTAGATGCCAGGGTAAACACTGACATCCTTTCAAAAGATAATCTTGCGCCATTCAGTCTAACCCGCTGATGCACCTGGCTTCTCTAATGCTCTGGTGTGAAACTGAGTACAATGTCGATTTTGGTCTCATCTTGAATAAGACCAGTTCACCTTCTCTTGGGACAGAAGTTCGCTATTGAAATTAAATTAAACTCAGTCCATTTCCTGTTAAAAAATCACATGATATATCAGTTTCATAACTGGTCACACTTTTTTTTTATTGACCCCCTAAAATTAATTTCTAGTGTTTTGAAACTCTAAGATCATCGTCAATTGATATAACTGTGAGCGGTTGTGGAGGCGTATCCAAAAACAAACCCTCGGCCATTGAGAGTTAAACTAAAGATTGACCATGAACGCTGTAACAGAATTTGAACTCACATCACTCAACCCACACCAGTTCACCTTCCTTTGTAGCTCAGTTTAAGGATCTAAGTTGTGTCCATTTGATTATGGTGTCATGCCACCTTATTCGCTTGTTCCAGCAACCACCCTTTCAATATATTCATTTAGCAATCTTTTTTCGCTTCATTTGATGCGACCAGATAATTTTAGGGCTTTACTCTTTATTAAGTGGACAATTGTGTTCAGAACAGTTGCGGCCAGAAGGGTTTTATCTTTATGCGATCTTCAAGGGGATTATTAGTCATGAATCGCATATGATGTGATTCCGGAATGTTTGCATTTTCTTAAAAACAGGATTAGAGTTCAGTTTACACAATCTAAGGGCGTCGAGCAGTCAAGGGAGAGAATCTATTGTAGTTTTTAGTTTTGATTTTATAGGCAATACGAAAGGATGTTCTCTTCAAGCTCTGTCCAACAAAGATCTATTCTATGTTGAACCGGAACTGGACATTCATTCAAAGGTGAAAAGTTTTTGCCTAATTTGGCATATAAAAGTTAATAGTTCTTAATTCAACTGATGAGGAGTAGATTTCATTGACTCGTGTAATTAATTCTGTTTAGTGTTAGCGCAAAGCACTTTCTTTGCATTCAGATTATTGTAACTACTTTTGTTATTCTTACCAAAATGTTTCGATTGTTGCTTCATCTGAATCCAGGTAAACTTCAGGTATTTTTGAATTGAAACCTTTAGATTGTTCCCATTCTAATTACTTTGTCGAGTGATATCTCTTCTAGTTCTTATTTCTTAGGCATAGGCAGCGGAACGATAACAACCTATCTCCTTAGATTAAATAAAGGCGCCAGTTCTAAATTCTTTAAGTTAACTTTGTCGGCAAACACCTGGTGAAGGCCGAAAGACAAAATGGCCGAATCATTGTGATAATAACAACAAAGATGTGGACAATAATCTGAATGTAAATAATGTGAATAATAATATCTCCTCGACCCATAAATTCAGACAGAAAAAAAGAGTTTTATATATAATAATTGGAAATTTTGGCTGATTTAAATAAATTTATTTTCGAGCGGAGTTATTATAACTGAAATTGTGTGATTGAAAACGGCCATACGGTGAATTTTGTTAATCTGTCTTGAACATTCAGAATGCAACGCGATTCTTTGGAGTACAATGACATAAACCTTTTTAATATATTATGAACGGAAATTTTTATAATATACGAGGGTCATTCAATAAATAAGGTGAATGTTTCAGTATAAGGAGTTCTAATACAGATAGAAGCTTACTTTTTTTAATTTTTCAACGTAGTCTCCCAGCACTGTCACACACTTTTCCCATCTGTGCACCAGCTTCCATATTCCCTCAGCGTAAAAATCTTTGGACTGATGTCTTAGACAGTCGCTCACAACACTTTTGACTTCATCGTCACTTTTAAACTTCGTGCCTCTCGTGAACGCTTTCAAGGGACCAAACAGGTGAAAGTCCGAAGGGGCAAGGTCTGGTCTGTAAGGGGGATGAGGGAACAGTTCCCAGCCCAGCTCGTTGATGGTCTGCACCGTTTGGGCTGCTGTGTGAGGCCTTGCGTTGTCATGATGCAAGATGACTCCTTCTGACTGATGACCCCTGCGTTTGTCCCAACAGATAAGCTCAAAGTCCTTGCAATGTCATCCACTGTCACCCTTCTGTCAGACTGAATGAGGTCATTGACTGATTCGATCACCTCAGGAGACCTCACTTCTGTAGGCCTCCCAGGCCTGTCTTCATCCTCAACACTGCTCCGTCCTTCTTTAAACAATTTAGCCCACTTGTAGACATTTCTTTGGCTGAAACATGTGGCACCATACACAGTTGACATTCTCCTATGAATTTCAACTGGTTTGCCGCAACCAAAAACTTGATAACTGACCGCTGTTCAATCCTGGAGCATGCTTCTTGGTCGGCCATCTTTATTAATCGCCAAAACTCTCAAAGTTTTTTTTTTAATCTGCAAAAGAAATTAAATCTGTAGAATCCTCCGTATTTTTCCACTCAACCCGTTTAAAGGCGGAATTTTCCATAAGAGCTAGTTTCGACCAATCAACACCACACATTGCGAAACTCGGCTTATTATTGGTCGAGACGCCCCAGGATAAATTTCGGCGGGAATGCGCTGGGAGCCGATCTAATTTTCGCAGAGTAAATAAAAGGACGAATCTTAGTCCGATTCACTAGTCAGCAATTCACTCTCAGAGAGATTTCTACAGAGACCCACGCGTGTCTACATCTTGACTTAAAGGACTTTTCGCGCGTCAACACCTGACTCAACCTTCAACCTCTTTCTCTCTCTCTCTCTGAAATCTTTGCACGTTTCTAAAAAAGTGTTATTCTACACTACCAAACAGAAATTATTACTAAAGCAAATATATATAAAAAATACGGTCCAAGGTGAATAACTCTGCCAAAACAAAAACATACAAAATTCAGCAAAAAAATCTCGCAACTACAATACTTTAAAATTTATCTCTCGATAAATTTTCCTCAAATTTTTATGTGAACACTTTTCCTAAACAAAGGAACATTAATGAACTTTGAGTTCATAAAATACTTCATTCAACTTTTGTTCAACAATTCAGTTATTTCGACTGAAACAAACTTTTTTCCAAAAATTGTATTGTAATTTATTTGTACATAAATATTCAATGTTTGTTTCTAATTGAATTCACGACTACCTTTGTTTCTTCGTTCAATATTGCCATTGAGATTTATTCCTTTTGTATGTCTACGCTAAAATTGTTGTGATTAATATGAAGAACATGCTTTTCACGTTTATTACCACAAACCTAAAACCCTTCTGATTACACACTAATTCATAGCAATCCCAACAAATCCATGTGAAAAAGAAGTAAAACAAAAAAAATTAAAAAAGAGTAAGCTTCTATCTGTATTAGAAGTCCTTATACCGAAAAATTCACCTTATTTATTGAATGACCCTCGTAAATGCTATCACTTAGAGTTAAATGATACCAGAAGCCATTTTGTTTGTTCAATAAAATGAAGCAACGATGATACTGATCAGGATAGATGTCAACATATAAACAAGAATTACTGAAAGTGTTTTCTTATTTTATTTTTTACTATAGTCCACCCAATAATAAGCCCCAAGTGCCACCCAAAATAGACAGTTACTGAATAAGCTGTGTGATATTAATATAACAGGAGAAAGTAGGAAGTGAATATTACGAGGATATGGTGGATAGATAACGGCTAACCCTAGACTTGAAGTGATTAATATTTTAGCTTTTCGGTAAAGTATTCACCTGGGAGTATATTCTACAAAGTACTGCTTCTTTGGGAGAAGCTTTCGGGATGTAACGGCATTCTTACCAAATGAATACGTAGCGGATGTCAGAGATTGAACCCAGTTATCGTGGCAAATTGAACTCGACCTGAAAAAGTGTCAACTGGGAAGCTTCAGTCCAGAAATGGCAGCAATGAAACATTTCTATGTCTGATCTGACTCTTGTACACACGGTGTAGTGTGATAATAAGAATCTTTTCCAGAGAAAAATTGTGCTGTGATTTCGGCACCTTCGGTTGTCCTACTTTTTAAAACTTTTGACAAACTATGCTAAGCGTCGTCAATATATCTCTAACGACAATAACATAAAAAGAGAGCCTACGAGTGTAGCGTACGATGTTAGAAACTAGTATGTATAAACTATTCCTTGTTGCATATAACAATACAATAGCATTTCTGTGAAAGAGATAGTCATTGTCATTGATAGTTACGAAAATAATATAATAAATAACCGAATACTACCCAAGTTGCATACGCAATAACCACCGTGTTATGTGCTAAAATATACGTTTTATCTATAAACTCTTGATGTGGAAATGTCTCAGGTCCTTATAAGATCTGTCCGAAAATTATTCAGGCATCTGATATTAATAAAAATAACTTATCGCTTGGAATAATACCGTAAGCCCCTTCAAAGTACTCTCGCTGGTAACTCACACATTATCCCAGACTTTCTTACTGTTCACAAAACTCCTTTGTCGTGATTACCATCAACTGACTGTTTACGTTCTCTATATTCCCGTCCAAGTTTTAACCAAAGCCTTGTATTGCAAGAGAAAAGAAACTGACTCGTTAAGTCTTTGACAATATGACATTCACGTATAGCGCAAACTCCCAATGAGTAAACCAAATAGAAGAGAGTTTTTATTTTCTTCTTTCAAATATATATTCTTTTTTCATATATGCAATAAGATGTTCTCTGATTGCTTGCTGTGTTACATTAATATCACGCAACTTTGTTCACACGATACAAAATATAGCTGAATACATTCCGGACAGACTATGGATTCGCTTTAAAAATTGCAGTAAATCTCGTGTCAAAGGTGAATGTAACCATAAAAGACGAATTCCACCATTCCTTTTTCTCTGCTATTATGTTAAGAATGATTAGCCTCCGTACTTTTTTCCGAAGGGAACCGTTCTCTCCGTTGCCGGTTTCTGTCGTTGTGAAATGCATCTTGTGGATTCAACAACCCTTTAGCCAACACCACTCATCACAAATGCAGGCGAACAAGATTAACATAAAGAAAATCAATTTCATTGCATCATCCATCTTCTTTGTTCTTGTGCTAATTGCTGGATTTATTTTTATTGCATCGATGCCTTCAAAGGTGATAAGTGGAAGTCTCTCTTTTGTTCCGATGCAAATCGACAGAGAAAGAATTCAATCCTACGCAGGTGCTTTAATGGGGAAGAGCGTAATGGCGGCAACATCTTCCCACAATGAATGAATGCTAAGAAATGTTACCAGTTTAAAATTTAGTTTATTATCAGAGATATATCACATGTCAATTCAGATTCTTGAAAATCATATCTCTTGATATGTAGTCGGTGATAGCAGTCTGCAGTCTAGCAAAGAGAGGGAAGTTGTAGAAGAAGAAGAAAAACAACTATTTTTTGCAAAGTTGAGTTTATATTCTGAGATTGGATATCTTATATATTCCGGTAGTCGACAGAGTCATTAGAAAATATGAGTGCCGCCATTTTAGTCGTAATTCTGGTTTAGGAATGCAATACACAAGGTTTCTAGCAGACGAATAAAATAAATGAATAAAATAGTTTATAAACCAAAGATACAGAATTTGGGTCGACCAAAACAATATCATTATATGACTGTATATCCATTTTCACGGTTAGGTTTTTATTCATTTTTAGAAATAATAATAATAATACTAATAATAATAATTACTCCGTAATAAAGGAAGCCAACAAATTCAAAATGGAGTTTCAAATGGGCGCAGAAATACAAGTAAAGCAGAATACACCGACTGAAGCTACAAAATACTTAAAAAAGAATGCAAAGACAAATGCAACCGACCAGATACAGAAACAATGGCAAGATAAACCGCTTCAATACTCTGCCCGTACCAAACAAGCTGACTATGGCTACGTAGTACAGGGTTGAAAGCTGAAACTGAAGGTTTTATCCTTGCAGCACAGGACCAATGCTTGTTAACTAGGAATTATCAGCACATATACTAAAATACTGTGTTAGCCCAAAATGCAGATTCTGTGATAAATATCCAGAAACCATTGATCATCTTGTATCAGGTTGCATGATATTGGCACCAACTGAATATAAAAACCGACATGACAGAGTGGGCCAATATCTGCACTGGAAAATATGCAACTTCTACGGGAAGGAAACTGAAAGAAATTGGTATGAACACCACCCAAACTCGGTTACGGAGATAGGACCTGTTACAATTCTATGGGACTACACAATGCACACTGACAGAACAATCAAAGCCAACCGCCCAGAGATTGTTATTAGAGACCACTAACAAAAAAGTGCCTCCTTATTGATACGGCAGTCCCTGCAGACTGCAATGTATCTTTGAAGATATTCGAAAAGCTGTCAAAATACAAGGACCTTGAAATCGAAATCTCAAAAATGTGGCACATGGAAACATCAACATTCCCTGTTGTAGTCGGAGCCCTTGAAAAAGATTCCAGTAGACTAATTGAATGGATTCCTGGAAGTCTATGCCTCAAAGAGATACAAAAAATTGTTCTCACAAGTACAACCCACACTTTACGAAGGGCTTTATGTATCTTTTTTTGTCATTGGAAAGTGTCATGATGCCATTTCTAACCTTAGGTCTTTGGGCGGGACCCGGAAAGAAATGTGTACACGCCAGAAATCAAAGGAAATAAAAATAATAATAATCTCTTTGCATTTTCTGATTCTTTAAAAACTTAAAAAAATAAATTTATAACTGTACAAAAAAGAAGGTATTATTTTATTTCATTGTCTGATGTTGGGGTTAAGGTCTCGATATCTGGATAGGATACACCGGCCAGATCAGATTGAGGACTCTTTGATAGAGCAACCTTTTATTTAGAAAAACCTTTCTCTTCATATTTTCCTTTATTCATGCTTTAAAAAATGATTGGTTTAGTTTTTTTCTTCTTTTTTGTTGAATATATGAAATCTTATGTCAAAGGCTAGATCATATCGACAAGTTCGGGACAATCACCGTTTTCAGTGTCTTCATCAACATCTGCAATTTTCTTCAACCACTGATTCAAGGCTGGAGAAGTTTCCACCCAAGACAAAGGAATTTCCTCCCCTCGGCCTCTGACAGATATAAAGGTATTTATCACAGTATAACTTGTCAGCTAAACAAATAAAAACCCCCACGAGATATCTCGTCGGTCGCTGGGACATCACAGTTACACATTCTGTCTTCTTACAATAAAAATTCCTTTACCTTGCTTCCCTTTACTAAAAAAAGCTAAGTCCTTTCTAAGCCTATCCTATAAATGACTCAGATGACACGGAGTTTAGAGTATAGATCTTTAACGCTGCACGTCACTTCCTGTAAACAATTATGGTCTTAGCCGCACTACATGCACTGCAGCCAAAGCAGCAATGGTGTGTCTAGGAAGATAGCCTGACGAAGTTCATCCTTTTTCAGGTTTTTTTAAAATTTAGAGTCTTCTTTGCCAAGAGAGTGCACTCAGCTCTACAATTTAACTCATAGCTTATGGGGAGGAGAAGAGATACATTCATATCTTTCCCAAGGTTTAAAAATTTACATGCAATTGTCATATTTGATCTCCTTGAAACCTGTTCTTTGATTGTCCTCTATGTGTTTGTTACTCGATTGCTTTTTGTACCTTGCTTGAGGTAAATGGTTAAAAAGAGTGAAAGTAACGCACTCTGTTGGGATTTGAAACTTGCTTGCCGATTTCTTTTCTCTTTTCCCGTTTAATACCTGTATACCTTATTAGTAAATACTGGACAAAAAGTTTACTAAGAATGATGCAAATACTCATCGAAATATAAGCCACACATTCTTGCTGACGAAATCTTGAATACCTACACCTGAGGATTTTTTCAGAGTTACCTCAATCTTTCCACTAGAATTGTTAGTTCAAAGAATATCTTTCTAAGACGTCTTCAAAGAAAACCTTTAAATTATCTTTAATCATCTTTAAAAAATTAAACCCAAGTACCCCTTTCTTTTGTAGCCTGTCTTTGCACATAGAAACTCGTGATATCATTAACATTATAAATGTGTTTCGCTTGTCGCCGTTGTTCAGAGTAATAATCATTTATTGATCAGTGAAAACGAAGCAATGCGTCTCAGGGTTCCGTTAGTTGGTAAGCTCATTGAATAAAATAGCATTTATGATGGAAATTTGATCTTCTGATATTTAAGATTTAAATCTTCGTAATCTCTTCTGTACCCAGAAAGAGAATGCGCATTTATACTTCTTGCTAAATGGGTGCGTAGTTTTAGAATGCGATTCTTTCTCTCTGTCTTCTGTTTGTTTGTTTTTTCATATTGATTTCACCTACTTTTTTTCTTTCTTTCAACTTTCTTTTGCAAAATTTACTTTTGTGACAATCATAGTTAATTTAAAGGAGTCTTAATAAAAAGCTACAATCAACAATTAACTCTGCTGGAGAGAACGGCATCTACCTTGCATTGTGTGTATATATACATATATATATACTTGTATTTTGATTGGTCATTCCAACTTATGTTATAGCGTTTCCACTAGCGAGAGATGTTTGATTGATTTGAACCTTTTAAAACCCTTTATTCTACATTCAACACCATTGCAGTGATTTTACAACATATTTATATTATAATTTTCGAATAAATTATATATATATATATATATATATATATATATATATATATACATATATATATATAAAAGGGAACATAGATGTCAACACTTAGAGGCGACAGTCTGTTTCATACTAGATGCAATCGTCAGGCTAAATATAGCACATTTTAAGACTATATTTCTTCATATATATATATATATATATATATATATATATATATATATATATATAATTTGTGTATTTAGCCAGCAATCCTTCTTTCATGCACATTTCAGTGAATAAGACAGAAAAGGTGTTTTGATTTAGTTTTTTATACAATTTCTCATGCGATCTAATATTTTTTTTCTTTACGGATGATCAATTATATAAAAAATGTCCGAGTGTTCTTTTTATCCGAGCGCCTTCGGCTATACATTTAACCATTTTCAAGGATGAAATATTTTAACTGTTAATTAAGAAATAGAGGTGGCATCATCCATCTTCCTGGTAAGCTCTTCTGAAGATAAGTCGGCACTTATTTATTTTACCCATTTTGTCAAAATTTGGTTTTCTTAAATTTTCACCCATTTTGTCAAAATTTGGTTTTCTTAAATTTTCACCCATTTTGTCAAAATTTGGTTTTCTTAAGTTTTTACCCATTTTGCTAAAATTTGAGATCATTTGTGCGAGAATTGGGTATAGTATTAGTTTATAAAATGATGTCAATTTTGGTGGGACACCCTATATATATATATATATATATATATATATATATATATATATATATATATATATATATATATATGTAAGCAAATCTGTGAATGTAGATCCGACGGTATGATGAGAATGTGGAAAAGACAAAGCAAAGAATAACAACAGAATAACAAAAACAAAAACAAAATAAAAACAGTAAACTCACACATTCGGATTTTGCTTTGTCTTTTCAACATTCTCATCATATATATATATATATATATATATATATATGAAAAAATATAGTTTTCAGGTGTGTTATATTTATGGGATAAAGTGCTCAATATCAGAGATAGAGCTTATGTAAATATAAATATAAAAGTAAACATTGAAGTCAACACTCAGTGGCGACATGCTGTTACATGCTGGACGCAAGCATGAAACAGCCTGTCGCCTCTGAGTGTTGACGTCAATGTTCACTTTTTTATATATATATATATATATATATATATATATATATATGTGTGTGTGTGTGTGTGTGTGTGTGTGTGTGTGTGTGTGTGTGTGTGTTTTAGCTTGGAAAGAAAGTCCAGCAACACTTGAAGATGAAAAAGGATCAAATGCCTTATTTTTGGTTTTAAATGAAAATTTAAATTTTCACTCATTATCGATAACTTATCATCCGGCTAATAAAGGCTCGGTTTCAAGTCTCTTCCCTTCATGGCTAACAAAAAGCAAGTGTGATTAAAGCGTCGAGAAGTAAATCAGATGATAGACGACGAGCCATTTAGACACTCGTTCGACTTCCGGAAGCTGATTTATGATCGGAGATTGAGAGTTGTTCATTCTCGTGCAGTTTATTGAGGATTTCTATCAACAATGATTTACAGAATCACAATATTGACAGATCATGGTGTAAGATTTCCATAACGCAGCGAACAAATCACTGTAAGTTCAGACTCGAATATCGGGGGGGGGCAGGAAGAACAGCCGTAAACTCGATTCTCAGGTACTATCTCCCAAATCCCATTGCACGTAACCAGTCAGAAAAATGCCTCACTCTCCGACGAACGCAGTAGCCAAAATACAGAAATTTTCCCTCTCGATTTGAGAACACCAACTACTTTTATCCGCCGAGCATTTTTTCCATACGCTGAGAACTGGGAGAGGACGCCCAATTTTTGCATATCAAAATACTTTTATAGCGACTCCTGCGTTTTTAATTTAAATATTTTATCATCAGCATATCATGCGGAATACGTGCCCCATTTTTTTTTGGTAAGTACTTTTCCTTTCCGTTGTATGATACAACGGGAAGGAAAATTACTTACGCGCTGTCGTTTGGTTTGACGAGGTAAGTCGACGTTTTCTTCGCTATACGTTGTTGCGCAGATCTTGGGAAAACTCTGATGAGAAAATTCCTGACCGTATCTGACCAAACGATCGTTTGAAAAATTGGAGAATTAAATTTTTCATTTCAATAAATGGAACCAGAATTTCTTGAAGCTTTTGTTGATAAAAAGCCATTTTTGAATTCCTAAAACATGCGTTATCTATTATGGATCAAATCTAAACTCACGTTGAAGGCGTAAAATCAATACAAAATGCAGCTCGGCTCTGATATTAAATAATCCGACAAAATACATTAGAACATAAAAATGCGTGGTTATTTTACCGTAGCGAAAATACAGCATCAAAGAAATCATGTAAAAATGTCACAGGGCTTTATAATATATATATATATATATGTGTGTGTGTGTGTGTGTGTGTGTGTGTGTGTCTATGAAGACTATGGTTATACCGTATCTATGAACACTAATGAGTATGTCTCAATCCTTATAAATACGTTCGACAATATTGTATGTGGGGGTAATATGATATCTAAGTAGTCCACAACTAGTAGCGGTTTACTTACTTCACGTTGCTGGCGAGTATTGTAACTTTTTGTTGATTTTATAAAGATTACCATTTAATTTTCAACATCCGTTTTGCTTATCCTCATTCAGTAAGCTTTTCTAGGTTACAACAATATATATATATATATATATATATATATATATATATATATATATATATATATAATTGCGTTATCTGGGCTGCAATCCCTCTTTTATACAAGCTTCGTTAAAAACGACTAACACGGTACTGTCAGTCATTTTTAAGAAAACATATATATATAATTCATCGAAGCTGAAACCTCAACAGAATGCATATATATATATATATAATTCATCGAATCTGAAACCTCAACAGTATGCAGAAAGCACTGGACGGCCGTTTCGTCCTATATTTGGGACTCATCAGCAGTGCGCATCCACTACCGAGAATTGAAACCCTGACAGGTTATCAAGCAAACGTCATACCAACTGTTCCAACGGGCCTCGGTGACGAAGAGGTAGCAAATCAGACTTAATATAGCGCCGCTCGCTCACATATTCCGTGGTGGAACTCTACTGAAATTCTCTTTAACCATAGGACTGTGCCCTCTGAAGCCATGACTCCTATCACCAAGCCGCTCACTCTAGAGCATTAGAAGCCGGTTCAAGCAATGATATACACATGATAGAAATTATTAGAAGGATTTGATAATTATATTTAAGTAATTCATCGAGTCACCTCAACAGAATGCAGAAAGCACTAGACGGCCGTTCCGTCCTATATTCGAACTCTGGACAATTATTTTCGCCTTGTTTTTATGTTCTTGGCTCTTTCATTTTTATTCCCCATTTTTCCTCGGATATCGATTTGTTCTACTGCAAGTTGAGCTATCCGAGGTATTTCTAAACTATAAACACCATTCATATATATATATATATATATATATATATATATATATATATATATATATATATATATATATGTTACTTCAAAAATTAACGTTGTCTAATGGAGGTAGCTTAATTTATATTTGTAAATAATTGCAATAATTTAAATTGCTTAGATTGTATTTTTTTTTATATTACAATCTAAGCGTTTTAAAATATTACAATTATAATTGCAAATTTGAAAAAATTACAATTTATGTATTTTAAAACCTTGCTATTATAAATATTTCAAAATATTTTTGCTATATTCATAACCAACCTTATTTAGTGTTGGTTGTTTGATCATTTTATAGAAGACCTCGAGAATTTGTTTTATATTTTCATGGTGGAGGATACTCATGTTATCAATTAGTATTTTTCTGAATTGTGAAGGTGGACAGGAATGTGTCTTTAAATGTTGTGCGATAGAGCTTGTATCCGACATATATAGTGTAAGTCTCCTTGATAATGTTTTTGTCGTGAAACCAACACATATACACATATATACATATACACAAATGACATTTGATGACAATTGATATACAATGATGGTCTTCTGCAAAATACTAGCTAACGGAGAAGAGTTATTGCAGATGATTAAGTTGGTTGTAATAAATTTAGTATAGTTTATAATTTTTTTTTTTACTGGGATCAGTGGGGAATATATTAGTACTTATGAGTTTTTAAAAGATTTTTTCATCTTGTTTGTAGTAGAATGTATTTTATTGCAGTATGGTAGGTTTATACGTTTAGGGTTATTTGAGGAAGTATTATGTTCTTTTTTGTATTATTAATAAGAGTTTCTTTAATATTTTTTAATTCAGTGTAGAAATATTTTCATGGAAGATTTGACTTTTGCACAGTTTATTAAATTTTGTATACTAGCCAATTTGTAATAGGGCATTCCCTGTTATAGTTGAGAGTGCACGTGTTTATGCTAGTTAGATTTTTATATGGGGAAGTAGTAAACGTATTATTATTGGTGTCAATCGATGCATCAAGAAAAAGAATTTTATTGTTATTGTTAAGTTCATATGGGAATTTATGCTGAATGCAATCGTCAGGCGATGACGATTTTATGTGTTTAGCATGAAACATACTGTCGCCTCTGGGTAAAGCCTTCCATATCAACATTTACACACGCACACACACATACACACACATATATATATATATATATATATTAGTGAATAAAAATGATATCTACTTAATCGTTGTATATAAGATAACGGTTATCAGCTAGTCACTACCAATCTAATAATTTGATGACTGCCACTGAGATGCGTTAAAACAATCTTTGATAAGTTTGATTTGGAGATGTACAGAAATGTGAAAATATTAAGTACCTTAAAAGTTTCAATATACGTGGAACAGACATCAAAGCGAAATTGATTTGCAAAAATTTGGCATTGGAGTGGAGAGAGACAAGTAATAAATATATTCATTATACAGTAGCAATGATTTATAACACATACGCTCTTTATATAAATAAAGAATATAAAGATAATGTAATAAAGATCCTTATATCTAGCACTTTATTTCAGTCCCATCATTATCTATCTATCTATCTATCTATCTATCTATCTATCTAAGTTCCTTCATTATCTATCTATCTATCTATCTATCTATTATAGCCCCTTCATTATCTATCTATCGATCTATTTCAATTCCTAAATGATGTATCATTCTGATTTCTTCTTTTTCTTTATTTCTTTCTTTCTTTCTTTCTTTCTATCATAGTCCCTTAATTATCTATCATTCTATCTGTTTTCTTCTTTGTTTTACAGTGAGGTTCACCTTGTAGAAGTCCCTATGACCTTTCCATATAGAGGGCCAAAGCAAGGGACAGTTTATGTGGATAGGTGGGGAAGAACGGCTAATCCTAGACTTGAACAGATTAAGATTGTAATGTTCGGGGAAACACAGTGTGGTGGGTCGCAGGAAGAAGCTGTTCCAGTGGAACGTGCTTCTCAATCGATGGAATACGGACGGAATGTCAGTGGTTTGCTACAATGTAGGTAGCATGATGGCTCCTGGCCGCGAAAGATTCTAACGTGCGGAACCAAAGAATGTAGTTTGTTGGAGCATTTTCCATGGAGGTAGCGAATATATCAGTGAGAGGCTTTTGCCATTTCAGGCGTGTGTAAGAGAGCTTGATTGATGGAAAACAATTGGACTCCTCCAAGGACTCTGAAATACTTTTGGGCTCTATCGAGATTGGAAAGTGAGGAGCTGGGCAGCTCCCTATCAATTATGGCAACAGTAATCTATTTCTGGACTCATCTGGCTCTTGTAAAAGTAGTAGTAGGAGACAGATACTTACTTGAAGCCGTACAGGAAACCATTCACTTCCCCACAATATTTATCGATGGATCGTATTTACGAGTTCAACTTAGGGTCAGGGGTGAGTTTAGGGCCCAATTGTCTCTGGAGGCACGTAGACTTCCCTAATCGGGGCATTCATTCATCTTGATTGGTGATAGTTTATGGTCTGATCGACGATGATGAAATATTTTATGGGTTAATAGCCCGGTATTGTGAACTCATGTAGCGGGATTGAGGAATTGATGTTTCAGACAGAAAAAGGAAGTTGGATTTAGACCGAAGAAGATGTAAAGTTGGAACGTAGACCCGTCATATTGTTGTAGAAGACGGTATAACAGGGGATCCCCTTTTTACGTTGGGTTTGCTAGTTTTGGTCATTATATCTATCTATCTATCTATCTATCTATCTATCTATCTATCTATCTATCTATCTATCTATCTATCTCAGTCTGCCCATTATCTATCTATCTATCTATCTATCTACTTCTGTACTTTCATTATCTATCTATAAATTTATTAGATGATTTTTATTAATTCATTTCCAGTGGACACTGAGTTCTAGGCTCTGCTATGAATGCAGTGTAGCATGATATCTAGGAAAGGTAAAGTATTGTTTTCTTCTATTTCTTATATAAATTCTATTGTGTTTGACTTTGTTTAGTTTATCTACAAGATCAGGTAAATCAGTACCATGGGGATATAATAGAGCATCGTAAATTTATCGGAAGTATGTTGACTCTTTCTGTAAAATATTTTGGATTCGACCAGATTGAAGAAATCTAAGAAAATACCTGTTATCACTCCACTTAGGTTCGATCCCATTGGTAATCCAAATTTTTGTTTATAAAAATTATTCTTAAGTGTGAAATAGCATCGATTGGTGATGAAACGGCAGATTTCTATTATTTTAGCCATTTTGCTAGGGACAGAGTTGATCTTTGATTATATTAGATGCTTTTTGTTTAAAAGAGATTTAAGTATTTTTCAGGCGGGACGTTAGTGTAAATTTGATTTTTATATTTGTTTCCCTTCATTGACTGATTTTTTATATGGAATGAACTGATTATTCCAATGAGAGGACATAAAGTTTTGGGTTTGGCTTCAGCTATTGTGGGAGTGGCCCTGTCAATTCCTGAAAGAATAAAGAGCATTGGGATGTCTGTTTTGATGGTTATAGGGAGACCTGAAATTTTGGTTATTTTAGGGTGATATTCTATATCAGGCTTGGTCAACTGTTTCTGAAAAGAAGACCGCATGATGTACAAGGCAGCATAAGGCGGGCCGCATGAGGTACAGGACATCATAAGGCGGGCCGCATGAGGTACAGGACATCATAAGGCGGACCGCATGAGGTACAGGACATCATAAATTGGGCCGCATGAGGTACAGGACATCATAAGGCGGGCCGCATGAGGTACAGGACATCATAAGGCGGGCCGCATGAGGTACAGGACATCATAAGGCGGGCCGCATGAGGTACAGGACATCATAAGGCGGGCCGCATGAGGTACAGGACATCATAAGGCGGGCCGCATGAGGTACAGGACATCATAAGGCGGGCCGCATGAGGTACAGGACATCATAAGGCCGGCCGCATGAGGTACAGGACATCATAAGGCGGGCCGCATGAGGTACAGGACATCATAAGTCGAGCCGCATGAGGTACAGGACATCATAAGGCGGGCTGCATGAGGTACAGGACATCATAAGGCGGGCCGCATGAGGTACAGGACATCATAAGGCGGGCCGCATGAGGTACAGGACATCATAAGTCGAGCCGCATGAGGTACAGGACATCATAGGGCGGGCCGCACTAGTGAAAGAAATAAGTTGTTTTTTAATTAAAGTATCTGCGTTAGAAATGGGGAAAATTTGATTTTTTTTTCTTTGAAGAAAAGATAACCTTGTATAATTAAAAAACTGAAATCTCTGTATAATATTTTCACTGATGACAGCGTGATTTACACACATTTCAGGATGTGGTTTGATTCAAATTTATTCATTTGAGTTGACAAAAATATTTGTAAACGAAGAATAATTATCACTGACATCTCCTCTTTCTAAGGCAAAAGATGTTATCATGTATGATCTCCCTTAGTGAAAATCGCCAATGATTTCAAATGTTTGCATTCAACGAATGATCTTCCCTTAATCTCTTTCTTTTAATCCCCTACATCCTTTAATCTTTAGATTTTAAAATTATTTTGAAACCCCTTTTTATTCCTCTTTTAATTTTAAATTAATATTTCATTTTTCATATAACCCCAAATTAATGTCATAAGGTTAATATTCGCGTTTAATTTTATAAAACTTTTCCCCTTTAAGACAAATAACTTCCACCCTCCCCTTTACTCGCCTCGTACCTTTCGTCTGATTGAAACAGTGAAATGGATAAATTCTGTATAACTTTTCGACTTTTTTTTTTGTTTTTTAGCTTCCAGAGTTAAATTTTTATATCTGACACGAACTCTGTCCACACCGGGGTTGATAAGACTGACGACCGATATTTTCGTCTGCCGAAATAGGCTATTCCCCATATGAGGTGATTTTGGGTTTTATTGTTAATTAATTATTTGCTCTGTAATAATAAATACATTGAGCTTATTTTAATGCCAGTCTTAATATTTTATATTACTAGGATCCACTTGGATTATATACCAACGGATTTGTTGCATTTACTATATATATATATATATATATATATATATATATATATATATATATATATATATATATATATTGGACATCCAGTGTAGGGAATTTTGGTCATAAAGTAAAGTGGTAACATTTCAAACAGATGGACCGAAAATGTATGTGTATCCTCATGCCAATGCTAGACATTTTCAAATGATGGTAATCAATATGATCTGACAGATGCATCGGATGTGGGAAAACTACTCACCTTAAGCACATCCACCCTATTTCTGAATATAGTCTAAAACCTAAAAGTATAGAAACAACGACTCCTGTTTCTTATTGCCAAATCTACAAATAGGTGTCGCGAAATCTCGAATAGATTTTCGCTTACCACAGATAAAAATAAATTTCATGAATGATGGAAACTTTCCGGAAGGAAATTTAGTAAGAACCAAAAGTACAAATGAACTGATAGTATAAAGTTTAAGTGACTATTATTTGATAAAAATAAAGACAACAAAAGGATGTCGGAAATTTAGGACGTTTACCGGTCTTTCCTTATTTGATTAGCGTCCAAAAATCGTAATTTCATCGCTTAATTCAGAAAATCTTCACCTCGTTAACTGTTCTTCGAGGAAAATGTTGTTTAGGCTTCTAAGTGTAAACCGGAAATTGAGAAGATTTTCTCAGAAGAAAAGCGAAAAAAATATTTTCCTTGTCAAAGTCGGATGTCGAAGTTTCATCCGCAACTCAGCTTCAACTGACTAAACTTGATATTAGAAAAATAGAAAGATCGAATGATAAAACCTTATTTCATGGACCTGAAAAAGTGAGGAATATAAGGTCATTCTCTTCTGCCGATAGAGCATTACTATATTATATTAGTCACAGCAATATGCGAAGAACAAAATGAAGATAAAGCGTACATTTCAAAGAGGGGAACGTTATGCAATGATGGTCGTTTGGTGCTTAATAGCCAAAGCAGCGGAAATTTCAGCTTTTCATTTAGAGGAAACGAAAGCTTTCTCTCTTATGATTTACTTTGATTTACGTACCTTGGATTACCGTTAATGATGTTTGAGCTCCAATTTAGATTCCCGGATCATTGTCTAGTGAACTAATGAATCATTTGTTCACGATACTGTTAACAACGAGGGAATAAGTTTATAAATTTACAATCATGTGTTTGTATTTGCCAGTGAATGTAATGTTTTTATTTGTTTCTCATACTATCTACTAATATATCTACTAATATATCTACTAATATATCTACCAATATATCTACTAATATATCTACTAATATATCTACCAATATATCTACTAATATATCTACTAATATATCTACTAATATATATACCAATATATCTACTAATATATCTAATATATCTACTAATATATCTACTAATATATCTGCCAATATATCTACTAATATATCTGCCAATATATCTACTAATATAACTACCAATATATCTACTAATATATCTACTAATATATCTACCAATATATCTACTAATATATCTACCAATATATCTACTAATATATCTATCAATATATCTACTAATATATCTACCAATATATCTACTAATATATCTACTAATATATCTACCAATATATCTACCAATATATCTACTAATATATCTACTAATATATCTACCAATATATCTACTAATATATCTACTAATATATCAACTAAAATATATACCAATATATCTACTAATATATCTAATATATCTACTAATATATCTACTAATATATCTGCCAATATATCTACTAATATATCTGCCAATATATCTACTAATATAACTACCAATATATCTACTAATATATCTACCAATATATCTACCAATATATCTACTAATATATCTACCAATATATCTACTAATATATCTATCAATATATCTACTAATATATCTACCAATATATCTACTAATATATCTACTAATATATCTACCAATATATATATCTGTGGTCTAAATTTGGTATCTCAGAAAATTACTATTTTATTGCCGAATAAATAATCGAAACATGAATACATTCTCGTACTTTTAAAATCTAAAATAATCATGGTTATTTATTTATCAGCCTATATATTCATTCTTTATATAAGAGGTTTCTAAAGTGGACAGTAACACTTTCCTGGGACCCGTGAAATATCCAAAGGAGTAGTGAGAAAAAAAAACGGGGAGACAGATAGATGGAATGGTGACATCAGCGCCAAAATTCTCTCTGACAAAATCTAATTCACAAGTACCTAAGTTTCAAATATCCGTTTAAGGATATAATTATCATTGATTTATGAAACGCAGTTGTGGGTTTCATTTATTTTATGGTTCTAATTTCGAGTTTAATGACCAAAATGTTGTTTCTATATTGATGGCATAGTCTAGAAGAGACCCCCAAGCCAGATCAGGCAGCAGATATCTTAGGGACTGGAGATCATTGCATTCTCACGGTTGGAAGGGTTATTTTCGGTTTTTAAGGACTGCAAAGTATCTGGTCAGCATACAAGAGAAGCTGCTGATTAATGTTGTTTCCACGTGATTTCTCCCATGAAGATATAATGGTTTAGTCATCTTCAACCATGCAACCTCCAATGACTTCCATGCGAGGAGTAAAATGGTTGCATTATGGCTCCAACTTTCTTCCATACTTTATACTCTGACTGACTGCACTGAGGGTATCTACTTCCGTACCTGAGCGGACCTGAAACCTTTCAACACGGCTTCATGGGTCAGACTTCATTCGCAAGTTGCTGTTTCTGGATAATGAATCACATAATTTGGACTGTAACAATTAGTTAGCTATTTTCCGAAGCCCCAAAAGATTATCAGCCTGAAAAAGATAAAAAACGTCGTTGATCAGGATAATGATTCGGTCCCAGATCTCCAACTCTCATTTCGAAGTAAACTTTGCCGTAATTTGAACTCAGCTAAGATTATACTAATTTGCTATCGTTTTACTGAGATTTTTTTTTTTAAAGCGTATCACCCCAAGCAAGGCTGGAGGCCACTATCACGCAAGGGGTTATAGAAGGGTTGGAGGAAGAACAGATAGGAGTGGTAAAGGAGAGGATGTGAAGAAAGAGAAAGACAGTGGATCGATCAAGGCAAGGGGGTTACAGAAGATTTGGAGCGAGAGCAGATAGGAATGAAAGCTGAAAGGATGTGGAGAAGGGAAGTGGATAGATCAAGGCAACTGGAGATGTCGATTAACGCTACACTTAAACCGTTGGAGATTGTATTTGTCAGGGAAACTGTAATAGGGAAGGGAGTTCCATAGGCGAGATGTGCGAGACATGAAGCTATTGGAGTAGAAGAGACGTCTGCATCTAACAGTTTCAACGGTGTAGGGGTGGGAACGGGATGCCAGCCTCGTAGGACGTTTAAATTCACGAGGCCCAGGGACAAGCGAAAGCAGCTCCTCGGAGCAATTACCGTGAAAGTACTTGTAAAAAAGGCAGAGCGAGGCAACATCGTGTCTGTGAGAGAGCGACTGCAGACGAGATGACAGATCAGGGCCAATCACGTTGCCTATCTGTCTCTGGATCTTATCAAGAACCCTGAGGCAAACAGCAGGGTCCCCAGACCATATATGGCAGCAATACTCCATGCAAGGGCGAATGGTCGATTTATAGACTTGGAGGATCGATTCCTTTGAGAAAAATTTCCTGGCTCGGCACAGGGAACCAACTTTCCTTGCGGTGGATGATGCAACTGACTCGATGTATTTGTTCCATCTCAGATCAGCGGACAGCGTGAGACCGAGCAGCCGCAGAGAGGAGCTCTCGAGAAGTTGGTCTTCAGACATTCTAATGGGATGCAGGGATGGATCCTTGTGGTGGTTAATAGAGAGCAGTTTTGTTTTAGAGGCGTTAAAGTTAACCATCCATTTCTCGCCCCAGTTCACAACCGATTGGAGGTCCTTTTCAATTTGAGCTGCCAAGTTAACTTTGTCAGCATCACTAGATTTGTGTTTGAGGCAGGAGTAAATTGTGGTGTCGTCAGCGTAGATGCCGACTTGGGAGTCTATGGCGTCAGGAAGGTCGTTTATAAATATGAGGAACAGAGTAGGGCCTAGGATGGAGCCTTGAGGAACACCTGCGTTAGTGGGATAGGAGCTGGAGATGAATCCACTGTGAACGACCTTCAATTCCCGGTTTGGCAGGAATGATTGTATTAGGTCAAACAATCGCCCTGTGATACCATAACCCTGGGGCTTGTGAAGAAGGCCGGCATGCCAAACTCTATCAAATGCTTTGGTGATGTCAAGGGCCACGACACGAGCTTCACCGTTATTATGGATAGCTTGGTAGACAAATTCAGTGATGGACGTAAGCATATCGGCAGTAGATCGGGCAAAGCGGAAACCATACTGCTTGTCTGAGAGCAGATCATGGGATATCAGATGAATAATGGCCTAGAAGACTTTGCCGAAGAGGGGTAGGAGACTGATAGGACGGTAATTGGAAGGGTCGGAGGGGTCACCAGAGTTCTTAAAGACAGGAACAATGGTTGAGGACTTCCAGCAGTCAGGAAAACAGGACTCCTTGAGCAGGCGCCAGTTCCGGTGCGCATTTCTTCAGGACAATGGCTGGTATTCCGTCACCACCAGTAGCCTTGTGGTGATCTAAGTTAGAAATATTGCCCAATACCGACGACGGGGTTATGTGCAATCCGTCCAAGAGGGCCTCAGTTCTGGGAGGGAAATCGGGCAAGGGTACCCCGGAAGAGTCTAGCGTAGAATTGGAAGAAAACTTTCGAGCAAAGCATTCGGCCTTGTCGGCAGAGGTGGTCAGGACCTCAAACTGATTGAACAGGGGGGGAATGGAGGGTTTGTTATTGTTCAGAACGCTCTTGCAGAGGCGCCAATAATCTTTGGAGCCAAATTTTCGGGATGCAATACGTTCCTTCATCCGAGCAGCAAATAGTGACTTGGCATCGTCGAGGATACGCTTACACTCGTTACGGGCAGAGGTAAATAGACGTCTATTGGAGTCGGACATATCACTACGAAAACGGTGGAAGAAGTGGTTCCTATGGGCAATGGCGGCTGAGCAAGCAGCTGTGAACCAGGTGGAGGAGCGCGGTTTGATACGATAAACCTTCGACTAGATTACGATCATTTGCCTATACCGGTAAATATTAACACCGTTAATTCATGAACTGAAAGTAATGCACAGTTTCTCATTCTTCATCTTTTATGCACAGTGTCACTCCAGGAAGTAGATCATCATGGCTCTTCACTGCTTCCTATCCTTCGTAGTTCTAAGTAATTTTTATCATGTTACAATATCTCCCAGTCCGAGTTCTGCTACACAATCTCGTTAGGTAGGTTTAGTCACTGTTTTAATCTGCACCTCCATCTAAGCCTTGTGAGTATCTAATTTCCCAAGCTCCCTTTTCTTCATGACGTGCCCTCTTTTCTCATCATTAGTGTATATTTTCTTTCTATTTTTCTTAAAACATTCTCGGTGCATCATTGAATACTACACACGTTATTTTTATGCACAAACCGGAAGAATGCACGCTAATAATTTACATTTTGTATGGATTTCAACTGATCAAACCTGTTGTGGTAAGAACCAGTTACCCTCCTTACTATTACGAATGGACTGATCTATTCATAAGTAACCCTGGGTAATTGTCTAGAAAAGAAGATAACACCATTGCAGTGACTTGTCTAGCTGAGTATTGAACGCTGCTATCACGACTGACAATGTCGAGTTGAGTGTTGTGTCTTTCCAGACCCCACATCACAGCAAAAACAGTGACGCCAAATAGACTAGCCACGAAAGATTTATAACAACGACTCGCAGATACCTGAAACATCTGATAGCATCCAACCCAGTAAGTTTCTCCTATGCTTATTACGAATTTCATTGATTAATTAGGTACAATAAGAGGTCATATAATTGCGAACAATATCTAATATCTATAAAAATGTCTCAGATAGAAGATTCATGTTTACCATAAATCGTATTGATCTTATCATTCATTTTCTTTCTTCCTTTTTGTTTTGTCGAGAAAACTGATTTTTCGAATTGGCATCGACAAAGAACACGAAACTTCATCTCTCATATTTAATTGATTTCATTTCATTCTGAATTCAATTCCTCTCAGCCTCTGTGCGTGTATATGTGTGTACGTACGCGCGTGGCCCATCCGAACGTTTCCCTTACATTCTCGTCTGCGATATCTGGGAGCAGTTCACCATCACCTCTCTGGAGTGGCTGTTAATATATCTCCTATAATACGACTCTTTCACATGTTTGTCACCTAAGTGCATCTGGTCCCATTACGCATATATCTGCCCCTCGACAGGTGGGAAATCACATCGGATCAACCTGACTTCGCTTAATCATAATAATTGCAAAGGTCTGCAGTGAGACAAACATAAGCTACAATTTAAAGGAAGAAGTTCTTTTTTAATACATTTAAGCCTTTATTCAGTAGAGTTTATGAATTGCTTATACGAGCGTGGGTAACTGAAACCGCGGAAAGCGAGACCGCAGATAAAGTGCTACTTTGAAGATGAAATACAGTAGAGAGTATTTGCTTCAGAGTTAATGACTCGACTTATAAACGAGTATATGCGATATTCAAAGTTTTAATGATTTAATAAAATATTAATAATAATGATAATTTAAAATAATAATAAAAATAATTTGAAATAATAATAATAATAATAATTTAAAATAATAATAATAATAATTTGAAATAATAATAATAATAATAATTTGAAATAATAATAATAATAATTTAAAATAATAATAATAATACGTTCTTTACATTTTTATGTTGATTTTTTTCCTAATTTCTTCATTAAATTCTTCTTGAAAATGTCAATTTAACAGTTTCCTTGTTTTCTACTTGTGTTTCTACAGAAGGATACTGAGAATTCCATGACAGGTGCCAGTAAGCAACAAGGAAATCTAAAAGAAAGTGGTAACAGAAAGAACACTTCTACTTAGAATCAGGTTGGTTGGTTGATTTTATTTAGCGGCGTAAGGAAAGCTTGGAGAATCTGATACTCACAGGGCGTATAGAGGGAAAGTGAGAGAAGGGAAAGCAACGCGTGACATACCTAGCTGGCTTAAACAAGTGGATTACAGAAAAGGGTCTGGGACAAGAATTAAAAGGACAAAACATATTGACAACTACAAGGGATATGGGGAAGTGGAGAGCCATGATCGCCTACGTCCTGAAGGGACACGGCACATAAAAGACAAGATTAACCTCTATGGTCTATTTAATGCCGAATCTAAATATTCTGAACACAGTTCTTTTTTGCAGATAATAAATGTTTTAGTGATGCAATTCTTGCTAATTAACCCATAGCTGGGGGAAGAGGTGGATGCATACCTTTCCCAATGGTATTTGTGTGTTAGCGCACTTAACGAACCCGACTGGAATTGGAACTCATCTTTCCGATTAACAATTCTGAGCTAGTATCTATAACACAACCCGCACATCCAAGCTTACAGAACCAGGTATTCTCAAGCTGTCGCCCATCTAGGTACTAACCAAGATCAACATTGCTTAACTTCGGTGGTCGTACGGGAACCTGTGTTTTAACGTGATATGGCCGTAAGACCCAGAATCAGGAAAATACATTTGAACTTCATTGATCGCATAATGAGGAAAGAAGGCGTGGAAGATATAACTTTGAAGAATTTTGAATGGTGAAAGGGCGAGAGTCGGGTGCCTTAGCAAAGGGAGAAAAACTATTAAGGACCACAAGATAATAGGAAGTTGTGGAGAGTTATGTTCGCCTCTGTCCTGACGTGACGCGGCATAGAAGAAGACGCTTTCCCAGACTCTTCACTTTTGCTCATTTTCCAGTGAAAATTAAGCCTTTGTCTAGCTTTTATCATTCGTCTAATTCTTTGGTTTTCCTTCCTGTTCAGCCTTTATTTTGTCTTCCCTCCGCAGACATACAAGCATCGCTTTTCAAATTAAATAAACAAACCTATCAGCAAAGCAAATAGAAAAAATTAAACCCCCTTTAGTAATTTCCCCAAAAGGAATTGATTTTTTCATCAGGAAGCCGATCTCGTTCCTCTCTGATGACTTCATCTGCCACACGTTGATTACATTTAATTAAAACGTCAAAAGTTAATTAACGATTTGTTGGCCTTCAGTAATCGTCGCAGAAGATAAGCTGTCTGATATCCAATCAGCGAGCATGATAGCATATATCCCATCGTCCAACAATGCCTTATGTTTTAACTGCGTCGAACAAGAATCGATCAAGGAATCAACAGGCTCTACGTGTTGTCTTCAAGGAAAGAAAACGTCATTTGATTGTTACCGGTGTCATCAAAGAGAGAACATAACTATAATCAAGATGTATACAGACCCTGAAGCCTCGGTGAACATAAAAACCTTAATTCGACATTTTAAGTAAATTATTTCATTAATATGGATACGTTCAGTAAAGTCGAATTGTTGTATTTGAGATATTTAAGTTTCACGACGTCATGAAAAGTTGTGAATTTCGTATCACATCACGCATATATTATGATCGTAGGGACACCATAACAGCTGTAACAGTAATATAACTAAATGCGACAAAAAATATCTCCCAGAAATAATGGAAAGACATTACTGACAATGGTGCCTTCATCTTTTACCATGATGTAGAAAACATTTCTATGAGGTATATGCGGGAAGTTTGTATGTACCGGCCGTTTGTGGAATTTCTTACGGCCCTTTCTATATAAGTCTCTATCGATAAAATCTTGTTAGTATAACGAATTCCTCCTTATTAGGTCTATGACAGAAGTAAATACCATACGGAAGATATTAATAAATAAAAATGTCAGCAAGGCTTCAACAGCAGCAGTAGAAAGTAAAAAAGACTCTGTGGTGAATGCAGTCGAGCGCAACAGCAGCAGTTGTAGAAGTAGCAGTTACAGCAGCATCAAGATCGGCTTAACGGTCCAAGTCTTACACTCACGCTTGTTCCACACGACAATAGCTTTCTGGATTAGAGCTTTGGTACGAGAATATGCGAGTAATGTAGATTTAGATATCAATAGAAATGGTACTAAATAAGAACAAGACGATATATCTCTAGACACGGGCCATGGAACAAGAACACTAAGCTATTGTAGATTAAATAAAAGCTCAATCTCTCTCTCTCTCTCTCTCTCTCTCTCTCTCTCTCTCTTTGTATAAAGGGAGAGTTTATCCCAATATGCTTTTTATAAAATCTAAATAAATATGCCGATTAGTAAAGTCAAAAAAGAAAGAATATCATTAGTTATTACATATTCCTTAACCATTAGACGAATTAAAAGAACAATAAAAATGTATGAAATTTGAATTTATGTTTAAAGAAATGTTTGCATTGCGCATGTGCGAACCTGTTGTAGGAAAATTATTGCAAATATGCCTAACAGAAGAATTGACACTGGATTAAAAGATGTAATATTGTTGTTACATGTTGCTAATTATTATGGCCCCAAAAAGAATATTAATTAAATTAATTTCGGATATTCGTTGTTTTGTAGAAATTATATCCGCTAAGTAGGCTTAAATTGCTTTAATATATTCTATATCATATTCTATATTATAGATGTTCTCATTTCGAAAACTAAATTGCTCTCTTAATAATTTTAGAGAAGCTTTTTTTGTTTCTATCAACGTTCAGAAGATTAACACATTGCTGCTTCTCGGTTTTATATCGATATAAATTAGAAGTATTATATTTCTAAGAAATCTTCATTATATCGTGCTGGACAGTTTTCTCTCCCGAATCTGTCTTGTACTTTTATAACTTTACCAATCGATTGTTGCCACGTCTGTTCTAGCGTTTCGGATATTTATCTAGAGATTCATGACAAAATCCAAAGAAGAATTCTCAATAATGTGGCTTCAATCACTTTGGAACTGTCGTAAAGTGGCTTCCCTCTGCTTTTTCTATAAATATCTTCATAGTAATTGCTTTCATCAGTTTCCCTCTTAATTGCTTCGACGTTATGAACTTAAGCTCAATGCTAGATGGGTAACTAGGTCTCAAAATTCCACTAGTGACATTGCTAGTTGTAAACGTTACTTCCACATGCTAACAATTTTCATTTGTGGAACGCTCTTCAGATTTTCGCTTTCCTACCAACAAAGATCTTAAAAAATTAAAATTTATTCTCTCTTATTTTTAAACAGTAAATGCCAAAAGGACTGATCTAGCAAAATGATTACCATCACAGTGTTTGGCATCATATTTCTGTGTAAAACGTCGAGATATCGTTCTACGTCAGGGGTCGGTAACCTTTTCAAGAGAGCGAACCAGACAGCTATGCAGTGTCCCAGAAGACAGCTTCGTCCAGAAACCTACCTTGATCTGATTTAAAAAAAACAACCAAGTTAACGCATTATTATTTAAACAAGGTTCCTTATTTTACAGCAGGAATAACAGGATAACAACAAACACAAACAACAAATAATGAAAATTCCTTAGTACAAACGAAATACAATTAGAAATAGCAAAATATTTAATGAGGCACTTGTTTCGGCTTATTATTTGATAAATTCATTAAGTTAGGTGAAATATTTGTCGATAGCAAGAGCAAAATGTCATCCAGGTTGTCATCCGTGTTCATAAAGGATTTTTAGTGTACACCATTTTTTTAAAAAGTTGTCTCTAAGCATACGCACTTCCAAATAATATTACCATCATTATACAGGTTTTTATGTTTTCGCTTGGCAAAACATATTTCCTGTAGTAGTCGACAGAAATTAAATTTTGATTTAAAAATTCGTCGCATTTGTAAACGTTGTAAATATGGCAAGGAAGATGAGGATAACAGTCCGAATAATGTAAATAATGCAATTAATCATAATACCTCATCTCAGAGATATAGACAGCCATTATATCACTAGAAGCTAGTCACTGGATCGAACCAACGTCTTCATCCACTAGGCTATGTGTCCTTGTGAATATGGCAATGCAAATGAGGATAACAATCTTATAATGTAAATAAGACAAATATTTATAATACCTCATCTTAGAGATATAGACAGCCATTATATCACTAGAAGATAGTCACTGGATCTAACCAACGTCTTTATCTACTTGGCCATGTCTCCTTATGAATATGCCAATAAACATGAAAATAACTGTCCGAATAATGTAAGTAATCATAATACCTCATCTCAGATATATAGACAGCCATTATATCACTAGAAGCTAGTCATTGGATCTAACCAAGGTCTTTATCCACTGGACCATGTTTTCTTGTTAATATGACAATGAAGATGAGGATAACAATCCGAATAATGTAAATAATATAAGTAATCATAATATCTCATCTCAGAGATCCAATCACCTGAAGAAGGCCGGAGCATACAACAGCCGAAACGTTTTGAATATGGTAATGAAGATGTGGATAACAGTCCGAATAATGTAAATTATGTAAATAATAATAGCTTGTTGATCATCACTGTAAACTTTGGTTAATTAGTACTGATATGTGATGATTAAAACCCGCCAAATTACGAGGGTGATTCAATAAATAAGGTGAATTTTTCGGTATAAGGACTTCTAATACAGATAGAAGCTTACTTTTTTTTATATTTTTCAACGTAGTCTCCCAGCACTGTTACACACTTTTCCCATCTGTGCACAAGCTTCCGTATTCCCTCAGCGTAAAAATCTTTGGACTGATGTCTCAGCCAGTCGCTCACAACACTTCATCGTCACTTTTAAACTTCGTGCCTGTCGTGAACGCTTTCAAGGGACCAAACAGGTGAAAATCTGAAGGGGCAAGGTCTGGGCTGTAAGGGGGATGAGGGAGCAGTTCCCAGCCCAGCTCGTTGATGGTCTGCACCGTTTGGGCTGCTGTGCTGTTTGTGCTCTGCAGTAAGCATCTTTGGCACCGACTGGCAGCTGACCTTGTGTGCTGTCCCAACAGATAAGCTCAAATCCTTGCAATGTCATCCACTGTCACCCTTCTTTCAGACTCAAGGAGTTCATTGACTGATTCGTTCACCTAAGGAGACCTCACTTCTGTAGGCCTCCCAGGCCTGTCTTCATCCTCAACACTGCTCCGCCCTTCTTTAAACAATGTAGCCCACTTGTAGACATTTTTTTTTGGCTGAAACATGTGGCACCATACACAGTTGACATTCTCCTATGAATTTCAACTGGTTTGCACCCTTCAGCAGCCAAAAACTTGATAACTGACCACTGTTCAATCCTGGAGCATGCTTCTTGGTCGGCCATCATTGTTAATCGCCAAAACTCTCAAAGTTTTTATTTTAATCTGCAAAAGAAATTAAATCCATGTGAAAAAGAAGTAAAACAAAAGAAATTTTTAAAAAAGTAAGCTTCTATCTGTATTAGAAGTTCTTATACCGAAAAATTCCCCTTATTTATTGAATGACCCTCTTATAATAGTGATAATGAAGCTATCTGTCAGAATTTTTTTATACTTAATTCTGGCTTTTTATATGCAGAGAAATGAAAAATTTCGTTATGCTGAAAGAGCAAAAATATCATTTTTATGACATGAGAAAAATGTCTTAACGAAAAAAATTCAGAATAAAAATGTATTTTTTTTTTCATTGGCATTTAACCTCACACAAAATCTTTGACTATCTCATTATTATAGAAATGTTTTGCTAATTTAAAAAATAAACTAACAGGCAAAAATGATTATGCGAAGTTAGGTCTATTTATAATCACACAGATGATTTAAGACTCGAAACGAGGCTGAATAAAAACAACGAATAACGCATTTAAAATGAGTTTAAATTTTTTCCGATCGGAAAATGTATATAATTTGTTAAGTGGGATTTTGTGTATCGATTATTGATTCTGTTGTATTTGGTCGCAATGTATGTCTGTCAAGTTTCTATCGACTCTTCTGCCAACAGAAAGACGATCACAAATTGATACTCTTTCGTTTTATTGCATTTCCTTTCTATTGGAAAATAGACAAATTCGATGACTGATGTATTCTCAATAATCGATATTGAAAGGCTAATCGCTATACACATTTCTCGATGATTGTAGTATCGAACAGAAGGCTCTAATAAGCTAGAATCAATTAGAAAAGATGTTCCCAGACAAAACCAGCCCCAAGGAATACTTTTATTTGACTTGAAGCACCAGTGTCTATATCTGAATATTATCTTTCCCTGATCGTATTTTTGTTTATTTGCCGGTAGAAACAAAACCCAGAATACATTACTAAAAACAGACACTTTTATTAGAAAATCGGTAGTTGTTTTGTTCTTGTACTTTTAGGACATGATGGAACCCCAAAATCCATGAAGTGTGAGGTAATCTAGAATATTGACCGAGTGAAAAAATAAAGGGCCAATAGTTTTCTTTTTGGGGTTTCAACTTTGTTACCATTTCAGGGTAAGAACGCATAGTTCCCTGAATATGATAAATGAATTCTAATGAAAATTTGCAAAGATTTCCAAAGTTTTTATTAAAATTAATTAATTACACGTACAGTGCTGTTCGATAAAAGTGACTCACCTGAATTTTTTACTTAAAATGTTTTTCGCCTATTGTTTTTGGGGTCAAACTAATTTTTAATCTTACTATCATAAAGACCCCTTCCCGACCACCTAGTAAAAACAGTTTACTCACCCTAAGGTATTCTATTGATAATTATAATTTTGGATATAAATGAGATTTAGAGAAAAACTCGGTGCAAAAAAAAGTGACTCACTTATTTCCTGCAACTAGTAATCAATAGAAACATAACTGAACAGCTTTAAATAAATAATAATTGAGGTATAATTTATTTATAATAGGTAATATAGTTCGAAATATTTAATAATCTATGGGTCCTCCTTTATTTTGAATAACCTTTTCAACCCTTTTTGGCATTGACTTGATTAGGTTCTGGCAAATCTCATTTCCAAGCATTGAATTCCATTCGGATAGGAAATTCCCAATCAAATCCTCTTTGTTGCTCAACTGCTTTCTCGAGAGCCTGTACTTTATAATGCTCCATAAGTTTTCTATGGGGTTGAGGTCAGGAGATTGGGGCGGCCATGTCATAACACTCACCTTCTTCTCATCAAAGTATTCCTTCATCAATTTTGATTTGTGACAGGAAGCATTATCCTGCATAAAAATGAACTTGGTGGGGTCGATTTGCACCCTTACAGCAGAAAGGAGCAGACAAGACTCTAAAATTCTCTTGTACTGCTCGCTCCTGAGGGTCTTTTCAATAGGTTTTAAGAAACCAGTTCCATGAAAAGAAAAGCATCCCCAGAACATTATACTGAACGGATGCTTGACAGTACTTACTGCTAAATTCAAAGAGCTTTCAAAGCTTCTTCTTCGGATTTTAGATCGCTTATCCTTTGAATTTAGCTCAACATTCGTTTCATCGGAGTAGAGAACATTTAGTAAAAAAAAATCAGGTGAGTCACTTTTATCGAACAGCAGTGTACTTAGTAGATATATTAATCTTGAAAATATTTCTTTTGAGTTTCTATGACCGTTTACCCAAACATAAATTTGAACATGGAAACATCTGAAAAGTTTGACTAAATAACGAATAGATGTATTGATTAAAACACATGTTAATCTTTCAAATCTGGTAAATGTTCCATCCCAGCTATTTGGAGATAAAAAGCAATGTGTGAATGAGTGTTTTAATTTTTTATGAATCAAATATGGTTAATGACTGTAACCACAATTGCAACTAGTCCTCCTATGTCTCATCTCACTTCAGGACGTTGGCGATGATGGCTCTCCACAATTTCATGTCCTTTGCAGCTCTTAGTCAAATTTGTCTTTTTGGTATCTCTCCTAAACCCTGTCCTATCAACCATCTACAAAAACGGTTTTTCTCTGTCCTATAAATTCAATGTCTTTTGAGTATCAAAGCCGTCTTTTCTCATAATGGGCACAAGAAATTTTCTTTTTCTTTTTCTGATGTTAAGAATAAATGTCCTTTTTGTCTCCATCTTCTCTAAAACTTCATCGTTGTTCACATGCTCAGTGAATATGTTCATGATATTCTCAGCATACTTCTGTAGAACCACCTTTTTGTTGCTTCAAGTAGTTTTTTCATCTGTGAAGAGATTATCCAGCATTATCTGCCTTAAAGGAGGTCTGATATTACATAACAGTTTAGTAATCTTTTCTTTGTTTCTGCTGTTTCAAGTCTCTTCTTAAGCTGTGAAGAGATTGCTCTGAATTCACTGCTGTATAAGAGGAGTGATATTGCGTAACAGTTCAGAACTCTTTTCTTTGTTTCTAACGAAAGTTTCCTGTTTCTTAATACTTTGCTTAGCATTTGAAAGGCATCTTAACAATGCGTGTTCGGATGTCGGTATCGCACTTGCCATCCTTTGTTAAAACAACTCTCCAGTTACTTTAATTGATTTTGATATCTCTAGTTTTTTTGTAATTTTCGTGTTGGTCAGTTTTTTTGGTGGGGAGGGGGGTTCTGACAACCATAGATTCTGTCTTTATGCAAATGTCCTTTCAGGCATCTTTAATTCGTAGTCCAGCAAGCATTCAATATCTCATTACATAATAGTTCTCCTCACCCACCAAAACCGTTTCATGTGTTGGGGCTGCAATCTTTTCTGGATGCAACTATCATTTTTGACACTTCGTAATCAACACCCTTTTCAACGTCAGAAAGGTTTCACATTTAGAAAGAAGGGAAATATAAGTGAGGAGATAACCATTGAAAATTCACGCGGAACACATTTTTCTGCTTTTTGAATTTTCAGCAACCATTTTAAACGTCTTACAACTGTTGATTAATCAGCAGCAATTATTTTCGGTTAATTCCAAATTTGGTTCACTATTCAAATTTAGTTCACTATTGAAATTGTTTCACTATAAAAATTGGTTCACTGTTCAAATTTGGTTCAATATTCAATTTGGTTGACTATTGAAATTGGTTCACTATTCAAATTTGGTTCACAATAAAAATTGGTTCACTATTGAAATTGGTTCTCTAATCAAATTTGGTTCACTATAAAAATTGGTTCACTGTTCAAATTTGGTTCACTATTCAAATTTGGTTCATTATACAAATTGGTTCACTATACAAATTTGGTCCACTATTCAAATTGCTTCACTATTCAAATTTAGTTCACTATTCAAATATGGTTCACTAGTCAAATTTGGTTCACTATTCAAATTGGTTCACTATATAAATTGGCTCAGAATTCAAATTTGGTTCACGAGTCAAATTTGGTTCACTATACAAATTGATTCACTATTCAAACTTGGTTCACTATTCAAATTCGTTCACTATATAAAGTGAGTTCACTATTCAAATTTGGATCACTATTTAATTAGACCTTGAAAGTCATCACTTCTGAATTCTTTTGCTCTAACGCTTTCGCTTTGCCCTCACATTTCAATTCACCTTTCATAAATTTTCTAAACCATTTATGATTATTCAAACTGAATCTTCTCATTTGGCTTTCACCATTCCTCCTTTCTTCATTCTGCTACTATCTCGGAACAATATATAATGTCGCATATGGATCTTGTAAAAGAGCCATTTTTCTTAACCCAGAAAAAATATATTGCATACGTAAACATCTAAAATCCGTTTTTATCTGTGTATTTATTTATCAGCTTGAAAAAAAAATGCCGAGAACTTTCGTACAGACCTCATATTTAAAGTAAAAATAAAGTTTCTTATCGTAGTTTCGTGGAGAAAAAAGTCTTTTTAATGCCAACTTCCATCAGAGATAGGCGATCATTGCTGTCTACAGCTTTCGTTTTTCTATAATTTGTCAATTTTCATATCTTCTTGGGAAAGATAGTGGAATGCGTTCCCGTTGCACGCTCCACGTCTTTTTAATTCAGAGTTTTTCTTCTCTTAGAATGGCTGCTAGCGAAGGCAATATTTCCTCTGTATTATTTAAACTATAGTTGGAGGAGGATGAAATAGATTCATTCCTTTACCGATCTTCGTAATCCTATTACTATGCTTTTGATATCGTTATTGCTTCTATACGGGGTTTGGAACATTAAACATTTTGGTGTGACTTAAAATTGTCAGGAACTTTTGAAAAATTCACCATTTAAATCACTTTTACTTGATTTCCGTGAGTTCCTTTTCAAGTTTTCGAAAGACGGCGATGTTAATGTCATTATATTTATATTTGAAGTCAAAATTACTTTGCCATACGATGAATTGTAGACAAAACTATATAGCATACATTGTATTGAATGTTTCCATGTTTTAGGACATCAATTCCCATCATCAGCCAAAGATTTAGATTACTTAGATCAAATGCCAAAGTACAATACAGACTTTTAAGGGTCAATAATTTAAAATTCTGAATTCTAAGATAGTCAAAAAGAAGCGTAGATAAAGAAGAGAGGATAACATACGTCTGTTAGAATTCTGCAAATTGATTTTTACATTCTGAAAACTGAAGGAAGGAATTGGTTTATTTAAATACGAATATTGGCAGAAAGGTTCAGCGTCTATGAAGGTATAATGCTAAAACTTTGAACTTGCTCACATTTATTCCAACTCTTCTTATTAATAAATACATTATTTATTTTCAGGTAAACTAACATCTGACCATTCAGAGAAGACAGTTCATCCTGTTCAAAAAAATCATCAACAGCAGATATAACGTCATCATCACTGCGAGACTGATTCCCAGCCAGATTTTTTTTTCATGTTGGAGAACAGATGATAGTGAATTTAGGGGAATAAGGAGGGAGCTTGACAAATTCAAAGCATCTGTCACGCACAGCAGCCAATGAAACCAAGCACTTGTGTCCTGGAGAATGTTCCTGATAAAAGAAGATACTTTTGTCAGTTTTCCTGGGCGTTTGTTCTTAGTAACCTTTTATAACTGCCTCGACAAGTTGGCATAGTACTCGCCATTGATGGTGTGGCCCTTTAAATACAATGTCTTTTACATCACAGAAAACTGAGGTCATCACCTTCCCTGCAGATGAAACGACCGTAGCTATCTTTGGAGCAAGTGATGAGGTGTATTCCCACTGTATGGATTGTCTCTTTCTCTCTCTGTCGTAGGAAACCAACTGGATCTGCCTGAAACAATGTGATATTTTCCAGTGATGTGATCAGCTTGTGCACTTTTGACCATGTGTCAGAAGACGTGGTTCCCTCCAAGCAAAAACAATCCTTCGTCATACCAAATTCAGTGGGTAGAACATTCTCAATTCTATCACGGGATCAGCCAATTGTATTTGGCTATTTGATTTATAGTCAATTACTTGTCCTCCGTCACCATTTGATCAAAGTGGAAGTTGCAGGACGTCAGGATTTTGGGACATCTTCAAGACTCTCCCTCCTCCTCCTCCTAAATTCATCTGCCCACTTTTGCACTGCTGATAAAGCTGGCTTGTGAAATGTAGTGACCATGTCAGCATGAATGTCCTTCGAGGCTAAAGAATTTTTTCACAGCTATTTTATAACATTTTCAAGAGAAGTCGTTACCAGTTACACTTGAAGTCTTCTTTGAAAGTCAGATGTCAGTTTACGTGCAGAAAACAATGCAGTTATTAATAAGAAGAGTTGAAATGAATGCATTCAAGATTTCACAGCTCTAGCATCACTTCTTCATAGTCACCCAATGAACTTATTAGCCTACGCCCCTACCTGGAAAGAAATAATGCAGTTATTAAGACGAAGAGTTGAAATTAATTCATGCATGATTTCACAGCTCTAGCATCGCCCCTTCTTAGTTTGTCTATGAAATTTTCAGCCGACTCTAGTGGGTCTCATTTTAGAAATTCAGAATCCTTCTTTAATAGCCAATATATATGGTGTATCCATCTTGGCTATGATAGAGAAATAATTAAAAACTACATTTTTGATTACACTAATCATTTCCAGATGTTCCATTGCACGTTCAGGGAAATAATGAGATACCTCGATAATATAACGAACTTTACAGTTCAATAAATTCAAATTTATATATGACACGTGCTATAAAATCAATCAGTATGTTATCTTTATTTGGAAATAAAGAATCAATTTTCTGAATTGTGAAATGAATTCTGAACAAAACAACATCGCTACAATTTTTAAACTAAATCATTAATTTTAAATTGAAATTTTTTGAATAATCCCCTAAGTTAAAACATTTATTCACCAGCCTGTCACATTTTTTGTTTTGCTTAATGATTTTATTCACGAAATTATATATATATATATATATATATATATATATATATATATATATATATATATATATATATATGTATGTATATATATATATATATTTGTATATATATATATATATATATATATATATATATATATTCTGACGTACACACACGGTTTCATTAATCATATAGGTGTTAAACTAAAAACATTCCCGAAGAAAAAGCTCAAATACTTGTGGAAAATTAGTTAGGTATAAATATATATATATATATATATATATATATATATATATATATATATATATATATATATATATATATATATATATGTATATAAATAGATAAATAAAAAATAGGTAAAATCCAATGCTTTCAACTTGCGAGCGAATATGTTCCATGATCAGCCATACCCTCCTCTTCTTTTCACAAATTCTTTCCCTCTTTGTCTACTCTTCCGCCCACAAGTCACGAGTCCATGAACTTTGAAGTGACCCGACGCGAAAATGACCTGGTTCCAAAATCTAGCGGGTATCAGGCAGTCGACCATAAGTGAATTCCAGGTACCATCAGGATCTCCTGCTACGATTCACGGGATCCAACCCTACTAAGGATTGATTGAAATTTTGGTCATCAGGCAAACACTGCGTGATCTGCGCCCCATCCTCCCGTGTACCCGGTCAAAGACGAAGAGATCCCACATGACTGTCTTTGGGGACCGCAATAATCTAAAAAAAAAGATTTTCAGTTTCTGTCTGACCAGTGGCAGATGAACGTCTCTGAGCAAAATGGTCCCGATTCCAAATGGACTGCCCACTGAAATGAAGAAGACAGCAAAGTCTGTCGACTAGAGATGAAAGGGCTGCTACGAAACTGAATCGACCTACGAAACGCCTGTACGAGATGCTGTGAAACTCCGAACACTCTCCGAAAGAAAAGGAACCCAGGAAAATTGCCGGCCGACCAAAATATTGTTTTAACATACGTACTCTCGCTTCGGCGAATCAGAACTTTGTGTGGAAACGTCAACTCGACTGACAAATAAGTTGATTCTCTTGGCTTGATCTTTTTTTATGTATATGTATGTATTTTCTCGCATCTTCTGTTCTTTCATGGTCCCCTTCACCTTTGTAAAATGAATTTTCTTTTTTTCTTTCTTCACCTGTTTATGTATTTATAAATAAATGTTTTATTTTGAAATCTATCGTCTTGCGTCTGTTCTTCGTTGACTCCCTTGTGTTGCTTCCATTTCTGAGTGAAGACCGAGAAAAGATCCCACGTTTTCTTTTTTAAACCCGTGGTTCATCTATATGCTACAAGTTCGAAACAATATATATATATATATATATATATATATATATATGTGTGTGTGTGTGTGTGTGTGTGTGTGTGTGTGTATTTAAAATATGTGTAATTTGGCAGCAACTTTTCTTTTAAACATCTTGTGTTGAATGTCAAAGACAACATCTAATGAGACTTTTTATTTGAAAATTATATTGAAATAAATATTGTCCGTAAGATAGGATGTTGAGGGTTACATCTGTTCTTCAAAAATTCAGAGGTGGTGGATACCTCATTATTAAGTTGTAGTTTTAAAATGTCTTGATATAGCATTTCAATTTCTGTTTTTTTTTAATCTTGTTGTTGAGGTCTTTTATCCAGATCATTAATGTTATGCTCTTTGAGTGATCCATGCAAATCCACTTGAATAGATCGTCGTAGGTAAATAGTTGCATATGATCCATCATGAATAAGATTTTTATTTTAATTGATAGCATAAAAGATTGGAATTTTTATCATTTCCATCCATTTTATTACTTTTATCAAATATTTATCCCTAATGATATTCAATAATAATTGAAGATAATGTTTACTGTTTCTTTATTATTACACGGTTTCCTTTGTCTGATTTTGACAATGTCACAACATCTTTATCATAGTTTATCATTTCTATGACATGTGGCTTTCAATTAATTCCATGGAAAATATGCGTCCTCCGATAGGAATCGAACCTGTATCCTACACGGAACCGTCATATAGCCTGACGTGCTATTCCACTTTAGCTACGAAGGAGCGCCTGGTTATCAAGATAGATTTTACTACTTTTGAATATAATAATAAATAATGTCATTTTGTTTTAGGATACGCTTCGAGCAGATATGGACGTTCGAGGGAAATCATGGGAAATTTGTAGTTTAAAAGCAGTAAAATGGACCTAATCAAGGTGTGTGTGTGTATGTATGAGAATGCATCTATGTATATATATATATATATATATATATATATATATATATATGTAAAGAAGTGGTACAAAACCTGACTGAATAAGCTCTTCATTATATATATATATATATATATATATATATATATATATATATATATATATATATATATATATATATATATATATATATATATATATAAAAGTGAACATCGAAGTCAACACTGAGAGGCGACAGTCTGTTTCATGCTAGTGCAATCGTCAGGCAATATATATATATATGTTGTTTAAGAAATAAGCGATAAGATGATTTGATATATATATATATTTATGTATATATATATATATATATATATATATATATATATATATATATATATATACTTATATATACATACATATATATGCTGTTTAATAAATAAGCGATAAGAGGATTTTATATATATATATATATATATATATATATATATATATGTGTGTGTGTGTGTGTGTGTGTGCATATGTGTATACATATATTTATCAAGCAGTTCACATTTCTTTAGCTTTATTCAGTCAGGTTCTTGTCTCGAAAAAGACGAATCAAGAAAATATTTGAGCTTCCTTTTCGACCGAACAGGGCCAAAGTTATTACCCCCAACCCAATGCTTGTATATGCATTGATTTGCCTTTGTTTGAATTGACCGTTTGTTGTTGGTCCCAACATCAGTATTTGACGTGTTTCGATTTTATATCAGCAAAAATTAGCAAAGTAGTTTTCATCTTTTCAGACAAAAGGCATTTCTTGTTGTTAAAAAGATGCTTTCTTTTCGGGCACAGAAGAAGTTAAGTGCATCAACCGACAGACTAAGCTGTTAGAAAAGGCTTTCTATCAGAACGAATTATGGTATATTGATGACAACGAAATAGGTAAGTTCTCCTTGTTCTAGAACAGCTTGCAGACACAGCAACCCATGTAAACGTTCATTTTGTTTGAAAATATAACAAAGATTTAGTTGCCGCTTTCCGTATATATATATATATATATATATATATATATATATATATATATATGAAGAAATATAGTCTTAAAGTGTGCTATATTTATGGGATAAAGTGCTCAATATCAGAGATAGAGCGTGTGTAAATATAAAAGTGAACATAGAAGTCAACACTTAGAGGCGACAGTCTGTTTCATGCTAGATGCAATCATCGGGCCACGAGTGCTGTTATTTTTCTCGGCTATTTATATATACGGGTCAGTGGTGCATTGTGGGTAATCATTTTTGGCAGGTGTTTTACCGGAAGTCGTTTATTTGTTTATTTGTGTCAAATTATTTTGTTTGTTTTTATTTAATTTTATTTTTGTTTTTTATCCTTTATATTTATTTTATTTTTATTTATTTATTTTTTATTTATTTTGATCGGTGTTTTTATTAACGTAGTAAAAATCTGTTTATATAGCTTATTGTGGGTGGTCTATTATAGTGGCTATTTTACTGAAAGTCATTTATTTATTTATTTGGGTCAAATTATTTTGCTTGTTTTTATTTATTTTTGTTTTTATTTTTTATCTTATATATTATTTATTTTTAATTTTTATTTTGATCGGTGTTTTTATTACCGTAATAAAAATTTGTTTATATAGCTTATTTAATAGTTTTGTTTTTGTTTGTGAAGATAAAGCTATTTGTTGAATTTTGGGGTTGATTGTTGTAGTTTGTTCTGACTATTATTTTTTGGCGGGAACAGTTTTTTAATTTATTTATTTGGATTGATTATCATTATTTGTTTTTTCTAAACAGCTAGTTCATCGGTATCGGTTGTTAGTTAATTTATATATTTGAATGTATTTCGATCAATTTATTATACTTGTAGTTATTTATTTATTACACTATATATTCTGTATGTATGTATATATATATATATATATATATATATATATATATATATATATATATATAATGGCCGCTAATTATTTCCGTATACTAGGATGACTAGATAATCCCTTTTGCAGATGTCTGATCAGGCACATTATTTGATAGAGCCTAACTGAGGTTTATATTGCAACTCTGCTGAACAGACCTTAGTTACAGTTTCTTGAAGAGAGAACAGTTTCCGTGATCATCAGCTTGAATAAGGTCAGTGCGTTTATACCCTCGGTCACGGTGACTTCTGATTCCATGCCACCACAACCATCGAGGACCTACATCTCCCCTGATTCATTCACAAGTCAACCGATGGTATAGAACTTGCCAACTTTGCCACCCGTTAGTATCACCTCCCCAGACCGATAAAAGCAAGATAATTTAACGATAGTGAGATTTCTATTCACAGTCACTTTCCGTCATCATGCCGTCCCTGTAGAGTCATTAACCAAACATTGAGGTTATTTTTCTCCTCTGTAATGTCGGAGATACTGACTTAATCATTTTTGGGAGCTATTGCCCAACATTTTTATTCCCACGCTTGCAGTACCGGATGAAAAAGTGAGGTCAGTTACATACGTTGGAAGGGAGTAACCTCTGGTCAAACTGGCAAGTGGCTTTCATTGAGGGTCGGGTGTGAAATTTGAGTGCAATGCCTACTCAGGAGTTTTGCGACAAACACGAAATATTGACACTCAGACGAAAAAACTTTCAAGCGAAAACAGATGTCCAGTGTATAATACTTATATATATATGTATATATCTATATCTATATATCTACATCTATATATATATATATATATATATATATATATATATATATATATATATATATATATATATATGTATATGTATGTATGTATATATATATATATATATATATATATATATATATATATATGAATGAAGAAATATACTCTTAAGGTGTGCTATATTTATGGAAAAAAGTGCTCTATATCAGAGATAGAGCGTGTGTAAATATAAAAGTGAACATAGAAGTCAACACTTAGAGGCGACAGTCTGTTTCATGCTAGACACAATCGTCAGGCCATATATATATATATATATATATATATATATATATATATGCATATATATGTCCAGTATATATATATATATATATATATATATATATATATATATATATATATATATATATATATATATATAATTTAGGCTCTACTTAAGCACAGTTTTAAAAAAATAAAAATAAAAATACTAAAGAACTTCGGATTATTTACCTAACGGGTTCTTTCCTATTTTTATATATATATGTGTGTATGTGTGTGTGTGTGTGTGTGTGTGTGTGTGTGTGTGTGTGTGTATATAGATGTCCAGTGTATAATATATTTATATATATGTCCAGTATATAATATCTATAGATAGATAGATAGATAGATAGATAGATAGATAGATAGATAGATAGATAGATATAATAAAGAATAGTAATCTGAAGAAGCCACTATATGCGTCACTAAGGAAATATGAAAAGATCATTTTCTTTCAATTATTCCCATTTACAATTCAGGATATATTCGCTGTGTGCAGATAATTCTAAGTTTATGAGAAGATCTGAGAGAATGTTTTATCAACAACATAGACGACGCAGATGACACTGTGTTGAAGTCCGATTCAGAATCAAGCGAACACTTTACCAATGAAGCTGACAAAGGTCAATATTAGAGGAGAATGTAACACTCACAGAAATGCGAGAGGACCTTATTTTGCAAAGCTGTTAAATGGTTGGAATAATAAGCAACACAAAGTCAAATATATGCTGTAAAGAATCAAGTATTGCTGAAAGGAAGCTATGGAGATACATTATCCTTCTTGTCCTGAAGAGACAGAACACTTGCATACATATATAGAGAGAGACATGATATTAGTAACTTACTAAGTATTGCTTAGATATGGCAGAAGGCCTAATGTATGGAATACCTAATGAGGATAGAACTCACTATTCAATCGTAATTGATCTAGCGAGAGACAATCTTGCTATTAAATCCACCACATCGAAGAGCCCGAGAGACTTGGTAATATATACAACATATTGATAAAGCATGTGGAATAGGAAAGATCTGGACAGTTACTTTGATCTGATAATAAATATGTTTGCCATCGACAATTTATAGGCTGCACACACCATAATTAATCATATATATATATATATATATATATATATATATATATATATATATATATATATATATGTATATATATATATATGTGTAAGAAAATATGTGGATGTAGATCCGACGGTATGATGAAAAATATGGAAAAGACAAAACAAAATCCGAATATGCAAGTTTACTGTTTTAATTTTTTACTGTCGACGTCAGACGTTTCGGTCTAGTAGACCATCTTCAGGACATGGTTATTCGAAACATACTTAGGATTAGACGATGTTTAAGTCAACATGAAGAGACGATAGACACAAGACTACGTACGGTAAATACTAGACCCGGCTTATTTAACATCTCCCCTTTCCTAGCAAGATTAATGCTTGACAAACGTACTGATAAGCTCTAGATTCAAATAGAATTCCTCTTTTTCACTTAAGATAAATTCTCTTTCTTGGAAGCGCGTATTCGAAGCATCACCCGCGCGACGCCAACGTGACCGAATCCCAAAAAAGGGAACGCTGACTTTAGAATTTCAGTTGTTCTGTTTCTGATTAGTCTTGTGTCTATCGTCTCTTCATGTTGACTTAAATATCGTCTAATCCTAAGTATGTTTCGAATAACCATGTCCTGAAGATGGTCTACTAGACCGAAACGTCTGACGTCGACAGTAAAACAACATTAAAACAATAAACTTGCATATTCGGATTTTGTTTTGTCCTTTCCATATTTTTCATCATATATATATATATATATATATATATATATATATATATATATATATATATATATATATATATATATATATATGAGGGCACGTGGTTTTCGGTTTTACAGAGTTCTCGATCAACACATCATCTTTGAGTTTCTGAAGCCGTCTATATTAAGTGTCAGCAACCCAGTCTGTGCAAACAGAAGGAACACTTTTTACGTTCCTTACCTCTGTTGGAGGGTCTGTGATTTATTTATCCATTTATTTACATCCCCCTTGTTCAATTTTAATTAATATAATTAAGATTTGTCTTTTAGTCGACTTCCACATTGACTTCATCATTTGCTTCATTAAGTGTGTCCTTGTATTAATTCATAATTAATAGTGCCAACGAATATCTTTGAAAAAGTGTTGGCCGAAAGGTTACCTTAGATATGACGTTCGTTTTGTTCAAGGCTATATATCAGTTCTTTGGGTGCATATCTTTGTTTATATATATATATATATATATATATATATATATATATATGAAGAGAGAGAGAGAGAGAGAGAGATAAAGCGGAACAGAGAAAGTAGTTGTTTTCTGGCAGTGTTGTATGGAATTGGAACAAAAAGGATGGGTAGCCAAAGGTAAGCAAACCATTTAAGCCTTCAGTGGAGAGTAAAGTTAATGGAAGCAAAGAAAGGTCAATGACCTGTCGGGTTAATTGAGGCCATAGGTATGGCAAAGGAGGCTTGTTTGTTTGCTTAGATGAGTGATTAAGGATTTGGGAAGTCGAGGGCCAGTATTTGGTGGGAGAGAGAAATGTCGAAAAATATTGATGAAAAATAAGAAAAGAGAATTCGCAAAAGAAAAAGGGAAGGAAGACGAGGAAAAAGAAATTGAAGAAAAGTGGAATCAAAAATGGAAAGGAAAAGGGGAAAATTAAAAGGTTGTATTTCTCCGTCCTTCAAATTTAAAGTCTATTCAATTGAGTGAAATCAAGACGTTTTTGGTTGACTCTGCGTATCATGGGTGTAAGGGTTAAAGCCTGTGATTCTAAACAAAGTAAAGCATCGCTAAAAGGTGTTCTGATGTTAAGTAGATTAAAAGACAATTAATTAGCTAATGACGGTACCGATGTTTTTATATTTCCCATACACATACAACATTTTGCCAATTAATTGAAACAAAACAAATAATCCCGGTATTATTTACTTTATTTTGTAATTTTCAATGAAACATGACCAAGTGCACATGTTAGTACTTCGTATGTCCATTCCACAAAGTCTTTCCTTGTACACTGACTACAGATTCTCGATTGAATTTAAATGAGGAGAGTTTCCAGGCCATTCTAAAGTACTTTGATTTGCTAACTGGTAAGGCTTGCCAGTGTGTTCGTGCAGCGTTACAATTTTTGTACGCTTCCTTGGAGTAACATCCATCGCAGACAATGGCCGTAGGACAACTAATCGGCAGTCGAGACAATAGTGTCTGGGCGTGATGAAAATCTAATGTAATCACGGATGACACTGAAAATAGATTCATATTACTACACACCACTTCAAATGAACTAATCTGCGGGAAAAAATAGAAATTGATTACACCGTCACTCGAGTCGGTCTAAAGCTAACCGAATGTTGAAAGAAGGGAAACTAAAGCATTTGTTTCAATTAATTTGCACAGGGGTGTAAAAACTGACTTTGGTATCACTCTCTCGCTCTCTCTCTCGCTCTCTCTCTCGCTCTCTCTCTCTCACTCTCTCACTCTCTCTCTCTCTCTCTATCTATCTATCTATCTATCTATATATATATATATATATATATATATATATATGCACATTTCATTGAAAACGACTGACAAGGTGCTTTTATTTAGTTTTTTATATAATTTCTAGTGCGATCTAATAATGTTTTTCTTTTCAGATGATAAATTATATAAAAACTGTCCGAATGTTCTTTTTATCCGAGCGCTTTCGGCTATACATTTAGCCATTTTCAAGGAATATATTTCAACTGTTAGAATTAGGAATAGTTTGTTATATGTATGTTTAATAAAAAGTTTCATTTTTTGTTTCAAAACACGGTCAAGATATTATGTCCATGTTCAAAGTTAATATTATTAAGTGTTGGTTTGTTTGTTTTTATTAATAAGGCTTCCATTATTTTTAGCCTTTTTTGCATGTGGATGATGCTATTATATTAGTGTTGTCGACAAGCATATTCCGAATAGTGTCCGGTAGGTCTCCATGAATATTTAAATGAGATCTAATTGAGCTATTGTCAGAAAGGTGTAGATTGAGTCTTCGTATTAAACAATTTGTAGTATGGCCTATATATATATATATATATATATATATATATATATATATATATATATATGTGTGTGTGTGTGTGTGTGTGTGTGTGTGTGTGTGTGTGTGTGTGTGTGTGTGTGTATGTGCCTGAGCGCGTGTGAGGTGATAAATACATATCAGCCTCCAAGATGTCGAATTATCCTCATTTCCCTCGTATTTTAACTGTAAAAGAACGTTCCTCTCTGCCTTTTTCCTAAGAACTGCTACTTTCTGTCTTAGACTCCTACGTGGATGCTTTCTTGAATAGTAAACTCATCAAGTTATGGGTTAATTGTTATCTCTCCTCCTCATCGTCATGATTATCACTGACAAACGACTCCCTTGGCAGTCATGTCGCAAACGTTTCTCTATAATTTTCTACTTTGCCTAAGGGCCTCGTTCTTCATTGAGGGATTTTGACGAAACCTTCCAATTTTCCCAAATATTCAAACAGTTAGGATCAGGTTTGAAACTTTTGGCCTCGCTCGAAACACTGGAATGTCAGCTACAATATGTGTATCCAATTTATTCAAAACGTCATCTTTATATTTAACAAAGTAGGATATAGCGATTCTTATACATCTAATAAATCCATGTGTTTTTTCTTGCATCAGAGAAACTTCTCTGCTGACAGGCCATCCATTAATTGAGACCAAGAAACTCTAGGCAATTGGCTGAAAGATGTAAACACACAAGAGAAGAAGAAAAAGAATAATTCGTTGAAGATGTAAAATCTTTAACGAATTTTTTTTTAATTCTTTAAAGAAATTTAAATAACAATTCCTTTAATGTTCATGTTGAATGATGAAGTTGATCTGTGAACGTAAAATTTTATTGCTTATAATATTTGACTCTCAGATAAATAGAATTGCGTTTTCAAAACAGAATAAATCTGTAAAATTTATTTTAAATTATAAAATTTTGGTGGACATTGTGGTATACTGTACACCAGTTATCTGTATTCGGTTTTCCCGAAAGTCTGATCATTTCTGCACAAGACTTCACCAGTAGAATCAAATGATATGTGTGAGTAGTCTTCGTTGTTGGTTCTAAGAACTGAACTGCTCGACACTCATATGTCGAAAACGACGCGAGAGTCCAGTATATATATATATATATATATATATATATATATATATATATATATATATATATATATTGATGCATGTTTCATTATAACGGTGAAGCTCGTGCCGTGGCCCTAGACATCTCCAAAGCGTTTGATAGAGTTTGGCATGCCGGCCTTCTTCGCAAGCTGCAGGGTTATGGTATCACAGGTCAGCTGTTTGACCTAATACAATCATTCCTGTCAAACCGTGAATTGAAGGTCGTTCTCAATGGATTCATCTCCAGCTCCTATCCCACTAACGTGTTCCTCAAGACTCCATCCTAGGCCCTACTCTGTTCCTCATATTCATAAACGACCTTCCTGACGCCATAGACTCCCAAGTCGGCATCTATGCAGACGACACCACAATTTACACAAATCTAGTGATGCTGACAAAGTTAACCTGGCAGTTCGAATAGAAAAGGACCTCCAATCTGGGGCAAGAAATGGATGGTTAACTTTAACGCCTCTAAAACAAAACTGCTCTCTATTAACCACCACAAGGATCCATCCTTGCATCCCATTAGAATGTCTGAAGACCAACTTCTCGAGAGATCCTCTCTGCGGCTGCTCGGTCTCACGTCGGCCGCTGATCTGAGATGGAACAAATACATCGAGTCAATTGCATCATCCACCGCAAGGAAAGTTGGCTCCCTTTGCCGAGCCAGGAAATTTTTCTCCCCGGAATCGATCCTCCAAATCTATAAATCGACCATTCGCCCTTGCATGGAGTATTGCTGCCATATATGGTCTGGAGCCCTTGCTGTTTGCCTCAGGGTTCTTGATAAGATCCAGAGACGGATATGCAATGTAATTGGCCCTGTCATCTCGTCTGCAGTCGCTCTCTCACAGACGTGACGTTGCCTAGTTCTGTCTTTTTTATAAATACATTCACGGTAATTGCTCCGAGGAGCTGCTTTTGCTGGTTCCTAGGCCTCGTGAATTTAAATGTCCCACAAGGCTGGCATCCCGTTCCCACCCCTTCACCGTTGAAACTGTTAGATGTAGATGTCTCTTCTACTCCAATAGCTTCATGTCTCGCACATCTCGCCTGTGGAACTCCCTTCCTTATTCCTGTTTCCCTGACAAATACAATCTCCAACTATTTAAGTGTAACGTCAATCGGCATCTCCAGTTGCCTTGATCTATCCACTTCCCTTCTCCACATCCTTTCACCTTTCATTCCTATCTGCTCTCGCTCCAATTGTTGTAATCCCCTTGCCTTGATCGACCCTCCATCCTTCTCTTTCTCCACATCCTCTCCTTTACCACTCCTATCTGCTCTTCCTCCAAACCTTCTGTAACCCCTTGCGTGCTAGTGGCCTCCAGCCTTGCTTGGGGTGATAAGCTTAAAAAAAAAAGAAAAAAAAACAGGTTTTGTCTATTTATTTTAAGTTCCTTTCATATTGTCTGATAAGCTTAATAACATTATCATTGAAAGTCTATAAACACGGCTGCAATTGTGTAGCGATTTTGACATGTTTTCAATGCAATATATTAAAATAAAGTATGCACACGCACACAAACACACACACAAATATATATATATATATATATATATATATATATATATATTGGCTATCCCTCGAGGTAGATGATGATGGTCTTGTTCTGCTTGCGTCAGTTAGTTGGCTTTGTGGACTCTTAGAGATGGCTAATTTAACCAATTGTTTCTTGAAGTGTCCGTCGATATTAAGGACAAGTTGTTTCGGACGGTAGATTACGTCTTGTTTGTTCACTTTCTTTTCGACGTCGCCTGTTTCCTCTAGTTCGGCTGATATATATATAGCTTATTCCCAAATTCTCGCTTGACGAGGAAGGGAGACCAGACATCTTAATTTCAAAAATTATATTGAAGGTCTCGGCTCTCGCTTTTGAAACATGAGAACTCTTATGTAGCAATTGAATCATATTTTTTTAAAACAATATTATAATATAAGCTCTACTTCTGTATGGAGCACTGTCTTTTTAAAAATAAAAGCAAAAATACTAAGGAACTCCGGATTATTTACCTAACGTGTTCTTTCCTATTTTTCTGCATACCTGCACACACACACACACACACACACACACACACACACACACACACACACATATATATATATATATATATATATATATATATATATATATATGGGGGGGGGTTCTTTTACGACTTTATTTTAACTAGTTTCTTGTTTTGTTGCTTTCATCCCGATTACTATGTCCGACTAGTCCTCAGCCCGATTTCGGAACCATTCATTTAAGCCACAACGACGC
>OZ038483.1:2257500-2295000 GCA_964036315.1 Acanthosepion esculentum | reverse complement strand
ATATATATATATATATAGATAGATATAGATATAGGGAGAGAGAGAGAGAAATATATTAAGGGAAGAAGTTATAGTTATTTCAACGAGAGAAAAGTGTATATATTAAAAAGAAGAGAGAAATCGCAAACATTTTTGATTGTAATGTGGACTTTTTAAAAAAAACATTTTATGCTTTATTTCCCATAATTTTGTAACATGTGTTTCGGGTCTCACGACCTTCTTCAAGCAAAGACTGAATATTTCCACATATTATTAAAATGAATTAATTTTCCTTATGTTTTTTGGCGTTAAACATTCTCGATGTTAAAACATTCACTTTTCTGTGTGGTAGTGACACAAATGTCTTTCTTGGACTGGCAATGAGAAAGTTCTGCTTGAAGGGTAATAAAACAGTTAAGATTGGTTCGAGAGAGGGCGAGGAAAGATATCTGTATTCTTATCTTTTAATGACCCCTGTGTGTCCTTAGATCTATTTTTTCATTTTTTTTGTATTGTGTGTTTTCGTTAGCTTTCGTATGTAAAAGGCGAGTCATTTTCTGAAATAAGCTCTCCTTATATCTCGACTATTATATAGAAACCATGCATGACATTAAAGTCGTTTAGAAATGTCGAAAATCTCACCTATATACAAACGTTTTCTCAGATCAATAATTAAAATGGTTTCAAACAAACAAATCCTTTAAATCCTAGGGAAGACAATACTACATCAGATTTTATCGACTTGCTTTATGAATTCAGAAACAAAGAATTATATCAGATAATCCAAAATATACAACTTGAACACTGCCAACAACTCTCTAAACCTGTTTCACGTGTAACTCGAAGAGAAAATAATAATCTAATCAAGCTCTAAGTTTTCCACGAAGCCAAAAATCTTACTTCAGCTGAAGTTTATTAAAATAAAACTGCCATCAAAATACCAGCAAGAATCATAATTCGGTGATAAGACTAAATCTCCTGAAAAACTGTTTTTATAAAAAGATTTAATAATTTCCAACCGGTAATAACACTAACTGCTGGTTCAGTGGGTGTCGAATGTTTCCTTATATGGAAGCGGCTAATTTTACCAGAAATATACCAAAATGCCGTTAGGGTTAAAAGAGGAATTCTCAATTCCTAGATGTTGTTTTATATTAGATTATTTCGCATTCGAGTTAAAAATCAATGTTATTCCTTTTGACAAGTTCTCTGCTCCTGGAATAATAAAAATTGTGAAATACTTTCCTGGTTGTTTGAAGTTTTTATATTAAATCAAACAATTGAAAAATAGCATATATTTATTAAATGCCAGTTTTGAGGAAAATTATATTATGTACATGTCATCTATGTGCATATATAACATGAAGATTTATTTATCCGTAGGACTTATAAAAATAATAGAATAATAGCAGGAGAAAGTTTCTAATTTTCGAATACGCAAGATAATTTACGTTAATAAAATTTCAGTTTTGGCTTTGAAAGTTTGGTTATTCTTCAAAAGAAGTGTTCACTGAATCTGAATGGATAAATTCCTGGGAAATGGTTTTGAAGAAACTATTTGTTATTCCTTTTAAATTAAACATTTTTATTTCAAAGAAATATTTATAACAAGCCCCGGGGCATACCGCCAAGCAGTACTTCTCCTTCGGGAGGGAGGCTGGGTTTATTACCCGACGCCAGAGATGACCCTTAGTAAAAAAAATTACCCTTAGTAAATATTGTGTTAAGCTATTTCATTGCTATTCCTATTTTACTTCCTCAAACCTTTCGGACAGTTTTCAAATTGAAAACTTGCCATCGGGAAATGATTCTTATTTTCAACTAGAGTTTAAAACAGTTTGACTTTATATAAATTGACCCCAAATGCATAAGGATAAACCACAGATTAGCCAGATAACAACAAAAATCTAAATATATTTTAGGATATAATCATTCTACTAACCAAAACGATGACTGTATTATCATGTGATAGTTTTGCATTAGGTTTTTTGCAATGATTATTCGATTTCGTGATAAATCTGAAGGCCATTTTTACTCTTTTTCGGTCGCATCATAAGTACACCTCGTCCGTTCCTATCGATGGCTGTCCTTATTCCATATTTGACTCTTACGATATTTTAAAAGAAGCCGACAATGAATGCCGAAAAAATAGGTGAGTGATATATTATTTAATAACAATTAACGTTGTCAGTAATAAGCCGAGACATATTGTCCTGAAGAATTTCTTTTGCTTTGTCGTTATTTCAGCTTTTGGCCGCCCACCAAACTGAAGGCAGAAAAACAAAATAAAATGCTGTACTCTCGCGAAAACGGGGTGCAGTTTTCACAGACCCCCCTCACCTAAAAACAGACACTAATTAACAGACACTCTCACGTGAACTAAAACACACTCACGCGCACACTCACATACACGAACACACATACACAAACATACACACAACATTACAAACAGACACACAACACTAACCAACACATTCACACAGACGTACAACATATATATTCACAACCCCCACACAGAGTAAAACACGAAAATACTCTAACACATATATACACACTCACGAACACATTCATACACTTACAAACTGACGCACACATACACACTGACAAGACCTCACAATCACACACACACTCACGTCCGTACAAACACACACCTTTTTTAGCTGTCACTGAATAAAGGAAAATGAAATTATATTTCTGCGAGCAAAATTATAAGAAAAGTTTTATGAAATATTTGGCATATAAGAACCAAACAGATTCAATCTGACTGAACAGCTGTAAGCTAATTCAGATGAATTGCCAATTATATAATATTTTCCCTTACGAACAAATTTCTTTATTCCATTTGCAGATAAAATGTTCCATGTTTAGTTTTCTCTGCTCATAATGAATCCTTCTCAAAGAAAAGCTGATAATTTTATTTCAAACATTGATAAAATCTAAGACACTGAATCCTGATCAATCTTTGATAGCTTCAAGAGAACTGATCACTAACGAATCCAACCATCAATTGGTACTTCCAAAGAGCGACCAACGTCTTCATGGTATAATACATATATCGGTTGATAGGTGGGGTTCAGCTGATGTTAGAGAAAGGGACTCGTTAAAGCTGCAATGGAAACAAAAAAGAAATCGATGCGTACCTGCCAAGCAAAAGCGTGGGGAAGCAAAGGTTACATCAAAACTTAAAGAATACGAGTAAAACGATGATTCGAAAGAGGTTTTTGTCTGGCACCAGAGAAATGCCCACGTAGTGTCTATCCACTCCAATAAAATATTCGTTGGGAACTGGCAGAAAAGGAATGGTATCATCTGTTAGGGTCAAAGCTATGGGCAAAGATTGACACCGCCCCCAAAACTGGGATCAGATGAAAATATAAAAATACATTAGGAAAAATTAGCATCAATACATTTTCATAGTAAAGAATAAAAAATTAGCATCAATACATTTTCATAGTAAAGAATAAAAAATTAGCATCAATACATTTTCATAGTAAAGAATAAAAAATTAGCATCAATACATTTTCATAGTAAAGAATAAAAAATTAGCATCAATACATTTTCATAGTAAAGAATAAAAAATTAGCATCAATACATTTTCATAGTAAAGAATAAAAAATTAGCATCAATACATTTTCATAGTAAAGAATAAAAAATTACCATCAATACATTTTCATAGTAAAGAATAAAAAAATAGCATCAATACATTTTCATAGTAAAGAATAAAAAATTACCATCAATACATTTTCATAGTAAAGAATAAAAAATTACCATCAATACATTTTCATAGTAAAGAATAAAAAATTACCATCAATACATTTTGGCAGAAAATACTAAAGCACACAAGAAAATAAAATTCCGGCATTAAATGACCGGTTAAACAAACAAACCAAACTGGCAGAAAGCAACCAAATATATAATGTCGAAAATAACACTTACAACGAAATTAATGAACGTTAACTAATTATAATTACCATTATCGTCAACTTGATGCAATATTCACAAGAACACATGGCCCAGTGGATAAAGACGTTGGTTAGATCCAGTGACTAGCTTCTAGTGATATAATGGCTGTCTATATCTCTGAGATGAGGTATTATGATTACTTGCATTATTTACATTATTCGGACTGTTATCCTCATCTTCATTGCCATATTCACAAGGACACATGGCCCAGTGGATAAAGACATTGGTCAGATCTAGTGACTAGCTTCTCGTGATATAATGGCTGTCTATATCTCTGAGATGATGTATTATGACTACTTACATTATTTACATTATTCGGACTGTTATCCTCATCTTCATTGCCATATTCACAAGGACACATGGCCCAGTGGATAAAGACATTGGTCAGATCTAGTGACTAGCTTCTCGTGATATAATGGCTGTCTATATCTCTGAGGTGAGGTATTATGATTACTTGCATTATTTACATTATTCGGACTGTTATCCTCATCTTCATTGCCATATTCACAAGGACACATGGCCCAGTGGATAAAGACGTTGGTTAGATCCAGTGACTAGCTTCTAGTGATATAATGATAATATCTCATCTTCATTGCTATATTCCCAACGTTTTGTCTGGTTTGCACTCCGGCCTACTTCAGGTGATTGGAATTCCGAACCGAACCCTTTATGTTGTCCACCGGGGTAGATTGTTCTAGTTCCATGTGCCATGCCTCTTCTGGATATCTCAGTATCAGTTATCTCCCATTTAACTTTCAACTTTGCGAGGTTTTGTTCACCTCAGATACAAGATGAAAGATGTCTGGTCCATATAAACATCAGGGCGAGCTTCAAAAGTGATTTAAGACTTCGCAGACACCTATTCCGTGCAAGACCTCCCCCCATAGAGGAGAACATGATTAAGGACTGTATGTACGCCATCCCATGCAGCTGTGGTAAGAAATATAAAGGAGAAAGAGGCCACTCTCTTAAGATAAGAATGCAGAAACACCGTCAAGCCGTAAACACGTGTCATGGCTCTTCCGAATGTCTCACTTATTTCCCTTTAACTCAACTCTCCAAGTTTTAGGTTGACCTCTGCTGTAACCTGCTATTGGACTCACAACTCTTTGGCTCTAGTCACTGCATTTAACCAACATCTTTATCCACTGGGATATGTGTCCTTGAGAACTAGACCCAAAGGGTTGTCAGATCAGTACCAGGCCACAGGAGTGGTGAACCAAAAACTTGGAGAATTCGGCCGTTGTGCAGTCCAGCCTTCTTCAGGCGATTAGTATTTCGAACCTGACCTTTATTTTGTCCACCGGTGTAGATTGTTCTAGTTCCACATGCCATGCCTCTTCCGGATATCTCACTTATTTCCCTTTAGCTCAACTCTCCAAGATTTTTAGTTCACATCTGCTGTAACCTGCTATTGGACTCACAACTCTTTGGCTCTAGTCACTGCATTTAACCAACATCTTTATCCACTGGGATATGTGTCCTTGAGAACTAGACCCAAAGGGTTGTCAGATCAGTACCAGGCCACAGGAGTGGTGAACCAAAAACTTGGAGAATTGAGTTAAAGGGTAATAACTGAGACACCCAGAGGAGGCATGACACGTGTAACTAAAACAATCTACCTCGCTGAACGAAATAAAGGGTTTGGTTCGAAATTCCGATTGCCTGAAGAAGGGTGGAGCTTACAACAGCCGAAACGTTGTGAATAGGGCAATGAAGATGAGGATAATAGTCCAAATAAAGTAATCAAACATTTCTAATGGAAAATTATCCAATCAAAACGGATATTATTAATTATTATTTGTTACCGTGATCTACAGCATTAAATGTCAGTAAGAAACAAAAATCAGTCCAACTCTGCTAAATGGGGGTTTATTTTATTCTATGTGGGAATGGGAATGGTGTGGCATTCGTCACTCTCGAGAAACCTTGGATCTTCGCTCTTTGGTTGAAGTTCCAAGGTTTCTCAGCTGCTGATGGCGGTGCAGTATCTGCTATGTCTGTAAAGACCCCCACACGTCCATGAGTCTCGATTGAAACGAATGCGTGTGAAGACGCATTCCCCCGATCTCGCTTTGTTATTTGGTAACGGTAATAATTATAAATAAAGAAAATTAATATTTATATGCACAACTGGTAATGGTCATGCTAATATTAGCCGTTTCTTTGAATACATATATCATAATGAATACATATTATCATATTGAATACATATTAATATATTAGATACATATTATCATATTAGATACATATATCATCTTGAATACATATTATCATATTGAATACATATATCATAATGAATACATATTAATATATTAGATACATATTATCATATAATCATATTGAATACATATTACAATATTATCATATTATCATATTGCATACATATTGTCCTTGAATTCATCTTCTCTGCATTTTGGCCTCAAGAGGGGAAGCATGAATGTTGTTTCCTATGAGTAGAGATTCGTTGGGGGATGTGGTATGGAATGTTTAAATGATCAGCGCCCATCTCCTCAATTCTGTGCTTGTATTCGCTCAAAGTCTAATCTAGGAAGAGATACAACTAGTTTGGGGTTATTATCCTCCCCTTGTTGTACTTCCTGATGAGGTTTAAAATGTTTCAATATTGGGGTCCTCGCCAGATATGCATATATATTTGTGGACCGATACTGTTCTTCTATCAGACAGATGGAACGTGGATGGCGGTTTTTAACGGATGAGAAGAGGAGGTCTCTATTGATTTGTTCATATAATGCTGTGCGAATAACAGCTATACAATTTTCTATTGGCTAAGGTAAGCAATTCCGCTGGGTTACTTGATGACATACATACCATCATTACACTCCTTACCAGAAGGATATATAGTAAGTGTAAAAGGACTATTACCTGATTTAGAAAGTCAAGTCTGAATTCAGAAACAACCTGAATAGAGATAGATATCTCAGTAAATAGTAGGGTAGACTGAACCATTTAACTTAGATAGGATAATAAGTTTGATTGAAAAGGCTAACCTAAAGAGAAGTGGGCTCTGTTCAAGTTCTTTTGCTCTAGTCACACTCTTGGTTGCTGTAGTAGATGTGTTTCACCAACGACACGATAATGCATAGACGCGAGTACCATGGTTAAAATTCAGTGATCACGAGGTTTTATTCTGTGGAAATTACATCGAATCTCTTAGAGAAAACCAGGAGGGTCACAAAAACAAATAGTGGATTTTTAATAATTGTCTGTCTCCAAGATTCGATGTATTTCTTTGAAGCCGTCCATCTTCTTGTGTGAGTAAATAATGATCCACGACAGTGAGAGAAGGAGGGAAGGTACACATGGCAATGAGAGAGAGAGAAACATGGCAGTGGGGGTGTGGAGAGAGAGAGAGAGAAAACAGGCAAAGAGAGTTGTTTATCGATGCTAATCACGAAACAAGACACAAAAAGTGTCATCTTTTTCTAATGTTCCATATTTTCGTCACATCAACGGTGAAAACGAATCTATTTCTCCGTTTTTTTCTCAATTTTCATCTTCTTTTCAAAACCAGTCAAGCCTAAAGCTATGAAGGAATCTATTTTTTAACAACGCATTGTTATCGATTTGCTAAGTTGTTCAATGGGACTGATATATATATATATATATATATATATATATATATATATACGTTTGAGGACATAGCAATTGATCGCAATGAGTGGAGGACTACTTGCTACAATGGCATCAAGAACAATGCAGCATCAAACATCACCAAGCTTCGTCACACTAGGGAAAGGACTAAAATATCTGCTGCTGTACCGGCCATACACTCCAAAAATCCACACTCTTGCACAATCTGTAGACTTCTTTGCAAATCACTGGTAGGACTGAAATGTCTCTTGCGACTTACACACAGGGTTGAATAAGCACAGTTGTCGGAACCTCATATGTTGAAACCGACGGGAGAGTCCATCATATATATATATATATATATATATATATATATATATATATATATAATTATTTATTTAAAAATTATAACATAAATATGTTATAAAATCACTACAAAAATAGCGATTTTGTTTCAACACCTTGTCTTACCAAGTGATGATGTTGAATGTAGAATAAATTGTTTTAAATGGTTCAAATTAATTAACCACCCCTCGCCAGGGGAAACGCTGTTACATAAGCTGGAATGACCAATCAAAATACAAGTATACGAGAATTCAAAAATCTTGACAACGAAGTAAGGTTATAATAGGTATTAAATGCTTTAAAGTTGGGATTATACTAAAATTTTGTGGTATCTTCACCACATGGCTGACCTTAAAAATAAAAACAGAATAATAATATTTATTTTTCATAACCTGATCTTGATAATGGCCAGAAAGTTTGCAGAAAATGCACATAATTGGACATTAATTAATTTGTTGATAAAGACTTTCATATAATATTATAAGTGGGTGCAGGGATGGGCGTGCGGCCATAGGTTACACTGCTTTTCCGAACTAAATTTACTACATGCATTGTTTACATTATTTGGATTCTTATCCTAATCTTTATTGCCATATTCACAACGTTTCGGCCGTCGTGCGCCCCAAGTGATTGGAATTTCGAACCGAACCCTTTATTTCGTCCACCGGGGTAGATTGTTCTAGTTCCACATGTCATGCCTCTTCCGGATGTCTCAGTTAATTCCCTTTAACTCAACTCTCCAAGTTTTGATTCAACAATGCTGTGGCCTGGCATTGAACTCACAAGTCTTTCGGTCTAATCACTGGATCTAACCAACGTCTTTATCCAAGATTGACGAAATAAAGGGTTCGTTAGAAATTCCAATCACCTGAAGAAGGCCACAGCGTACAATGGCTGAAGCTTTGGGAATATGCCAATGAAGATGAGGAGAAGAGTCCGAATAATGGAAATAATTCAAGTTATCCTAATACATCATCTCAGAGATATAGACGGATGATACGATTGTAATTAGGGAGAAAGTTGTATGTCGCGTGAAGGTGAAGTAAACCCTAAGTATTACTAGGTTATCTGACATTGTTGTTAATGATATTTTAGCCAAAACAATAGTCGTTAATTGCTGATAGCTTTATCAACTTTTGCCTCCATTTAAACTCAACGACTTCATCTTGTTTGACTTTCCAATGATGGATGTTTGTAAAGTCCGAGTCAATATCAGATTCAAGGAATATTTTTCATAAATTTCACGGTGACGCATACAAGTTGATATTACAGTGAGTAGTTTGGCGTTCGTCTACTATATACGCCCTAGTCAAATCATCATCATCATCATCATCATCATCATCATCATCATCATCATCATCATCATCATCATCATCATCATCATCACCCGCAGCAGTTCCATGACTTTGTATGGCCGTAGGGTTGCTGCGTATCTGAGCACTTGCGTGTCACTGTCTGAATCTATGTGAATAATCCTCCAGTTCACTCAGTGACCTTGTCAGCCCTCCGTCTGCCTCTTCTTCTTTCGCCTAAGATGGTATCTTGCTATCTGGCAGTAGAAAGATTGTTGGCCCTTATGACATGTCCATATCATATCACCTTTCAATTCTTAGCAGTGTTTATGAGGTCTTTCAACGGCTCTGTTTCTTGCCTGATGTTGTCTCACAACAGTCATTTTTGATGCAGTCTACGTAGTAGGTACCTAGGATAGTTCTGTAGTAGCTCATTTCTAATGCTTGGATTATTCGCTGGAATTCTGCTGTTAATGTGCAAAATTCGCAAAGCCTGATCTTTGATTTCAGGCAAATGTATATAATAGCGCCAATAATGTTCGCGATCTTTGCACGCGTGAACTTCTGTTTTGGCCAGACGTTCTTTTATTACTGGACACTGACCAACTATTCGACACTTCCACAACAGCCTCCACGCATCCAGCAACGGAACAATTACTTTTTTCATTAATTTTTTTCCTTCTCATTTCTTCTAATACAAAAGACACAGAAGGGTTATTAATTGATTTCGATAACCCGCTTCTCTTTCGAAATACTTCAGTTCATCATCATCATCATCATCATCACCATTATCATCATCATCACCACCACCACCACCAACATCATCATCATCATCATCATCATCATCATCATCATCATCATCATCATCATCACCAGATATCATCATAGGGTCACTGCACAGGTAAGAACGTGAACAACTCCCTTCATATGTCTCTGTTTCGTGCGAATGTCTGAGATTCTGTAAATGGTCTTGCAGTTCATTCAGTGACGTTATCTGACCATTCTTCACCTGTTCGCCTCGTCTTCTTCTTTTGCCTAAGATGGTGCCTTGCAGGATGGCAGCGGAAAGTGTTTTGGCTCTTATGGCATTTCCACACCATATCACCTTTCTTTTCTTGACGGACCGTTTCTTGTCGGATATTATCTCGTACTGTGTCATTTGTGATGAGGTCTATATAAGTGTGATGCCGAGGATGATTTTGAACGCATTTCATTTCTAAAGCTTGGATTCATCGCTGTAATTCTGCTGTTAATGTCCAAGTTTCAAAGTTTCGTACAGAAAGATTGATAAGGCCACTGCAGACAACAGATTTCAGGCAGATGTTTTGGTCTTACCATCTTCCTTATTATTGTCCGTGCTGCTTTTAAAATTACTTCTAGCCTGGGACCCTCTTCGCTGATAATCGAGCCAAGATATTTGAATTGACTCACTCTACTTTAACTTCGTATCTTATTTGAAAGCCTCTTCAGCCATGTTTCAATCTACTTAATTACTATGCCACCTGTGATCAGTAAATGAAAAGCTGTCTTAACAGAGACTCTGCAGTCTTTGATAAGAAAGCAATGATGTTGTTGCCACCATCAGAAGCAATAATCATGTCGAAAAGCAAAAACTGATACCGAGACAGATTACTGGACATCAACACATGAGGAAGAGAGAGATAAGAGGAGCACTTTGCATTATCAAATATTTGATTATGGCACTTCTACTTGTTGGATAAAATGACAGACACAAATAGCAAATGGGAATTAAAAAGAATCAAATTAAATTGTCGTCGACTAAAATGATGAATGTTAAAAAAATATGAAATGAAATGTCACAGCGATGAGAGAAATGTCCTTCGCGAAGGCAGAACAATATTTCCGATAATGCAATCACCAAAATGTTGGGCGATGACCATAAATTATTAGCTCTTATTCATATTAATAATAATAGATAAATTTAATCGTGGGTAAACTGATGTCGAGTTGTAGAGTTATTGCGAACATCATGGTGGTTTCAATGGCTGCATACCAGGTTTACATTTGGTTTTGAAGTTTGCAACCACGTCTAGAGAGCCCAGTCTCCACGACTATTTAACCCATAGCTGGAGAAACAAGAAATGGTTTCATACCTTTACAAAGTGTATTGCGCGAAAGTGAATGTAATTAACTCAGTTGGAATTCGAACTCGGCTTTGTTAACATTTTTACCACCTGCACATCCACACAACTTGCACATCCAAACTAGTTTCTCCTTAAACTGCTGAATGACTGCTGTTGAAGAATTAACATTGTTTATTCCGATATTAGTAGCAACACAGATCAGATTTCAATTCAGATTTTAATCCTAAGCGCAAAGATGGGAGCGCCTTTGGTTCTTATCAAACAGAAGGTATCGAATAAATCCAAAATCTACATTCACTAAAATCGTGATACCTATGGTTAAAATTAATTTTTAAAAACGAACAAGATTTTTTGAAGCTTTCATTTTAGATTGAATTGAAAGCTAAAGAGTTAAATTTACTATTTCCAGTAAAATACTTCAAACAGACATTATATTGATTTGAATCAATTTTCGTTTTTGTTTTGTTAAAATAGCTGATTAGTGTGCTTTTTTTGGTCAGCTTTAATAGCAATTTAATTCTCTGTATTAAAAATTCTTCCAAAATTAAAATATAACTTTCTGAAACTTTATTTGAGAAATATTAGCTGATTTAAAGTATAATTAATCTGATTTGAAACAAGTTTAAAATATTTCAGAAATGAACTTTTTAAGCAAACAGTAGTTGTGTTTTTAACCGACAGTAGCCATGTTTACTTGTTTGACGATGTCAGATTGATTCTTGTTCTACGGAAACTTTATCTGTAAAAGACAATTTAAGAAAATGACGTGAGCGCCCTTTTTTATATAATTTTTAAGTATTCAGTAATCTTAAAATTTTTAGAAAATATTCTTTGTGATCTAATTTTAGGAATTTTAACTTTGAAGTTACTATAGCCATTGCTCTTATTTTTTGATAATGTCGCCCCAAATTTCAAAGATGGCTACGTTTATACACATTAAATATATTCGAAATTCTTCTAAAATATTGAAGATTGAAGACTGGCAATAATCTTCATCATTTATGATTAAATATAGTTTTCACTAAAATTAAAATCCGTCAATTATTTAATTTTTGCAAGAATTTTAAAAACCATATTTTTTTACCGCAAATTTTCATCGTAATTTTTGGCCCACTTTCTGACGCAAGAAACGACAGAATTGTTAACCAAATCTCGAACGTGCTAGAAGGATTAAAAGAAATAATTAAAAAAAACTACCTTCGTGTTACCTCTTAATAATAATATAAATATTTTGACGATTAAACCTTGTTTTCATCAAGTTGGGGACCTTTTTTCATCATAGAATGCTGTTTATGAGCGCGGGTACCTACTTTAAATAATGCATAAGTGAATGACCTAATTCGATATAATATGTTTGTCAAAACAGCTTGCTCAGCGGCCTCAGTTCACTACTTGATGACGATAATTTAATTTCCAAAAACGTGATACTTTATTTACCGTCCTTCTCATTCTAAGACAGGGGGTGACAAAAGGTTATTTTTATGTGAGGAGCGCCATACACATACGTATGCATATGGGCCAAGGACAGAATTTCCCCAGTCCTGGCGACCACTGTCACACTGGTCTCGATATTACATTGATCCCACCTTCTTTAGTTCAATGAGGAAGGCGCTTTGGCAGAGTTGGAATCCCTGGAACCGGGCACCTTTCTCCCATTTAAAATGAGGCGAGACTAAATGACTTGCGGCCGAAAAGCGAACTCATGTAAGCCAGGTAAGTCTTACATGAGATATTGCAAACTAAAGCAAGACTTTCGCAAATTATTCTCACTCCGCTGAAATATATTATCAATATATTGCACGGACATTGAAGGAATAGTTAAAACCTTTGGCTTGGTATATTGACTAACAGAGTTCAATGACTCGTCGATTAGTCTACTAAACAAATGTGTAGGTGGTGTAATAATTAACGGATCGGAATCAGGTCAAAGATCCGAGTTCGAATACCAGTCGAGCTCATTTACGCGCGTATACCTTTGGAAAAGATATGTCCATCTTTTCCCCTCAGCTATGAGTTAAATAGCAGAACTTGTATCTTCAAAAAACATTGTTAGTCTCGAAAAATCGTGAATGCAATATTCACTCGCAAAAAAAAAAGAATTATTCTTACAATTCAAAATATGTTTCAGATTTAAATAACCCACAAAGTGTTGGTAAGCCGTAAAAAACAAATCAATGAATAAAATTGGCGACAAGTGTGTATGTGCGTTTTTGTTTCACACTGGGTTTAATTAACCGAGAAGGGTGAGAATATAAAAGGCTTACACAAGGTTATGTATCAAAATTGCCACAAAAGTAAACTTTGCTGAAATTTATTAGTAAAATATATTTAAATATCATTTAATATATTTTTACGTTTTATATCTGCCTCCTTCTCATTTATCACATTAAAGTAATTTCTTTATATCTGTGTTCCTAATATACAACGAGGTAACTAAATGCGTTTACATGGGATATGCATTCAAATCAAAACATTATGAGCAAAGTGAGGAATCCTTTCAAGAAGGTTCCCAACCTGACTCATAACTTGGTTACTGAATCTTTAGTCAAAACTTTCTTTCTGTAATGTCTTCATAAAAAAAACCATTATTGAAATATTTTATCCAGAATTTGTGTTAAAATCGAAAACATTTTAACAAGTGGGCGATGATAAATTTTAACTAGACATTATTATAGCCTTCAGATTCGAAGTCCAATGAAGGAAGAATATTTCTAAAGCGTAAACAATCACAGAGGAAAGCACGAGAAGCCTTCAAATTATTAATGAATAACTCTCATTGAAACCAGACAACTTCAGAATCTGTGAGAATTCTTGACGAACTAACTGCGATCACGTACGTCAGTAAAATTGCATTTTCTCTTATTGCATTTGGATGGTTTTCCTGAAAAACTGTGGAAACTACAGTTACTAATAGGGGGGAAAGTTCCACGAAGATATTCGTATGACTCAAGAAAGGTGTCAGGAAAGATGGCACATATTAGCCGATTACCTGTGGGACATAAAACGTGACTTGCCCGGTGAAGAACAGAGGCGAAGAAAGTCATTGAAAGCACACACACACACACACACACACACACACACACACACACACACACACACACATATATATATATATATATATATATATATATAGATAGATAGATAGATAGATAGATAGATAGATAGATAGATAGGTAGATAGATAGATAGATAGATATACACACAGGGTGTTCGGAAAGTCTTGTCATAACCTACCAAAATGTAATGACAAGTAATCCACTAATGTAAAGAACTTGTACTGGATTCTATTTATTCAACTTCATTGACGCTGTCACACACCAAGGGGGTTTGTTTGAACACCTTCATTTTCGCGGCACAAAATGATGAGGCACCACTATCTGTGTGATATTTTACATGGCTGTTTTGTTGAGTTTTGCAAAGGTTCTCTGAACGGCGTCCTTCAACTGATGGGTATCCTGGTATCGTTCATGCGAAACTCTCTCTCTCTCTCTCTCTCTCTCACTCTCTCTCCTTGATAATACCCCACTGGACGTTCAAATAAAATAAAATTCTATTATGTAGAGGTGACAAGACTTTAGGACCACCCTATATATATTTATTATGAAATGGACAAAGTCCGACAATTATTTTAAGACATTTTTTTTGTTTATACATTCTATTTATATATACAAATATTTAAGTAAATGCTCTGTTTATAATAAACAGTATTAACAACATTTACTGGCCTGAATGTCCGAGAAATTGTCATCGAAAATATACGTTCTCCGACAGGAATCGAACCTGTATCCTATATAGAACCGTCATTTAGCCTGACGTGCTTTTACCGATTTCGCCACAGAGGAGCGTTTCGGTTAAGCAAGGTCGATTTTACTGTTTTTAAACTACAAATGTTGATATACAATATTATTATATATATATATATGTTGATATACAATATTATTAACAAATTATCTTCTTTCGTTTCGCCATTATTAATATTTACCCCACCCCTCCAAACCACCTTTCTCCACCTTTTATCAAACACAGGTGAAGTCGGAAATACTCATCTAATTAAAAAAAACATTGTCCTTTATAAATTAAGCATGGCGAGAATATTTGGTTTTGCTTCAAAAATAAACACTGGCAACAGAAAAAAAATTCAAAATGCTGGCCTGTGTATCGTATCCACGAAAATCATCGAACTAAAATATAAAATTGAAGGTCTTAAATAATTCAGGGGCGGATCATCTTCGCAGTATCTGTTTACAAATACCCTGCGACTGTAATTTTCCCATTAATAATTGACAGAAGGCCTTAATGTATCTGAATAATTCATCTATAATACAAATGAAAAATATGACAAGAAAGATATGATACCAATGATAACCAATAATATTTCTCTGATAAATGAGAAACTGATAAAGTCGCTTACCATAAACGTCGGAGGAGTACGATGGTCCGCCTTCATCTGCAAATCTAACACATTCTTTACAAAAACATGAACATACACACACACACACATATGCCCTATATATATATATGTGTGTGTATGTATGTATGTATATATATATGTATGTATGTACATATATATATATATATATATATATATATATATATATATATATATATATATATGACAATTGGAAAAATCTTAGATTTTGCCGACACGTTTCGTCTTCCGACTTTTTCAAGGCAAAAATGAAATCGAAATATCTTCGTTGTTATAGTTACATTAAAAATCCAATTTTAAAAAGATAGACGCTTCTGTCCAAGCCTTTTTTTTTGGGTTAATGTAAATTACCTTTATAGTAAGAGATTTTTTTCCATGTCGACAATACAGTTAAATTAATCTGGGAATTTAACTATATATATATATATATATATATATATATATATATATATATATATATATATATAGAAGGGGAAAATTATAGTTGTTCCAACGAGAGAAAAATGTATATTTAAAAGAGAAAGGTCGCCGCAAACATCTTTGAATATAATGTGGAGTTTTATAAATTATATTTTATTTTCTATATTTTTGCTACACGGGTTTCGGTGCTCGTGACATTCATCAGGCAAAGTATGATATTTTTCCACGTATTTTTTAAAGGAATTATTTTTTCTTATGGTGAGTCTTTGACTATTGTCTTTTGTGTGTAATAGTAATCCAAACCCATCATGAACTGACGGAAGAATGTCCCTTTGCTTAAGGGATAATAAAACAATTAGCATTGGTCAGAGAAAAAGGAAGGGATGAGGTCTTTGTTCTTATTTATTTATGTCCCCGTCTATCTCGTCAGAGCGTCTTCCATTCTTGTGCATTGTGTGTGCATGTGTGTGTTTGCTAGTATGTGTATATATATTCCTTCTCGATACATATATGTTGTTTTATTACAAGAAAATAATATATATATACACACACCTTGTATGGTGTGTAGGATTTGTGTGCGCGTGTTCGCGTGCGCGCGTGTGTGGTCTGTCTCGTCTGTTTTAGCCAGTATGTCTGCATATATTTATTTTTTTTAAATAAAAACAGACCACTTTAAGGTTCCATATAATAAATTATTTCACCACAGCCGTTTTAAAGGACCGCAGATCATCAGACTTTACTTCCAAAGGTTGAAACGAAAAATAAAAAGAAATTTACACATTTTTGACAGGTAGTACTAAGTATATGTAAATTAACGAAGTGAGGAATTGAAGTGGGGAGGGAGACATTATTGAGATAGATGTAACATTTCTATTCTTTCAAATTTAAATTGTTTGAGGAAATCCAGACTTTGACATTATAAATCGGTGAACTTAACGGAAGTTATATATTGATATGAAAGGGGGAGAGGAGAAAAAGGCATAAAGAGAAAAAGAGAAAGAAGTTATGAGAGAAAGTGTCATCTTTGGAATGAAAGGCCCGAAATAGGCGCTGTTGTTTTACTTTACTTTGAGAGTTCATAAATATTATAATGTTTGATATAAGTTTGAATATTTAAACAGTCTATAAGGAATTTAATTATATGTTTGTTAAAGTTTTAAAAAAAACTTTATTACAAAAAATTTTGGGGATTTAATATGAAATAGTCGATTAGAAAAATATTCATAGAATTTACATTAAAACACTAAAAATTTTATTTTCAAATATAAGTTTACTTCTAGTTGTAATTGATTATTAAGGTGATATCTCTATCCGTTTGAATTTTATTCATGAGTTCAGTTAGCGACTATTTTTAGATTGGTAATTTCTCTTATATATATATATATATATATATATATATATATATATATATATATATATACTTTTCCAGACCGAAGGCTGTCGACTCATCCAAAATTTGCTACTGTTTATCTTCACGTTGCTGAGACAGGATCCGTACCCCCACAGAGTATGAATCGCACGTATGCCTAACCTCGAAGAACACATTCTACGGATTGACGGAGACGATCCAGATATCACTACACGTCAAGTGGCCCTAGCATGTCGTATATCTCATAGTACCCCATATAGGGTACTTCAAGAGCAGCTCCTGTATCAGTATCATTTGCAACGTATGCAGTGACTTTCGCCCTCTCTTCACTCACCAGGGGTGAACTTTTGCCAATGTTTTATTGCACAAACTGTCAATCCGTTGTTTGTCTCTTTCGTCTTGTTCACGGATGGGGTAACATTTCGTTTAGATGGAATAACAAATTTACACAAACAAAATGTGTGGACGGATCAGAATCTCCATAGTACAATACAAGCTGGACACCAGAATTAATTTAAGATTGATGTGTGGCCTGGAATTCTAGGTGACTTTCTCGTAGGTCCATATTTTCTCCCACTACGTCTTACAGGAGTTGTACACAGGGATTTTATTTTGAACACACTTCCAGACCAACTAGGGGACGTACCCCTTCCAATACGATGACATATTTGGTTCACGTATGATGGAGATCCAGCACATTTTAGTTACATTGTTCGCGATATACTGGCTGAAATCTACCATGAAAGATGGATAGGCAGGGGAGGACTGAAGCCGAAATATAGGACGAAACGGCCGTCCAGTGCTTTCTGTATTCTATTGAGGTTTCTAGACTCGATGAATTCATTATAATTCTCAAATCCTCCTAATTACTTGTATATCCTAAGCTTGAACCGGCTTCTAATGCTCCAGTCGGAGCGGCGTGGTGATAGTAGTAGTGGCTGGAGGAGGCACAGTCCTATGGGTAAAAAAGGAAACTCAGTTGAGTTCCACCACGGAATATGTGATCGAGCGGCGGTATATCGAGTCTGATTCGCTACCCCTTCGTCACCGAGAGCCGTTGGAACAGTTGGTATGGCGTTTGCCTGGCAACATAACTGTCCGGCTTTCAATTCTCGGTAGTGGATGAGCACTGCTGATGAGTCCCAAATATAGGACGAAACGGCCGTCCAGTGCTTTCTGTATTCTGTTTCTAGACTCGATGAATTATATATATATATGTGCGTGTATTGGTGTCTTTTTTATAACTTTTGTTAAGTTGTCTGGTGCGCCTCTCATCCCTGGTATTTTGGAGTACATTAGGATGCTTGGTCTGTTTGCTTGTTGATATATAAAAATTTATTTTGTTTGAGCTCTCTGGGGAGGAAGTGTGGGTTTATAAACAATGACTGTTACGGCTAATAATGCATGTCTCTTCGGTAAATCGAATCGAGTTCTCTCAGTCACTGTGTGTTTATCTAAAAATCGATAGGCGTAAATTCTCCGATTTCTCAAACTGAGGCGCTATTCACGGTGCCTCTTTAAACCTAAGGAACACACGTGACCTATGCCTATCATATCAGACAGTCGTACATGCGCTGTACAAATCAGATCAGGCATTCTTACGTCTACACAGATATTTGATTTTGCTTTATAAATAATACCAAAAAAGGAAGCGTCTTTATATGAATGCGGGAGGGGGACACTATGGATGTGGCCTGGGAGTCAAGGGGACGGCAGCGAGAAAAGGAAACATTGATATGAACTATTTAACGAGGACAACTGTCTGGCGATGAATCTTGTTTCTTATTCCCATACAGAAAACTGGTTTAACCCAAGTAAAGTTAACGATTTTAAGATGTGTGTTCAAGGTACCTTAGGCGTTTAAACTTAGAAAACTAGTACCACCCAATCGTTATCACTGTGACTAAATTTTGAGTAAATAATTGCCAAGCGAATGAACAGTCTCAGACTATTTTCTCTTTTAATCGTTTTAAAGAGGCATTTTTTGCGTTCCAACAGCATGGCTGATGCTAATCTCGAGGAGAGCGACTTTCTCGGTCTAACGCTTTTGGCTGACATAAAGTGGAATGATTACATAGAATACATTGCTACGTCGGCTGCTATGAAATTTCGTTCACTATGTCAATCTAGACAATTTTCTTCGCCAGAATCTGTCTATTATTGCACTGTGCATTGAATCTTGTTGCTAACTCTCACCTGAAGATTCTGCCGCCTATCTAGAGATACTTGACAAAATACAAAGAAGAATTTGCAATGTTATCGGTCCTGACCTGGCAACTCGGCTTCAGTTATTTACCCATCTCTTTAATGTAGCCTCTCTGGGCCTTTTCTATAAATATTTTCATGGTAATTGTTCTGGTGACATTTCCTGCTTTCATGCAATGTTAATCGTCTTCTCTCATTTGAATTCTGTTTTTTATTGTCCTTTCCCTCTCCTTAATAACATTTTTTCAATTTCTTTACACCCAGTAGACCCCCTTACGTCTTAGTGGCATTATCGCCTTGCTTGAGAGATGATGATTAAAATATAATAAATAAAATTATGCAGTTGTGTTTCACGGGATAAAGATAGGACACCGGACAGAAATAATAGCTTAATTTGTTATTCTCTGTTCCATGGTGATGTCAGGTTTGTTTGTGGATTTTACTATTTTCTGGGTTTATTAATCATTTTCGTGTTCCTATGACTCAACCAAACATTATATTTTTATTTAAATCTCAGCTTAGTATTAATAATTCGTTTTCAGACGCAAAAGCAATAAAAAGAAGGCTGCAACACAAAATAATTGCCCTTCATTAGATTAAGCAATTATTTATTTTTGTCTATAAATTTTAGTGAACGGAATATGAAACCGTCCACAAGATTTCTTCGCAGCCAATATTAAAATTACGAATTCTTTCGAGCGAAATCGGACCCAAAGCAGTTTGAGGAAGCCTGTTTTTTTATGTAAATTACGATTTATGGTTGAACATGATATGGATAAGCATATCTTATTTAACGGAAATTGTCTTGGGGTTAAATAAGTCACTGACTGATGCAAAGAAAAGAAAATATACTTACACGTCTGTAAATTAGTTCGGTCTCTTTTCTTGATGCCATGTTGTATTGCGAGCAAAGAGACAATTGTTTCTCGATGCCGTTTTCATCATTGCAGTGGTGGAAAGGTCCGCTAAATGAAAAGCAACAGAAAATATTAGTTTCATGATTAAATAACAGATTTTAAACGTAAAAAGTGATGAGTATTAGGGGGAAGAAAACAGTAAGAAACGGGAAAAGATACAGGCCAAAAAAAAAAGAAGGAAAGAAAAAGACGAACATTAAAAAAGAGAGGATAAATAGATTAAGAAAGAAAGCAACAGAAAGAATAAAAAAGCGAAAAGAAAGAATTAATTGAGAGAGGAAGAAGAAATAACAATGAAAGAGAAAAATAATGAACGAAAAGAAAGAAAAATAATCAGAAGGCTGATAAAGGATTTCATGTTCAAAGATTCATTTTAACAAGGGTCACTCAACAACTGACCCATCTCAAAAATTTTGGCCCAGTTCCAGAGTAAACCTTTTTCCCTTGTAACAGATAATATCTTACGTGTCAAATTTACTTTCTTAAAAAATGTTTAATTAACGCTCGACAAATTCATTTGGAATGAAATACCAATTTATATGAATTCAATCAAGCTGATAACAAAGAAAAATTAATTGCATCAAAATTTGTGTGTCTTTTGTCCATATCTCTGAGATGAGGTATTATGATTACTTACATTATTTACATTATTCAGACTTTTATCCTCATCTTCATTGCCATATTCACAAGGACACATGGCCCAGTGGATAAAGAAGTTGGTTAGATCCAGTGACTGGCTTCTAGTGATATAATGGCTGTCTATATCTCTGGGATATCATCTTCGGGTGATTGAAATTTCGAACCGAACTCTTTATTTCGTCCATCGGGTAGATTGTTCTATTTCCACGTGTCATGCCTTTTTCCGGATGTCTCATTTATTTCCATTTAATTCAACTCTTCAAGTTTTTGACTCACCACTGCTGTAAACTTGTATTGAACTCACAACTTTTTGGGTCTAGTCACTGAATAATGACGAAATAAATTGTTCGGTTTGAAATTCTTGTGTATTCGTGAGGAAAATTATTTCTTCAGAAAATATAGTGGGATATTCGGGAGACTTCCTTAACCAAAAACAATTAATGTATGGTGAAGTATAAATCAAAGAACATATTTAATGACAATGCATGAAGTCTCAGGATGGATTTGGTAGAATTTAAAGGAACAAAAAGAAGAGGGAAGGCGGTTAATTCAAACTTAGCTCCTTCAACAGAATGCCAAACGTTGAATGAAACATCTTCAAAACAAAACAAAAACTGGATAATAATTACATATATATATATATATATATATATATATATATATATATATATATATATATATATATATATATATATTTATATATATAATAACATAGATGTAGATGAGACTCTTTAGTCGCCTTAATGAGAAAACTTCAAGTACCCAATGGCGTCCTCCTTTTGATGAGCTTCGACTTCGGTTGTTAGCTTTCGACGTCACTGGTGGGAGTCATATGAATACGTAAGGTGAGCAGATGGTGTGATGGATAACAGCTTGGAAGAGAAATTGGAGAGCAGTGTTCATTGCATTCACTTACGCGCAAATACTCTTGGGGGAGGTGTGCATCCATCTCTTATCCCAGCATCTATGGGTTGAATAGTAGAACAGACTGAGTTCTATAGCCACGGTTGGCAATCAGTTTAGAAGAAGAAAAATCCGAAGTCAGCACTATTGTCCATGATGCTCGAACCCTTAAAAATGAGGATGGGAAAAAGGTATATATATATATATATATGAATTTGCTTCTTCGATGAGGATGGAAAAATAGCCTGTATATATATATATATATATATATATATATATATATATATATATATATATATATATATATATATCAAGAGACAAATACAACCAATTGCTAATGAAATAAGATAGCCATGGATACGAAGGTAAATCTGGAGCATCCCTTTTGAAGGAGACTCATAACAATTGGATGAGAAATAGTAAAAAAATAGTAAACAGTAAATAAAGATGGTGTGTAGAGAGAAATGAAATAAATGCAGAAAGTTTCCCGGAAGGCATGCCTGAGTAGATGAGAATTCAGGAAAATTGGGATTTCTTCAATAACAAATGCACAAAACAAATGCTTTCTGAAAAATGAATGCGAAAATCTTTTGCGAATTTTATCATTTAAATGAACCAATCAAATCATCATGAATAGGAAGAAGAATATTGAAAATTTCTCCCACTATTATTTACGTGTTGAAATAATTCCAGAGAATCTGTGAAAGATTTTTGGAAGAACTACAAACCATGGAAATTTGCAAAACAATGACATCACCTTGAAAATTAACAAGAACAATACAAAAAAAATGATGTAACATTTATGAAATTTATGGCCATTAAATCAAATCGTGAAAAAGTTATTAATGACAAAAATAGCATAGCAATGAAAAAACGATTTCTCTTGAAATAAGCATCTTGAATTTTAATCGGAAGTAAAATTTATCTCTCTCTCTCACTCTCTCTATCTCTCTCTCTCTCTCTCTCTCTCTCTCTCTATATATATATATATATATATATATATATATATATATATATATATATATATATATATACAGTGCTGTCTGGAAAATCTCATCTCCAAGCATTGCATTCCATTCGGATAGGAAATTCACAATCAAATCCCCTTTGTTGCTCAACTGCTTTCTCGAGAGCCTGTACTTTATAATGCTCCATAAGTTTTCTATGAGATTGAGGTCAGGAGATTGGGGAGGCCATGTCATAACACTCATCTGCTTCTCATCAAAGTATTCCTTCATCAATTTTGATTTGTGACAGGGCGCATTATCCTGCATAAAAATGAACTTGGTGGAGTCGATTTGCACCCTTTCAGCAGAAGGGAGCAGACAAGACTCTAAAATTCTCTTGTACTGCTCGTTCCTGAGGGTCTTTTCAATAGGTTTTAAGAAACCAGTTCCATGAAAAGAAAAGCATCCCCAGAACATTATACTGAACGGATGCTTCACAGTACTTACTGCTAAATTCAAAGAGCTTTCAAAGCTTCTTCTTCGGATTTTAGATCGCTTATCCTTTGAATTCAGCTCAACTTTCGTTTCATCGGAGAAGAGAAAATTTTGTAAAAAAAATCAGGTGAGTCACTTTTATCGAACAGCACTGTATATATAGGTATATAGGTACACACACACACATACACACACACACACACACACACATATATATATATATATATATATATATATATATATATATATATATATATTCTCGCTTTTGAAACATGAGAACTCTTATGTAGCGGAGGAATCATATTTTTAAAAACTAAAAATATTATTATAATAGAAGCTCTACTTCTGTATGGAGCACTGTCCTTTTGAAAATAAAGCTAAATATTAAGGAACACCGGATTATCTAACTAACGTGTTCTTTCCTATTTCACTGCAAACCTGCATACATATATATATATATATATATATATATATATATATATAAATGACAATAGGAAAACTGTGGTAGTTGCCGACGCGTTTCGTTCAATGAGAACTTTCTCAAGGCAAAAAACGAAATTAATTATTTAAGTATTTTATTTATTTTTTTGCCTTTAGAAAGTCCACATTGGACGAAAAGCGTCGGCAACTATTATAGTTTTCCTATTGTCGTTTATATTAAAAAATATTGTTTTTTGTACAGGTTAACTCTGAGAAGTTTTCATATATATATATATATATATATATATATATATATATATATATATTAACTGATTGAAAAGCGAATCTTGATGTGTTGTATCAAACTTTGTGAGATATGGAATGCAATACAATGCTTTTTCCCTGGCATCTTAAAATACGGGTAGAATGATTAAATGTCGCTTCTGACTGCAAGGCTACGTGGAATATGGATTATAGCTGCGAGGCATTCTTCAATGCTGGAAGAAAGGCCTTAAATAATAGAATTTATAAGACATCAGTAGAATAAATATGTATGCCGTCTATGAAAAATACTTACTCTATAGGCACATTCTAAATAACAGCATTTCTCAATCGGAAAAAACAAAGGAAATTTCTTGTTTTAATCATCGGTCTTTCTACGAAACTTTTCTTGTAATTTTTCATTCAGTAGTTTTTTTTCTTTATTTGCGTATTGACCCAACCAGAGGCGTGAGATCTCTTATCGCTAGTACATATTTTAAAACATGTCTCCCTCATGAGAAATATCACAGTTTCATTTTCTTTATGGAAGTAAACATCATCTGAGTAAGGTTGTTATAATTATTATTATTTTCATGCCAAAATTCATAGTCCCGAAGCAAAGGGCAAAGGGTATCTAGGGGCAAAGGGTATCTAGGGGCAAGCAAGAACAAAGAAAAAAATTGATAAATGCGAATAACAAAGTGCTGCTGAATCTCGAAAAATATTTTGCAAAGCTCTCATACACCGAATGATATAATGTCTTTAAAGGTATCCATACTTCGAACAGAAAATTGTCTTGAAAGGTGCTCATACCCCAAAGAGTACAATGCCTTAAAAGCTTCTCATACACCAAAGAGTACAATGCCTTAAAAGCTTCTCATACACCGAAGTGTACAATGCCTTAAAAGCTTCTCATACACCGAAGAGTACAATGCCGTAAAATCTTCTCATACCCCGAAGAGTACAATGCCTTAAAAGCTTCTCATACCTCAAAGTGTACAATGTCTTAAAAGCTTCTCATACCCCGAAGAGTACAATGCCTTAAAAGCTTCTCATATCCCAAAGTGTACAATGCCTTAAAAGCTTTTCATACCCCGAAGAGTACAATGCCTTAAAATCTTCTCATACCCCGAAGAGTACAATGCCTTAAAAGCTTCTCATACCTCAAAGTGTACAATGTCTTAAAATCTTCTCATACCCCGAAGAGTACAATGCCTTAAAAGCTTCTCATATCCCAAAGTGTACAATGCCTTAAAATCTTTTCATACCCCGAAGAGTACAATGCCTTAAAATCCTCTGATACCCCGAAGAGTACAATGCATTAAAAGCTTCTCATACCCCAAAGAGTACCATGCCTTAAAAGCATCTCATACCCCGAAGTGTACAACGCCTTAAAAGCTTCTCATACCCCGAAGAGTACAATGCCTTAAAAGCTTCTCATATTCCGAAGAGTACAATGCCTTAAAATCTTCTCATACCCCAAAGAGTACAATGCCTTAAAATCTTCTCATACCCCGAAGAGTACAATGCCTTAAAAGTTTCTCATACCCTAAAGAGTACAATGCCTTAAAAGCTTCTGATACCCTGAAGTGTACAATGCCATAAAAGCTTCACATACCCCGAAGAGTACAATGACTTAAAAGCTTCTCATACCCCGAAGAGTACATTGCCTTAAAAGCTTCTCAAACCTCAAAGTGTACAATGCCTTAAAAGCTTCTCATACCCCGAAGAGTACAATGCCTTAAAAGCTTCTCAGACCCCGAAGTGTACAATGCCTTAAAAGCTTCTCATACCTCGAAGAGTACAATGCCTTAAAATCTTCTCATACCCCAAAGAGTAAAATGCCTTAAATCTTCTCATACCCCGAAGAGTACAGTCTTAAAAGTTTCTCATACCCCAAAGAGTACAATGCCTTAAAATCTTCTCATACACCGAAGAGTACAATGCCTTAAAATCTTCTCATACCCCGAAGAGTACAATGCCTTAAAAGCTTCTCATACCCCGAAGAGTACATTTCCGTAAAAGCTTCTCAAACCTCAAAGTGTACAATGCCTTAAAATCTCCTCATATCCCGAAGAGTACAATGCCTTAAAAGCTTCTCATACCCCGAAGAGTTCAATGCCTTAAAATCTTCTGATACCCCGAAGAGTACAATGCCTTAAAATCCTCTCATACCCCGAAGAGTACAAGGCCTTAAAAGCTTCTCATACCCCGAAGATTACAATGCCTTAAAAGCTTCTCATACCTCAAAGTGTACAATGACTTAAAAGCTTCACATACACCGAAGAGTACAATGCCTTAAAAGTTTCTCATATCCCGAAATGTACAATGCCTTAAAAGCTTCTCATACCCCGAAGAGTACAATGCCTTAAAATCTTCTCATACCCCGAAGAGTACAATGCCTTAAAATCCTCTCATACCCCGAAGAGTACAATGCCTTAAAAACTTCTCATACCCCAAAGAGTACAATGCCTTAAAAGCTTCTCATACCCCGAAGTGTACAACGCCTTAAAAGCTTCTCATACCTCAAAGTGTACAATGTCTTAAAAGCTTCTCATACCCCGAAGAGTACAATGCCTTAAAATTTTCTCATACCCCGAAGTGTACAATGCCTTAAAATCTTCTCATACCCCGAAGAGTACAATGCCTTAAAAGCTTCTCATACCCCGAAGAGTACAACGCCTTAAAAGCTTCTCATACCCCGAAGTGTACAATGCCTTAAAAGCTTAACATACCCCGAAGAGTACAATGCCTAAAAATCTTCTCATACCCCAAAGAGTACAATGCCTTAAAATCTTCTCAGACCCCGAAGAGTACATTGACTTAAAAGCTTCTCAAACCTCAAAGTGTACAATGTCTTAAAAGCTTCTCATACCCCGAAGTGTACAATGCCTTAAAAGCTTCTCATACCCCGAAGAGTACAATGCATTAAAAGCTTCTAATACCGCAGAGTGTACAATGTCTTAAAAGTTTCTCATACCCCGAAGAGTACAATGCCTTAAAAGCTTCTCAAACCCCGAAGTGTACAATGCCTTAAAAGCTTCACATACCCCGAAGAGTACAATGCCTTAAAATCTTCTCATACCCCGAAGAGTACAATGCCTTAAAATCTTCTCATACCCCGAAGAGTACAATGCCTTAAAAGCTTCTCATACCTCCAAGTGTACAATGTCTTAAAAGCTTCTCATACCCCAAAGGGTACAATGACTTAAAATCTTCTCATACCCCGAAGAGTACAATGCCTTAAAATCTTCTTATACCCCGAAGAGTACAATGCCTTAAAATCTTCTCATACCCCGAAGAGTACAATGCCTTAAAAGATTCTCATACCTCAAAGTGTACAATGTCTTAAAATCTTCTCATACACCGAAGAGTACAATGCCTTAAAAGCTTCTCATACCCCGAAGTGTACAATGCCTTAAAAGCTTCTCATACCCCGAAGAGTACAATGCCTTAAAATCTTCTCATACCCCGAAGAGTACAATGCATTAAAATCCTCTCATACCCCGAAGAGTACAATGCCTTAAAAGTTTCTCATACCCCCAAGAGTACAATGCCTTAAAAGCTTCTGATACCCTGAAGTGTATAATGCCTTAAAAGTTTCACATACCCCGAAGAGTACAATGCCTTCAAATCTTCTCATACCCCGAAGTTTACAATGCTTTAAAAGCTTCTCATGCCCCGAAGAATACAATGCCTTAAAATCTTCTCATACCCCGAAGAGTACAATGCCTTAAAAGCTTCTCATACCCCAAAGAGTACAATGCCGTAAAAGCTTCTCATACCCCAAAGAGTACAATGCCTTAAAAGCTTCTCATACCCCAAAGAGTACAATGCCTTAAGATCTTCTTATACCTCAAAGTGTACAATGTCTTAAAAGCTTCTCATACCCCAAAGAGTACAATGCCTTAAAAGCTTCTCATACCTCAAAGTATACAATGTCTTAAAAGCTTCTCATACCCCGAAGAGTGCAATGCCTTAAAATCATCTCATACCCCGAAGAGTACAATGCCTTAAAATCTTCATACCCCAAAGAGTACAATGCCTTAAAAGCTTCTCATACCCCAAAGCGCACAATGCCTTAAAATCTTCTTATGCTTCAAAGTGTACAATGTCTTAAAAGCTTCTCATACCACAAAGAGTACATTGCCTTAAAAGCTTCTCATACCCCGAAGAGTACAATGCCTTAAAAGCTTCTCATACCCCAAAGTGTACAATGTCTTAAAAGCTTCTCATACCCCGAAGAGTACAATGCCTTAAAAGCTTCTCATACCTCAAAGTGTACAATGTCTTAAAAGCTTCTCATACCCCGAAGAGTACAATTCCTTAAAAGCTTCTCATACCCCGAAGTGTACAATGCCTTAAAAGCTTCTCATACCCCAAAGAGTACAATGCCTTAAAAGCTTCTCATACCCCGAAGTGTACAATGCCTAGAAGGTTTCTCATACCCCGAAGAGTACAATGCCTTAAAATCTTCTCATACCCCGAAGAGTACAATGCCTTAAAATCTTCTCATACCCCGAAGAGTACAATGCCTTAAAAGCTTCTCATAGCTCAAAGTGTACAATGTCTTAAAAGCTTCTCATACCCCGAAGTGTACAATGCCTTAAAAGCTTCTCATACCCCGAAGTGTACAATGCCTTAAAAGCTTCTCATACCCCGAAGAGAACAATGCCTTAAAATCTTCTCATACCCCGAAGAGTACAATGCCTTAAAATCTTCTTATACCACGAAGAGTACAATGCCTTAAAAGCTTCTCATACCCCAAAGAGTACAATGCCTTAAAAGCTTCTCATACCCCGAAGTGTACAATGCCTAGAAAGCTTCTCATACCCCAAAGATTACAATGCCTTAAAATCTTCACATATCCCGAAGAGTACAATGCCTTAAAAGCTTCTCATACCTCAAAGTGTACAATGTCTTAAAAGCTTCTCATACCCCGAAGAGTACAATGCCTTAAAAGCTTCTCATACCCCGAAGTGTACAATGCCTTAAAAGCTTCTCATACCCCGAAGATTACAATGCCTTATAATCTTCTCATACCCCGAAGAGTACAATGCCTTAAAAGCTTCTCATACCTCAAATTGTACATTGTCTTAAAAGCTTCTCATACCCCGAAGTGTACAATGCCTTAAAAGCTTCTCTTACCCCGAAGAGTACAATGCCTTAAAATCTTCTCATACCCCGAAGAGTACCATGCCTTAAAAGCTTCTCATACCCCAAAGAGTACAATGCCTTAAAAGCTTCTCATACCCCAAAGTGTACAATGCCTTAAAATCTTCTCATACCTCAAAGTGTACAATGTCTTAAGAGCTTCTCATACCCCGAAGAGTACAATGCCTTAAAAGCTTCTCATACCCCAAAGAGAACAATGCCTTAAAAGCTTCTCATACCCCAAAGAGTACAATGCCTTAAAATCTTCTCATACCTCAAAATGTACAATGTCTTAAAAGCTTCTCATACCCCAAAGAGTACAATGCCTTAAAAGCTTCTCATACCCCGAAGAGTACAATGCCTTAAAAGCTTCTCATACCTCAAAGTGTACAATGTCTTAAAAGCTTCTCATACCCCGAAGAGTACAATGCCTTAAAAGCTTCTCAGACCCCGAAGTGTACAATGCCTTAAAAGCTTCTCATACCCCGAAGAGTACAATGCCTTAAAATCTTCTCATACCCCGAAGAGTACAATACCTTAAAATCTTCTCATACCCCGAAGAGTACAATGCCTTAAAAGCTTCTCATACCACGAAGTGTACAATGTCTTAAAAGCTTCTCATACCCCGAAGAGTACAATGCCTTAAAAGCTTCTCATACCCCGAAGAGTACAATGCCTTAAAAGCTTCTCATACCTCAAATTGTACATTGTCTTAAAAGCTTCTCATACCCCGAAGTGTACAATGCCTTAAAAGCTTCTCTTACCCCGAAGAGTACAATGCCTTAAAATCTTCTCATACCCCGAAGAGTACCATGCCTTAAAAGCTTCTCATACCCCAAAGAGTACAAATACTTAAAAGCTTCTCATACCCCAAAGTGTACAATGCCTTAAAATCTTCTCATACCTCAAAGTGTACAATGTCTTAAAAGCTTCTCATACCCCGAAGAGTACAATGCCTTAAAAGCTTCTCATACCCCAAAGAGAACAATGCCTTAAAAGCTTCTCATACCCCAAAGAGTACAATGCCTTAAAGTCTTCTCATACCTCAAAATGTAGAATGTCTTAAAAGCTTCTCATACCCCAAAGAGTACAATGCCTTAAAAGCTTCTCATACCCCGAAGAGTACAATGCCTTAAAAGCTTCTCATACCTCAAAGTGTACAATGTCTTAAAAGCTTCTCATACCCCGAAGAGTACAATGCCTTAAAAGCTTCTCAGACCCCGAAGTGTACAATGCCTTAAAAGCTTCTCATACCCCGAAGAGTACAATGCCTTAAAATCTTCTCATACCCCGAAGAGTACAATGCCTTAAAATCTTCTCATACCCCGAAGAGTACAATACCTTAAAATCTTCTCATACCCCGAAGAGTACAATGCCTTAAAAGCTTCTCATACCACGAAGTGTACAATGTCTTAAAAGCTTCTCATACCCCGAAGAGTACAATGCCTTAAAAGCTTCTCATACCCCGAAGAGTACAATGCCTTAAAAGCTTCTCATACCTCAAAGTGTACAATATCTTAACAGATTCTCATACCTTAAAGAGTACAATGCCATAATATCTTCTCATAACCCGACGACTATAGTGTCTTAAAAGTTTCTCATACCCCAAAGAGTACAATGCCTTAATTAGCTTCTCATACCCCGAAGTGTACAATGTCTTCATAGGTTCTCTTACTCTGAAGAATCTAATATCTTGAAATGTTGCCATAACGCGAAGTATAAAATTTCTAGAACGCTGTCTTTGCACCAATATATTTTCAGAAGCTCCTCATTATATTAGACAAGCCATTGAATTAGCGTCGATCTTGTTAACTTCAAAACAAATTCTCAACTTTAGCCAATCGCTAATATATTTTAACAGGACTCAAAATTCTGCTACATGCTTTGCTTTTTATGGCAGCACTGAAAATGCTGGGTTTAATATACAAGTAGCGCGACAGAATGCCAAAAAGTTTGAATGAATTTCGGCATTTTTCCAACAATAATAAAATGGTGACTTCGAGAAAACATGATTTGTGTTGAAAGCAAGAACAATGTTAAAGAAATAAAAAAAGAAGTATGGAGAATAAGATCCTTCAGAAAATATAATAAAAATGATGTCGATTAATGTCGAAAAAGAAGTAAGCATGTCATGCTGGTAATAAACTCACCATAATGGCTGCTTTGTATTTGTCGCAATCAAATGTCGACGCTGTCTTCATAAACGATGTAAAGAAAAATTATGATATAATAATGACAGATATATAAATAGGAACAAGATGATATAGATAGATTGCGAGAGAGAGAAGGAACAGATTATATATATATATATATATATATATATATATATATATATAGATAGATAGATAGATAGATAGATAGATAGATTGATAGATAATGAACATAGATAGATAGTGAACAAACTAATATATATATATATATATATTATATTATAGATATATAGATAGATAATAAACATAGTGAACAAACTGATATATATATATATATATATATATATATATATATATATATATATAGATAATGAACATAGATAGTGAACAAACTGATATATATATATATGTGTGTGTATATATATATATATATATATATATATAGATAGATAATGAACATAGATAGTGAACAAACTGATATATATATATATATATATATATATAGATAGAGAGAGAGAGAGATAGAGAGATAGATAGATAGATAGATAGATAGATATCGAAAGAGATCATCTTATAAATTTAGCTATTTTAATATTCTTTTATCTATCTATCTTGCTGCGACTATAAATTATAGATTTATCGACATAAACATGTTCAGATACATATAAAAAGCTTTTAATAATTACATAGCCGGTATATGACAATGCCAGGGCGTGCGAAGGAGAGAGATAGAGTGAAGGTGTGCATGAGTAGGAGAGAAACTGGGCGAGTGCGCGCGCCACAGAGAGAGAGAGAGCGATTGAGAGAGAGTGTGTGAGAGAGAGAAAGAGAGATTGAGAGAGAGTTAGAGAGAGAGAGAGAGATATAACGCCAGCGTATGGGAGAAGAACAGGAAGTGATGTTCGATTAAACATTTTTCATTTTTGAGAGGATCTTTTCCGACATATTTCATTTCTACCGACCAACTTTTATCCATTTCTCTATTTCATCGAGCAATAAAAATTTTGTTTTATCTGAAATGTTTGTGTGTGTGTTCGTACGCCACCAGCAGACATTTAAGACTCAGAATCCAAGTTGATAATTCGATTATGCCAACTCGATGGTGATTTTCTCCGCAGAGAGGGTGTTTCTCAGAACCAACAAACGCCAGGATCTGTTATGTCGCTTCTGATTAGATGACAACATGTCAGCCATGCTGGATGACATTTTCAGATAAGCAAAACCGATTGATAAACAAATAATTTTTTTTTGAAACGGCCACATACAAAATATTAAATATTCATAGGTAGGATGATATCAGATCGAAATCGACGTGGGATTTGCCAATCAAATATCTGATCATTTTTTTAAACTTTTTTTTTATTTCCCGAAATAAGTTATTATTATTATTATTCTACATCTTTGGATTTTCGTTTCCAAGTTTTTGCAATAAAATTGGTATTAACCAAAAGACATTGGCAACATTTTCAGGGTATATTTTTGTATATGATAAATCTACTCTATAAATATCTGCTTATAAAATTCGTTTTAGTAAAAATATTTATAGTAACATATTCTGCCATATTCTGTGAGATTTTAATAAGCAATGCGATGTTTGTGTAATTTTAACATACATAATAGTTTAATGTAAATATACGTAGTTGCTTAATATATATACGTAATAGTTATAATATAAAAATACGTAATCCTTTCATATAAATATACGTAATAGTTTAATATAAACACACGTCATTTTTTTAATATAAATATACGTAATAGTTTAATATAAATATGCATAATAGTTTAATATAAATATACGTAATTTGTTTAATATAAATATACGTAATTTATTTAATATAAATATACGTAATAGTTTAATATAAATATACGTAATAGTTTAATATAAATATACGTAATTTGTTTAATATAAATATACGTAATTTGTTTAATATAAATATACGTAATCCTTTAATATAAATATACGTAATAGTTTAATATAAATATACGTAATAGTTTAATATAAATATACGTAATTTGTTTAATATAAATATACGTAATCCTTTAATATAAATATACGTAATAGTTTAATATAAATATACGTAATAGTTTAATATAAATATACGTAATTTGTTTAATATAAATATACGTAATCCTTTAATATAAATATACGTAATAGTTTAATATAAATATACGTAATTTGTTTAATATAAATATACGTAATCCTTTAATATAAATATACGTAATAGTTTAATATAAATATACGTAATAGTTTAATATAAATATACGTAATTTGTTTAATATAAATATACGTAATCCTTTAATATAAATATACGTAATAGTTTAATATAAATATACGTAATAGTTTAATATAAATATACGTAATTTGTTTAATATAAATATACGTAATCCTTTAATATAAATATACGTAATAGTTTAATATAAATATACGTAATAGTTTAATATAAATATACGTAATTTGTTTAATATAAATATACGTAATCCTTTAATATAAATATACGTAATAGTTTAATATAAATATACGTAATAGTTTAATATAAATATACGTAATTTGTTTAATATAAATATACGTAATCCTTTAATATAAATATACGTAATAGTTTAATATAAATATACGTAATAGTTTAATATAAATATACGTAATTGTTTAATTTCAAATCCTGGTCGAGTTCGTTACGTTCCATTTAGCACAATTACCATTTCGAAAAGCATGAATTCAAATCCAGTTTGAAGAGGGATGAGCTCGTCAGAATATCCTACTTTAGACACACCCTTATATTATGGCTACAGTATACGTGATGGCTATGGGACTATGTGTCTAATAGTGCATAGCAAATCAGTAAACAGTAACTAACATCTGGTTTTAAGAGCGCGCGTGTCTTTTATGTATAGAGCCATGCTCAAGAGAAAACAGGAAGTACCAGACTGGCAACATAACATTCAATAAAATATTCAGAAATGTAGTTTTACACTGTAAAGCATATGTCGAATTTTGAAGTGGCTACCTTCCATTTATATGCAACGATTGAAAACTAAAAGAGTACCTGTTGTAACCTACGGAAGGCTACCGAATAGAATAATCATACGAAGGTTGGTAATGAACGATAATACTTAGGACAAGAACAACACATATAAGATTCGCCAGCGGCGCGTAAAAGTAGTGAACTGCTAGAATTGAGTCAAGTGAATTCCACAATGAACTGCAAGATATCTAGCAACCGCCCAACGCGGTCAGATGTGGCACAAGACCGAATTTAATGTGAGGTTTCTGAGCCCGTAGTCTCGGCAAAAAATCACCGTAGACCCCGTATAAAACGGAGTCCGGTAGCTGTTTCTCGAGACGAGACTCTACCCTTCGAAATTTTCGCCTCGTCTGGAGATAGTATCTGCCCTGAGGCAGAAAGTTTGACCAGCACAGCTGGAGAACTATCTCCAACTGCAGACCAACATACAGTATTTACTACTGTATATAAATGAATAGGGACATACCATTATCATCCGTAGGTATGCCACAACAGTACCTAAACTGCAACACGATAGAATTCTTAATGATCCAATGTGCAGATAGTTATATGATGGCGTCATTACTAGAAAATACAATAACTTCAATGAGACTAGAAATTCAAATTGGAATTCATTACGATAAGCAAACGAGACAAAAGGTGGATGAAAGTCTTGACATGATGAAACACTGTAAGAAATGTTAAAGAATGGTACTGAATACAGAACATTAATCAGAGAAATTAAAAGCAGGCCAAGGCAAAGATGCCAGACGTAGAAAGAATGAGAACCAAAGATAAGGTAGATATGAATAAAATATAATTCAGAAGAATAACAGGACAAATATTTACTCACCGATAAGATGCATAAAATGAGAGGATGGAACGTTCATAGAAAAAATCCTTCAAAGATGGAAGAAAAAAGATGGAGAACTTTACAAAAGCGAAAGAAGGAAACCCGCAATAAACAAAAATATGAAAAATCATGAAATATTAAAATCTGGACAACATCAGCAAAAACAAAGTAGCAGTATCAGATGAGATTGTAATGGCGATGCTGGAAGCCTTAAACGAATTCGGCATCGAGATTATGGAAATAATAAATTAAATATATGACAGCGGCGAAAAACCGAAAACCCATAGTAGAACCATTTTGTAGCACTAAGAAACCAGATGAAAATCAATGCGAGTTCCATCAGAAAACCACTTTAAGGAAGAACATAGGAACAGTTATGTGAATTCTGATTAATACAGACCAAAGCAGTATCAGACAAGATATGCGGTATTTATGATAAGAATGACCTCTACCTATAATGAAGGACGTATACCTATGTTACATAGTCTATGCAAAACAATTTGACTACGTAGAACAGAAGGCTCTGTTTGAACATTTAGGAAATTGATATTAGAATAACTCTCAGCTTCGATAGGAAGTCGTACATTAACTGAATACAAATAGAAAATGCATGAAGTACGTACACATAAAAATGGACGTAATAAAACACGGTATGTCTTCTCAGTAAATGTATTGAGACTTTACTACAAGACTATCATAATGGATATGAGGATCCTACCAGATTATTATTATTATTATTATTATTATTATTATTGTTGTTGTTGTTGTTGTTGTTGTTGTTGTTGTTGTTGTTATTGGTGGACGCAATCTTAGCAAAATAAAATATGCCGATAGAAGCGGAATTAAGGGATTTTTGATTTTGTTTATCAATCTCTATGGGTTATTTAATGCCGAAATCTAAATATTTTGATCGCAATTTCATGCCTTCAACTACAGATAAAATGTATTGTTGGTCATTTTGGAATAAAATATACTGTTGGTAATTTCGCTATAAATAATGTATTGCTGGTAATTTTTTTATAAAAATGTATTTTTATACTTTCGTAGTGTTTTTTGTGGGATCACTATTTGCCCAGAACTAGGACCCTAACGGGTGTTAACAACCAGGATCAGGGTGGACCTGAGAACAACGGGTGGTTCCACGCCCCTTAAAACCTTTATTTTTCCGAACAGAAGTCTTGCTGCCGGATGTAGTTCAGAAGAGAAGGCTGATTATCAATTGTAAGCAGGCAGAATGTATGATTGCCATCAAGAGGAACATGTAAGATACGAGCTACGAATTGGAAATGTCTCAATCAAATAAGTATGAGCATTTAAGTATCTAGGAAAAGTGACACTAAAATCAGAAAGAACATTGTCATAGGAAAAGTGCCTTCTAAAAGCTAAGCAAAGTATTAAGAAACTGGAAAATTTCATTAAAAACAAAGAAAAAGAGTGCTCATTTACTCAAAGATGAAAAGGAGAATTGAGGCAAAAAATATATGGTTTTACAGAAGGATGCTGACGATGCAATGTGAGCTACAAGGAATTTTGCAGAAGATAAAAGTAAAAAAGACATATGAAAATCCAGAAAGGGATAGCTGATATTTCTAAGACATATATTGGGATTGTTTTCTTAATTTCACACACACACACACACACATACACACACACACACACACACACACACACACACACATATATATATATATATATATATATATATATATATATATATATATATATGTATATATATACAGTGCTGTTTGATAAAAGTGACTCACCTGATTTTTTTTACTAAATGTTCTCTTCTCCGATGAAACGAATGTTGAGCTAAATTCAAAGGATAAGCGATCTAAAATCCTTTGAAAGCTCTTTGAATTTAGCAGTAAGTACTGTCAAGCATCCGTTCAGTATAATGTCCTGGGGATGCTTTTCTTTTCATGGGACTGGTTTCTTAAAACCTATTGAAAAGACCCTCAGGAGCGAGCAGTACAAGAGAATTTTAGAGCATTGTCTGCTCTCTTCTGCTGAAAGGGTGCAAATCGACCCCACCAAGCTCATTTTTATGCAGGATAATGC
>OZ038483.1:2195000-2245000 GCA_964036315.1 Acanthosepion esculentum | reverse complement strand
TCTACAGTTGACTTGAAAAGTGAAACAATTTCACTACTAAAAAGTAATTGTATATTCCACCAACTTATCCGACACAGATAAAGGCAAGCAACTCTTGATAACATTTATTCTTACTTGTAAATTACACACGTCCACACACTGATAAATGAACGAACACACTTTCTTTTTTCTTGCAGAAACCAAATCATTTTAAATTTCTTAACAATCAAAAGGTACCAACATTTCTTAACAACATTCCTGCACAAACATTCCTTATGACATTGTCTTAATTATCACAACAACAAACATTGTAATTGTCGTTACATGAATATTTTATTGTTGATATAAATATTTCTTTAATGTTATATCTTTAACAACAGTATTTAGTAGCTTCTTGCCATGCAATTTGTTCTTAAATTGTTTGTATAACCTATATTTTGTGGGATACGGAGGCTATAAGCACGCATAATCTTCATCTTACTTAACTTTTGCCTTCTGATATATTTCATTCCGTGTACATCCCGTAACAGTTTCATTGGAAGAGTTGCATTATCCGAGGGTAAGAGAATCATTGGATTTTTTATACAATTGATATATATATATCTGTTTTTAAGGTTGGATGTAACGTATAGAAAATCTCCTTTTTTAGTTTTGTTTTTATGTCAAATTCTTTTTTTTTGTTGTTTTCTTTCTATGTTTTGTTACAATGTCTTAGGATTCGGATTCCGTTGTCCCTGTAGAGGCCTATGTCATTTTGCCGAGTATTTTGTTTACTTCATGTGTATGTATAGAGGTCTATCAAGTCCTACCTTTCTGTCCCGTCAAAATATGCCATCGTAAGGACAAATATTCTTTCTCTATCTTTATTTAACCAAACGACTTCATTACGGAATAGAAGTGATTTTCGGCAATATTCGAAATTTTTTGTTTATCTCTGCTTGTTTCATTGCGTTCCTAAGCTAAAACATGGCGTTTTGTGATGAAAATGACCATAAATTCAATTTCAAAACAAAACCAACACACAAACTTATAAAGCAATATAAAAGTGAATTAAATAAAATAATCTATAAGGAATTAACTCTGACTTTGACTTGTTGAATTCTTAATCTATTCTGGTTGTTTTGGGATTGATGTCGCTTATCTTTTTCGGGTCATGCGTTTTGGGATTAGGATTAGGATTATCTTATTCTTCGTTGATCGGTAGAATTATTCAGTTCTTACAAATCGATCGGATTTTGATTGAAAGGAAAGTCTGAAAATATTGTAGATGAAGTGATGGGGTTGGGTGGCATGTGAATAAAAACCTGTGTCTGTTTTGACGCAATAAAATGGAAAGAGGCTGCTTGTTGTCCCTTGACCTCACTTTGATGCATCTTATTCCTTTAATGACCAGACGGGCTGGGATTATCGTCGAGGATATCTTACTAAGAGCATGTGGGAGAGAGAGAGAGAGAGAGAGAGAGAGAGAGAGTTCTATATTTGGAAGAGCTTTGTTTTTTCCTTTATCTGCCGATCAATAGTAACTTCCCCCCCCTCTCTTATCGCCTATGATGATTATGATGATAGTTCATGTAGGATTGATATTATGATTTATGCCTATGAATATGATGATAGTTGATATGCTCCAAACTCCTTCAACAAAGTAAAAGATTCCAAGAGAATTTCGCATAAAAGTCAGATGAAGCAATAAAGACAATTCACTGACCATTTTAAAAGTTGTCTTTGGATGTCCCGAAAGCCCTTGCACAATTCGCAGGGTGGATAGCTGGAGATTGTTAACGGATTCTTAACTAATCTGAATACACGGAACGGCTTAATCATTCGTCTTTGGGATTAGAGTGAGTTCTGTTTTTTAGATGAATTCTTATTTTTCTTTCTTTTTTCTGCCTTTTTGGCTTCTTTTTCTATCGCCTCTTTTTATGTGACATGGAAAGAAATTCGTTTCCATTTCCCTCTTACACTACAACACTTTTTTGTTCTTTTCTTCATCTTCTTTTTCCTTTTTGATAGTCATCTTCTCTTCGTCCTCTTCTTCTTTTCTTCATCTTCTTTTTTCTTCTTATTCTCTTCATCATGCTCTTCTTCTTTTTTCCTCTTCTTCTCTTCATCGTCATCTTCGTCTTTTTCTTCTTTTCATCCTTTTTTTTCATCTTCTTTTTCATGTTTTTCTTCTCTTCAATCTCTCCTTTTTTATTTTTTCTTCACTTTCTTGTTTTTTCATCTTCTTCTTCTCTTGATCTTTCCCTTCTTTTGCTTCATCTTCTTTTTCTCTTACAGCTTCTTCTTCTCTTCATCCTCTTCTTCTTTTTCTTCATCTTCTTCTGTTCTTCAACTTCTTCTTTTTCATTTTCTTCTTCATATCTTCATTTTCTTCTTCTCTTCTTCTTCATCTTTTCTCTTTCTCTTCTTTTTTATATTTTTTCTTCTTTTCTTCATTTTTTCGTCTTCTTCATTTTTTTCATCTTATTTTCTTCTTCCTTCTTCTTCTGTACAAGACAAGTGATCAGTTCTTCTTTCTTGTTTCGAAGCTGATAAAATGTTTCATAAATTTACATTTTCTTTCTCACATAAAAAAAGTATTGTTTCCGATGTTTCAAAAACATTTTTTTAAAACTTTTAACATTTCGTGGGAAGTGTGTGTGAAAGTGTATGCGAAATTGTTTGTTTTGTGTTGAATTTGATGAGTTTTATCACCCGTTTTCTTTAGCTAATATACTTTAATTTCTTTATATAAAGTCCCCGTTAAAGTCAGTGGCTTATAAATGCTATTCTTTTATAACATAACATTAGAAAAATGCGTTTGGTTGCAGAAGGCCATTTTGTTTGAGAACAAATGCTGAACAATTCAAAGAACTAGGATACACTTTTTCGTTTTTTTTTTTTTTGCTTTTTGTTTTTTTTTTACACCAGAAGAAATTGGATTTGAAGTATTTTTCTCTTTTTGTTTTTGTTATCCTCTCTGTGTCCATCTGTTAGTCTCTCTCTCTCTCTCTCTCTCTCTCTCTCTCTCTCTCTCTCTCTCTCTCTCTCTCTCTCTCTCTCTCTCTCTCTCTCGTCTTTTTTATACTCTCTGGGCATTACTGTTTGGACTGAAAATGTGGTCTGAACATGACGCCAAAACCTAACAGACAACGTCATAATTTAGATACAACGACTGCAAGAATATATATATATATATATATATATATATATATATATATATATATATATATATATATATATATATATATATATATATAAAACAGAGGATGTCTGTGTGTGCCTCTGTGATACCTTTTCACTCGAGATCCATCCAATCGATTTTGACCAAACTTGGCTTATACATTGTACAATGTAAAAGATAGGTTCTTAGCGTAAAGGTCGGTAATTTTTCAGAAATCAATAATCTATAAAGCCGATCAAAAATCAATCATTTCAACTTTTTTCCTCCGATTTCGTTCAAACTCGATATGTAAGATACTTACATCATAACGAGCTCAACGTTACCTCATTTTTATTTCTACGCCACTGCGTTTAGTGAAAACTGCGAAAAACGAAAAATTGACTTCAACACAAATCGATTTCATAACAAAGCAAGTCCAATACAAACTTCCTCAGTTGTAGCCAAAAATGAGTTGATTATCTGTGTGTCTATATTTCTGAGATTAGGTATTATGTACAGTATTTACAGTGTTCGGAATATAACTGTATACCTCAGAGAGCGAAAGAAAAAGTTCAGTTTGACATTCCAAACACTTGAAGGCCGGAGCGTACAACGGCCGAAACGTTGTGAGAAATATGGCAACAAAGAAGATGATGATAGTAGTAAAAATGTAAATAATAAGTTAATTGCTTAACAGTCATTTAGCTTGATAATTAAGTCCATCCATATAGTGAAACCCCGCGTAAATAACGAAAAACGGCGATTTTTACTGGTTTCTTTCTTAATTTTCGTTAATCCTTCAACCAATTTTCATCAAACTTAACAGTTGCCATATAAATGTATAATCTTTTACATTCTTCTGTAGTACACTGACAAATTGAATTTCAATACCTCCAAAATAATTGTTGTCTGAAGTGGGTCTTCATGTTGACTGTTGCATCCCTTCATGTCCTCGGCTAACTTCGATTGAATAAATACAGACTACTACTGTTATATCAGTAACTGCATTAATTTAAAATGTTTTTCAATTAAAGTATTTTAAAGTAATTGAGAGATAAAGTTACATCCTAACATGATGCTGTTTTTTCTCCATTCTAATTGAATGCTTTCTCTGATCAACCAGCTGGGTATGGCTGAAAGTATATATATATATATATATATATATATATATATATATATATATATGTATATATATATATATATATATATATATGTATGTATAAAGATTAAGAATTTTGGCGATCAAAACATTTGATTGTTTCTTCAAGGTTTTAGATCAGAAATAATACATTTTTAAAAAAATGTTTAATCGTTCCACCCCAAGCAAACTAATTATGTGTTATGGTCCAGGTTAGGACCAAGGAAGAACAACACGAACACAAGAGTAGAACACGGAATACTAATACAAGATATGGAAGGTGTTAGCATGACTGTCAGTCTGGTTTGGAGTGAACTACTATTGACTCGACTCCATTCGTCTCTCTCTCTTGAGAGGCGTAGTATACATAGTGTTAGGAAGAGTTCATTCTGTAGTTATAGGTAAGGACCCATAACACCCGCCTCCCAAGATTTTACCTCGCAGGGGTCTTTAATATTTTCTCCTCTTCGGATTAATCATCAAAGGCTCTGTAAAGTTTCATTTTCTGCTTGTTTTCCGCGGTTATGAAATTGCTTGAGTCCTTTGCATATGGAATGTGTCAAATATTGTGTCCATTACTTCCTCCTCTTCCTGAGGTAGACCGTTAGAATCCTCTAACAGCCTCTTTGTGATCTGATTTAAGTGCCTTTTATGCGAGAACTTCGGACCCTGAATTATGTAAATCACGTTCCCGATTCGTTTCTCTATTGTACCTGGCTCCCAATAGGATGTGTTGTTTTGAACATTTTTAAAAAAAAACTTTCTCCCCTGGGTTAAATTTTCTTTTTGGTAAAAACGATGTTGGTGATTGCTTTGTCGGTTTTGGCAGTAATTTGTCGAATACGGATCTAATTTTTCGGGCGAACATTACTTCCGCCGGTGATAATGCCGATGGCGTAGTACTGTTCGGTGTAATTCTATACACTTGCAAGAATTGTTGTAAACCCTTTTCTGTTGGTACGTCATAAGCTTTCCTTAGTGCTCTTTTTAATGTATCTACAAACGTCTCCGCTTGTCCGTTTGATCTTGGGTGATATGGCGGGGATTTGATGTGTTTCACCTGAAAAGTTTCACAAAATTCTTGAAAATCCGTAGATGTAAATTGTGTCCCATTATCGGTGACTAAACAATCAACCACTCCGAAACGAGCAAACAGCTCGTGAAGGCAATTTATTGTAGTCTCAGAAGTAGGTTTTCTACAAAGAAATACTTCTGGCCATTTGCTGTAACTGTCTACTGCAATCAAGTAGTAGAAACCCTCTAATGGACCTGCGAAATCTACAAAGATCTGTCATAGGTCATGGCTTATGAGTGATCGGAGGTGCCTTGGCTGCTAAGGAACAGCCCTTGCATTTGTTCACATTATGTATAATATCTTGATCCATCTTTGGCCAGTACACGTAACTTCGCATTAAGGATTTCATCCTGTTCTTTTCTGGGTGGCCCATGTGAAAATACTTGAGGATTCGCCTTTGTGGCGTTTTCGGGGTTACTACTCTTTCATTATATAGCAGAACATTATCACATAACGAAAAACTGTCTGATATATGCTTACCTTTTCCTACAATTTTTGTTTTCGTTTCCTTTATGAATTCGTCATTCACCGCTTCGTTTCTTATTTCCTGTCGGAGAGGTCTCGAATTGTACTACATAATGATGTTCTAATATCTTCCTCATATCGTAGAGCTGCAATTACGGAATCTTCTAATGGATCTGTTTTCTTTGGTATTAGTCTCGAAAGACCATCTGCATGCCCGTTTTTGTTTGATGGAAGATACTCCAATTTAAAGTTATAGTTTAATAAAACCGTCCCCTATCTTAGCAATCTATTAGCAGGTAGACCTTTCTTTGATCCAAATATTGTCAATAACGGCTTGTGGTCCGTCTGTAAGGTGAAAAATCTACCGTAAATATATCTGTGGAATCTCGTAACCGCACAAATAATCCCCAGCGATTCTTTTTCGATTTGCGAGTAATTTTAATCCGGCTGGTAGTAAAATTCTTGACGCATGCGCGATGGGTTTTAGTGTCCCATCCGGCATTTTATGAAGTATACATGCCCCAACACTATAGGCACTCGCGTCATTTGAGACTATTATTTTCAATTTTGGATCATAATGCGCTAAAAATAAATCTGCTGTTAGAGTCTTAATGATTTTGTCGAAAGTTTTCTGACATTCATTTGACCATTCCCAAACTTTTTCCTTTTTCAACAGTTCGTTTAGGGGTGCGCGTAATATGTGCATGCTAGGAATAAATTCTTGATAATAATTTACTAAGCCCAAGAAGCCTTGTAACTCGTCTAAATTTTTTAGAACCGGCATTTTTTTTATTGCCGTGGCTCTTTCTGGGTCTGGTCTTCTTCCTTCTTCGTCAATACTATGGCCCAGATATTTTATCTCCTTCATAAAGAAGTCACATTTATTTTCCTTTACCTTAAAACCGTAATTTTGTATCTGCCTGAAAACCTCTTGAACGTGTTCGCAGTGTTGTTCAATATTTTTGTTATTTATCAGGATGCCATCAAGGTATGCGATCGTGAAATCCAGTCCGCCTAGCATAGTGTCCATCATTTGCTGAAATATCGCCGGCACGACCTTGATCCCGAATGGTAATCTCTGGAACTTATATAACCCTTTATGTGTGTTTATGCACAACCTCGAGCTTTCCTCATCTACTGGTACTTGTAGGTATGCTTCGCTCAAGTCTATCTTTGAGAAAAATTTTCCTCCGTTCAACTTTGTGAAAACTTCCTCTGGACTAGGGAGAGGATAGTGATAATCCTTAATCCATAATCGTTGCGCATTCGATCCCGTCGAGAAATCAGCGCATACTCGTATCTCACCCGATTTCGTTTTCACGTAAACCGTAGGTGCGGTCCATTGACTATATTCCACCTTTGTCAATATACCGGTTTTCACGAGTCTATCCAACTCTTCGTCTATTTTTTCTAATGATGCGAAAGGTACATTTCTTTTCTTCTTGAAAATGGGTTGTACATTTTCTTTTAGTTCGATTTTGGCCGCCAATTTTTTACACCTCCCGAGGCCGGCTGAAAATACGTCGGGGAAACTCTCCTTTAATTTCTCCTTCAATTTCTCTACCTCGGTCGATAACCTTTCCACTTTTTGGCAGAACGTATTTATCAGTAAATCCCAGAGGTCAAATTTCTGCATCCAGTCAGTTCCAAATAAATTTTCCGTATTTTTTAGAACATATATCTTTAATTTCTTGGTGATCCAGTTGAACGTCACATTTGTGATAATCTCCCCCTCAAATTTGATTTTTCTTCCTGTTACCGACCTGGCTTTTTTATCTGTTCTCAACATGGTCGGTTTGTTTAATTTCTTCCACGTCTGTAAGCTAATAATGGTTAAATCTGATCCGGAATCTAATTGTAATCTGATTTTTTTGTTTAAAATTTCTACTTGTACGTATTTTCATATATTTATCCCGTCCGCTTGATCAGTTCTAGTGACTCTTACTCGGCTTTGGTTTTCTTTCTTTGTTCTACAGTGCGAACTTTTATGTCCCACTTTATTGCACGACAGACAAGTCTTATAGCGGTATGGACAATCTTTGTACCAATGCAAAGTCCCACAGTGATAGCATGAACTGGGTGGTGGTTTCTTCTAAGGTTTCATTTGACTTTTTGTCGTAAAATAATTTGTTTGGTTTGTTTTTGAGGAGGGAGAAAAACGTGTTTGTCGTTGTACTTTTCGTATGTAAGCGACGCCAGACTCTTCGATATCTTTCTAGTCCTTTTTTATGCTTATAAATCTCTGACAGTCCTCAGCCAATTTTTGTATCGTCAATTCTGGTTCACTCTCAAGTTTTGTTAGAATTCTCCGTCTGATCTCCGCATCTTTAATAGAAACCAGGCCTTGGACGAATATCAAACATTTAAAATTGTCAGGGCTGAGTTCAGATAACTTAAAGTCATCGCACTGTTTGTTTACTACGGAAGCGAATGTTATATAGTCTTCGCTATCCTTTTTTGTTAAATTTAAACATTTCTACCTTTTGTGGAATAGTGACGTGTTCGGACTAAATAATTCCGTTAAAAGTTTCACGGCTTCCTTGAAAGTCAACTCATTCGTTTTCCTCGGTAGGATGTAGTCTACGAATTTTGCTTTCGCCTGGTGCATAAGTGGTCTTTGATAGAGCTCCATTTAGCATTTTGCGAGAATGCCGCTTCATTTCCAGAATTTTGTCCTTTATTTGTTACTGCCCGTAGTAGTAATTCTTGTAGTTCGAGTTGCTTCTCTTCGTTTTTCTGTTGAATTTCTAATTGTTTTTCTTCGAGCCTAGTCTGTCTTTCCTCATTTTTTGTTGCTGCTCGAATTGCATTTTCATTACTTCCAATATCGTTGCCGTAGAGTCGATTTTTCCATTTTTTTCTCATTGTAGGCTTCAGGTCTTTGTCACCTGTTGTTCTGGAACCTTAGTACGAAAAAGTTTTCCTGCGTAGAATTCGATTCTGTTCTGGCTGACAGGTAAAATTCGTGTCTTCGTTACCACTGTTAAGGTTGGTATCCAAAAAAGTTTTTTCTTTTTTTTTATCTTCACGTAGAACTTCTTTTTTTTTACTCAATACCTCCGTCGCCTCTGTTATGGACGACCGATAGCAAAAATTCGTCCCTCTCTCTTGAGAGGCGTAGTATACATAATGTTAGGAAGAGTTCATTCTGTAGTTATAGGTAAGGACCCAAAACAATAAGCCACTAAGATGCAAGAGGTTGTTGAGTGCGAAAGAAAAACTGAAGAGAAAAGGCGATAAAAAGAATAGGATTTTAAAAAGAAGTGCGAGAGAAGAAACAATTAGCGGTTACATCCAAAATTTCAATAATAAAATGATGAGACCCAACTGCCAATCTAGTACTGCGCTCAAATTCATGAAGTCGGGGTACCTGAAAGGAAATCTCGTCTAGAATGCTGGCCATAAAATTAAAAATTAGTTACGTTAATGCAGTGAGAAAGTGATTGAAGCCGACATGCTAGGTCAGGACAGATAACATAATTTTTCTTTGGATTTTGTCAAGAATATCTAGATTTGTTACATCCGATAAAATATGGCAACAATATTTAATACTCAGATATATGGTTGACTTAAACTTGGACTTTATACTGAATCATGACAAATTCCTTGAATATGTGGCGAGCGAAAGCTTCTGATACATCTCACCGAAATTCTATTTCCATCCACATTCTACTTGCTTCCAAACATCTCTTGGATTTGAGAAATACAATCGTTTCTCGCTGAAGAGGTTTCTAATTTCACTGACTAGTTTCAGATGTCAGAATCTCAAACAGCACACACAGGTGTGGACCGGAGCAAAGAGACAACTAATACCAACGATTTACTACGAGACAGAAAGCCAATCAGATTTTACACGTCACTCAAGATGGCCTTTCGATAAGCGGATTGGCTTTTCCTGAGCCACGCCCAAATCTCCGCATCTACGTCAGGCTCAACATTGATCTGTTTCTTCTGAACACAAAGCATAATCGTCGAGGCGGACATTCGCCGGAGATTATTGTACACAGACACACACTGATAGATATTTGTTAAGCTCAGATTAGTCAACAAACAGAAGTCCGTTGAGTTAGAAGGAAAATACTAACCTTAAAAATTTGCATTTTAATTAAGTACCTTTACCTCAGTTTGAACACTGATCGCGATCTTCAGTGGAAATAGAAAACTAATTTAATTACGAAGCAGACATTACTTATACAAGTATCTTCTTTATACGGATAGGCATAAATACTTTTGCGTTTGATACAAAGTTAATATACTCAGACACACGCACACAACTCACACAAATACACGCACACACGCACACACACACACACACACACACACACATATATATATATATATATATATATATATATATATATATATATATATATTATGAAATGGTCAAAGTCCGACAATTAATTTTAAGACATTTGGATACGCTTTGAGCAGATATGAATGTACGTGAGAGATTCATGGAAGATTGAAGTTTAAAAGCAGTAAAATCGAGCTTGCTAATCGAACGATCCTCCGTGGCTCGATCGGTTAAGGCACGTCAGGCTAAATGACGGTTCCGTATAGGATACAGGTTCGATTCCTGTCGGAGGGCGAATATTTTCTATGAAAATTTCTCGGACATTCAGGCCGGTAAATGTTGTTTAATACTGCTTATTATATGAAAAAAATAGAGCATTTACTTAAATATTTGTATCTATAAAAAAGAATGCATAAACATAAAAACGTCTTAAAAATAATTGTCGGACTTTGTCCATTTCATAATATATATATATATATATATATATATATATATATATATATATATATATATATATTGTGCATTTAGGCAGGAATCCTTCATTACCTACTACAAAAAAATAAAAAAACAGCTAACCTTATCCTAAAAAATAACAACAAACCAGAAATATCAAAATTACAACGAACTAAGTTTAGCTATGTGTTCAAATGCCCTTTAAGAAACTGTTTTCCTGATCAAACCGAATTCATACATAATTACACCGGTCACACGTCTACATGCCTATCCAGACGCCTTACATAAGACCTATCTGAACACAGCTCTATTCGAACCCATTTAAATACACACACAAACTTACCAGACTCCATCCGAAACATACCAGTAGAAAATACAAACATAATAACCTCATCTATATGTAAAAAAAAGATTAAAAATAATGAAAGCCTTAATAATAAAATAGAAAAAGCCAACACTTAATAATATTAACTCCAAACACGGCCACAATGCGTTGACTGTGATCGGAAAAGAAGACATCCCTATGACTCTAGAAACATACACACAACCTCTACACCCAGTTTAAAAACAAAAATAAAATCATCCTTGATAATGGCTAGAAGTATAGCCGAAAGCGCTCGGAATTACAGACAGTTTCTGTCACACTCTGTGTCCAGAAAAAAAAAACAATTGCTCGAACACAAGAAAAATTACATAAAAAGCTTAATCTCAGGACCTTGTCTGAAAATGAAACATCATATATATATATATATATATATATATATATATATATATATATATATATGTATGTTTATATATGAATGAAGTATATATATATATATATATATATATATATATTGTCTCGACTTAATGTATACTGACCTTTTACGGTTGTCTAATCAGTTTCTTGAAGTTCAGATGTAATTCATCAAGAAAGTCACCGTAATTTTTTTGTTTTTTTAACCCAAGTACAATAAGTTCGTCTTTGTAATTTACCTCTGAAGACGACCTTAGAAGAGATCGAAAGTACTTGAGTTAAAAATAACTACGACGCCTTCATAGATGAATTTAATCTTAACATCAAGAAACTGATTAGACAACTGGAAAGGATCAGTTTAGAAATAAGTAGACACAATATATCTATATTATTCATTGAAATACGTTTGAAATTATTATGAATATAACAATAACATACAAAAGTGCATACGAAAATCATTTAATACTAGGTTACATATTTACAAATTTCCGGTTATCTCCCTTATTTTGTATCGCTCGTTTATCAAAAAAAAAGTCCATGAATGCAACGGATAAATTTGAAACAACTTTAACAGAGCGCGTCGCGCGTGTTTTAAAAACCCCCATTGCAACGGAGTATTGATTTTATCATCAATAAGTTTGTCTTTGGAATTTATTCCTGAAAATGATCTTGGAAAAGATCGAAAATTCTTGGGTTAGAAAAACCTACGGTCCCTTCCTTGGTGAATTTCATCTTAACATGAAGAAACTGATTAGACAATTGTAAGGATCAGTATAAAAATAAGTAGACGCAATATATCTATATTATTCAATGAAATATATATATATATATATATATATATATATATATATATATATATATTATACAGCAAAAAATCCCAAATTACCTCATGTGGGTATAGTCAATTCCAAAGATTTAGGGAAGGGAAAGTAAAGGGGCTGAACACTCAGATAGATTCGCCCTTGCAAGGAGTATTGCTGCCATATATGGTCTGGTTCCCCTTATGATTGTCTCAAGGTTCTTGATAAGATCTAGAGACGGATATGTAACGTAATTGGCTCTGATCTGGCATCTCGTCTGCAGCTGCTCTCTCACAGACGTGCCGTCGCCTACCTCTGTCTTTTTTTACAAATATTTTCATGGTAACTGCTCCGATGAGCTGCTTTCGCTGGTTCCCAGACTTTATGAATTTAAGCGTTCAACTAGGCTGGCATCTCGCTCTCACCCTTTCACTGTTGAAACTATTAAATGTAGCCGTCTCTTCTACAACAATAGCTTCATGCCTCGCACTTCTCGCCTGTGGAACTCCCCCCTTTCCTGTTTTCCTGATAACTATATTCACCAACTATTCAAATGTAATGTAAATCGACGTTTCCAGATGCCCTATCCTTCTCTTCATCCTTTCGTTTATCACTCCTATTTGCTCTCGCTCCAACTCTCTGTAACCCCTTGCGTGCAAGTGGCTTCCCGCCGTGTTTGGGGTGAAACGCTTAAAAAAAATCATACACCTAATAATTTTAGAGTTAGGTGCAGGCTATGTTTAGAGGTAAAAATTACAAAAATAAAATACAATAATCAATACAAACTATTAAAGGAAAGGAAAGAGTTAATGGTAAAATGTAGACATAGAAGTAAGTTCAAACTTATATAAGATGCAAACACCTTTGATTAAATATTTACTTTCATAGCTTCCTCTTAAAGAATTTCGGTACAGTTTGCTATTCCTAATATTTTAACCGATCCTTAATGGTGTAAAAGGATGGTATATCTAGGTATGTGTGTATATATGTGTGCATAGGTACATATATGTGTGTGCATGTAAGTATGTATGTATGTATGTGGGTATATATATATGCATTGTACATCATGGTTTATTCCAATGGGTGTTTCGGTTTTACTTACAGATTTGGAGAATCTATTATTTAGATAATTTATTCTAACTTTAAATTGCTTTGCCTTTAAATCACACATCACTTAATAATGTAAAGCCTTCATTGTCTAAATACAATTTATTGGGAATCCTATTAAAACATATATGTTGTTCGTATAGTTTGGTATCCCCTAGCAGGAAACCAAATTCATTTACATACAACTAAAGGCTCTGGTCAAAAATAAACTCCCATTTTCGCCGATCCCTCTTTAGAGAGTTACCTGACGCCCTCCCCTTGTCACCAACCCAGGTTCCTTATCTAAACGAGACGTACCTTTGAGTAGGCCTGTGCCTTCTCCTCGACTGTTATCTAAATTTAATTCAAAACCCCTGATTCCGAGAGAGTCACTATAGGGCTGAAGAAAACTGGCATAAGGTTATGCCGGTTTGAAATTGACTATACTCATAAGTACTTTCGGATTATTTGCTGTATTATATATATATATATATATATATATATATATATATATATATATATGTATTATATATATATATATATATATATATATATATATATATTCATACATGTTTCATTAAATAATATAGACAAGTGTTGTCTATTTATTTTATGTAAGTTCTTTTCATATCGTCTGATGATATGAAAAGAAATTACATAAAATAGACAACACTTGTCTATATTATTTAATGAAATATGTATGAATGAAAAAATGCTGCCTATTATTAGGCGTATTACACAATATATATATATATATATATATATATAGAGAGAGAGAGAGAGAGAGAGATAGATGGATAGATGTGTGTGTGTGTGTGTGTATATATATATATATATATATATATATATATATATATATATATATATATATACACACATTATTAAAACAAACAAACCAACACTTAATAATATTAACTTTGAACATGGAAATAATACCTTGACCGTGTTTTGAAACCAAAAAATTAAACATTTTATAAATCATACATGTAACAAACTATTTCTAATTCTAACAGTTGAAATATAATCCTTGAAAATGGCTAAATGTATAGCCGAAAGCGCTCGGATAAAAAAAACATTCGGACAGTTTTTATATAATTTGTCATCTGAAAAGAAAAACATTATTAGATCGCACGAGAAATTATATAAAAAACTAAATAAAAGCACCTTGTCAGTCGATTTTAATGAAATGTACACGAAAGAAGGATTGCTGCCTAAATACACAAAGACAATATTTATAAATATAAATGACAATAGGTAAACTGTAATAGTCGACTTTCTCAAGGCAAAAAATGAATTTATTTAAACAAAGTAACTAATAATGACAAAACAAAATGTCTTTAGCAACTGGAAGAATTTAGAGAACGCTATTTTCATACTGTTAATTGAAAATTACGTCATTTACTGTCACGAGATATTGTTATTGCTGTGTTGGCTGATTCAACCATTTTCTTTTGATTTCACGATATTGATGTGTATGTTTGTTTGGGAGAGTAGTAATTCTGTTAACGTAATTTTCAGTTAACCGTATGAAAATAGCGTTCTCTAAATTCTTCCAGTTGCTAATTACATTTTGTTTTTCTTATTATTAGTTATTTTATTTAAATAAATTCATTTCGTTTTTTGCCTTGAGAAAGTCCACATTGGACGAAACGCGTCGGCAACTACTACAGTTTTCCTACTGTCATTTATATTTATAAATATATATATATATATATATATATATATATATGTGCGTAGATACATGGTTTGTTCTGCCTTTGGGTAGCGACCACTCTTAGTTTTCTTTGAACAAGTCTGGGTCAGACCTGCCGTTTAGTATTTTATAATGTTTTTCTTGTATACAGTCAAGTGTCTTCTTTTCTGAATTTAATGAATGCGGAAACAGTTTTTTATGCAGACTATATCGATTTATATTGATAGATATAAACAGAAAATCAATACCGCCCGGTGAATGCCAGTTTCACAGCTTAAGCGGTCATTAGTCCATATGTTACTACTCTTTGTATATTCTTTATATATTGATCGATGACTGGTTGCACATATTTAGTATAAGTCTAATATTTCATATTATTTTAGATCCGACCATGGGTTAGCTTATTGTTATTGTTTATTCTAAAATTTAATATTTCCCAAAAATTTTATTTAATTTCTGAATCGTTATTTCATAATCGGTAGAGGAATAACAATTTCTTTTCATGCTTGCACTTAGAAATGAGCTTTTCTTAGGGTTTGTAGTGATTGTGGTTATTTTCTTCCATAGGCAAATGCTAGGATTATTTCACAGTTTTCTGCTCCGTCATAGCTTCCTATCGTTACGTTTAATTTTCGTTCTGTGCCCTTTTAATCATGCTGTTTGTTTGTCATGTAATATGATTTTTAATAATTTTTGTAATTTTTATTTCACATGTTGTGATTCTTACGTATTCCTCTACTTGCTACAGGGTCTTATCTAACCTCGATTCAGCGATGGATGGGTCGAAATCATGAAGATGAAGATGAAGTTGCGTGAATGCAGCGTTATTCATGACTTTTATGTTATGAAACCAATCGATTACTGATATTTTGCGGTTTTCATTTGATCCAGACCAAAAATTGTCCTTAGATCAAAATTCATTTTTTCTGGTATAATCTGACGTATTTTTCTTCGTTCTTTTTTATTGCGTATATACGCCTGCATGTTGGTTTTGCTTCGAAGTTTTCCTTGTGATCTTTTAGTGGGATTAATGCTTTGATTTTGCGAGTCAGTTTTTGTGATTATCTAGGTTGAAGCTTTGTACAATTTCTTTAACTTCGACGTCAATTTAGAATACCATTGTCTTGGATAATTTGCTGCTTTTTATTTTAGTTGTTTTCCTCGAGTAAATTGTTCTTTTCTTTGGCTTCTAAATGGTATACGTTGATGATTTTATCGGCAGGAACTAAGTCGTTGCGTAAAATGTTTATTTTATCGATGTCCTATGTTAGTTTCCTTCGAATATCTTGTTTGTTATGGAATTGTTTGTGTCTGATTGTATTTGTTAGGCCCATGTAAAAATTATCTCATTCCTTATATTGTAGTGGATTTTACTTTGTTTAAAATCTGAAGTTACTTGTCTTAGTTTTGTATGTATTATATTCCTATTTTAAGAAGTAGTGTTTCCAAACACGATGTTTTGTAAGATTATTTTTTTTCAATTTGGACACTGGCGTGACTGTATTAATTCCTATGTCCACAATGTTTATATATACAGATGCTCTCTACTAAATAATGAACGCTCTTTCCTTATAAATAGGGAACATTTCAAGCTATATACACTCAACAACGAAATTATTCATACACCCATCAATTTTCAAGATTTTTATCCATTACTAAGTATCTAATACCTGTACGATACCTGTTTCTTATATCTTAATCAGCACAAAAGAAGGAATATAAAACTCAATTTTCAGGGTAAATGCAACAAATTTATCAAGCGAATTATGCAAAATAGGAAAAGAGAAAATTATTTGTACCGTATTAAAAATAGAAAAAATATACTACTACTACTACACACACACACACACACACACACACATATATATATATATATATATATATATATATATATATATATGGAAAAACTATGAAAAAGTAGAAAAGTTTTCTTGTGAAGAGTTTCCTTCATTGGCCTCAAGAGATGTTTACGTTGTTGCGACTACGCATGTGCACGAAACAGAGTAGACACTGAGAATTTTAAATTTAAATTAAAATTTTTTTATAATTATTCCCATATATATATATATATATATATATATGTGTGTGTGTGTGTGTGTGTGTGTGTTAGGTTTGTGACATGAATCAATATCTTTCCCACCCATACTCATGCTTGAAGTACTTCGGCAAACTCATCTCTGTGGCCTTGGTTGGTAATCAGTCTACGTGAAGGAAACTCAGAATACAAAACCGTATGTAGCCCAGAGACCAAATCCCGGCTTGCCCATTGGACGAGCATAGCACTCTGAAACCTCACTTGCTAGAGTTACGGTGAACAGATCGGTAGGAGGAGTCTGGATATTGTCAATGGCAGAATCTAAGAGACCAGATATGGGGCATTGAAGTTCAGTCGAATCATGAAAAAAAGATCGTTCATACTGGACGGTAGGTCGAACCTAATTATTCCGAAAACAGTGGGAAGCCAGAGTAGCGGCGTGTGTCTCCTAATATAAGCGTACCCAAAACTCTAATGAGGATACACGTGGACATCCCGATGACAAACCTTGTCATTTACATGGCTATTATTATATCTTGTTATATTATTATATCTTTTTATGCATTATATTATATATATTATTACATATTATTATATGGTTATTATACTATTATATAATTGTTATATATTATATTATTATACCTTGTTAAATATATATTCCGATAGCTATCGTTGTGTAAAGTGGGTACACTTGGTTTTTATTAAGTGAGCTCACTAAAAGTTTGTATAGCGATTTCAATGTGTACAATGTCAACTAATAATATTCAATTGAATTTAATACTGATAAGAAATAGATAGTGTGCCAGTCAATTGAACGTATTTTCAATTAAAATGATATTTTCCATTTTGTGCAATTTCTATTGATATTCTGAATATCGCTTTGTTCGGTGCATTTACTTTATATTTTGTTGCTTTTCTTGTTTGTCACCAGAACGCGTCTCTCTGAATGGAGACAATGACAATGAAGAGGAAGAAGAAGAGGAAACGTTATATAAAAAGAAATCTTTGCTCGCGACGATATCTTCAAGAAAAATATGGTTTTTATGTTATTTCTCTTCAATCAGCTGCAGGAAAACAAACTTAATATCAGGATCGCTCGACATTGTCAAAAGATTTCTGCAAAAATAATGAATAAAATTTTCATCATTTGAAAACTCATTTCCTTTTTATTTTTTTTCATGCTTTTAGAAGCATTCTATAATAATATATATAAATAAGTTTTAAAGAAAATTATAATTACAAGGAAACTTATATTATCATTCAGGAGACTTGTGTGAATAAAGAATAAAACAGAAAAAAAATGGATGATAAAGTGTCAAAAGTTAGAGTCATAAATGACAGGAAGTGGTAGAAAGCAATGATCCTCACTTCCGGAAGGAATAAAGAAGAAGAAAATATTAAATATCTAATCAGTCTTGGACTGACTGAAACTCTGACTACAACAATTCCAGATAAACATAATCAAACGCTTTAGACAACTTGCTTATCTCGGACAATCCAAGGAAATCATTTTTGGTAGGTTAAACTCGATGTACTCCTGTTTTTTAAGCAGAGAAAGTTCCACTTTATCTGTCCGGGTTCCTTATGTTTTCAGTGGACCATATTTTTACTTTTCTTGGTTTTGTATGTATTATATTCCTATTTTCATAAGTATTATTTTCAAACTCGAATATATAGTATCGACATAGTCACATTGTATGGTGACTGTCAATAACGTTATATCGTCAATAGTAAGTGCTCTCCCGTTATGAATATACTAGTGCAATCGTCAGACAAAGAGTTGCCTGACGATTGCACTAGCATGAAACAGTCTGTCGCCTCTAAGTGTTGACTTCTATGTTTACTTTTATATATATATATATATATATATATATATATATATATATATATATATATATATATATATATATATATATAAAGAACCAGAGAGTGTGAGTTCAATACCCGGTTAAGGCAGTGGAGAACTTACAGAGGGAAATTAACTGACATCCATTAAAAGTGGATGAAGTTTTCTTCTGAAGAGTTTCCTCCTTCCTTTCGGACATCATCGGACTAAATTAATGTTTACGTTGTTGCAACTCCATTTGGAGTTGTAGATGTGGATTTGCCTACTTTGGTTACTTGCCATAAATCATGCCACTCAAAAGCGGAATAGAATTAGAGATAATTAAACAGTTCCGTTTATATCAAAAGCATGGAGATCGGAAATATTTCGGTCTAAAATTCCGAGTCGGTTACGGAATACGACAGATAGTTGAAGAAGAGCGAAGTGTACAACGGTCGAAACGTTGTAATAAATATGGCGACAAAGATGAGGACAATAGTCCGAATAATGTAAATAATGTACATAATATCTCATCTCAGAAATATAGACAGATACTGAAAGGCCGAAACTTTGTAATAAATATGGCGATATAGATGAGGACAATAGTCCGAATAATGTAAATAGTGTACATAATACCTCATCTCAGAAATATAGACAGATACTGAAAGGCCGAAACATTCTAATATATATGGTGACAAAGATGAGGACAATAGTCCGAATAATGTAAATAGTGTACATAATACCTCATCTCAGAAATATAGACAGATAATGAAAGGCCGAAACGTTGTAATAAATATGGCGACAAAGATGAGGACAATAGTCCGAATAATGTAAATAATGTACATAATACCTCATCTCAGAAATATAGACAGATATTGATAATTTTAAATTCATTCGATTGTTAGTACATTATATTATACACATTCCATTTACAATATATGTCATGTTAAGCAACTCGACGATTGCAGTGAAACAAAATAAGAAAAAACTTTGAAACTGTAAAGAAAATACTTCATTAAATTCATTTTTAAAATATTTAAAAAAAATTTTTTTAGCACTTTTTCAGACGTTGGTGATTAAATGCTTTATTTTACCTATAATATTTTTAAAATGACTTACTCATAAAAATGATTTTATTGAAAGCATAATATACAGGGTGTCCATAAAGTTCATGTGCATTTTAAAAAATTCATAACTTTATTTGTATTTGCGATAGAAATAATTTGTAAAAAGGACTAGAAAGAAGTAAATCTATATTTTTTAAGGTTTTATTGAAATTTTATTTAAGTTTCCACATGTCCTCCATCATTAGCAATACAAAGGGTAATAAGATTTTGCAGTTCACGGAAAACATTTGCCAACTGATTTAGAGTAATGCCTGAAATTACATTAGTTATTTTAGCAGTACTTAAAACTAGGTACATTAAACTTTATAACAATTTTTACAGATTATTTCTATCGCAAATACAAATAAAATTATAGATTTTTTAAAGTGCACACGAACTTTATGGACACCCTGTACTTCTGAAACATATTTACAATAAATTATTCGGTAGTGTGAGATTTTCTTTGCTCATCATATGGTAAATAAATATATAACAGAATAAATGTCTCATGTATCTTTTGTATTCATTTTTATAATGATTGTTAGGTATAAGCATAAAAACGTTTTTATCGCCTATCTACAAAACTAGGTACATTAAACTTTGTAACATTTTTTACAGATTATTTCTATCGCAATTACAAATAAAGTTATAATTTTTTTAAAGTACACACGAACTTTATGGGCACCCTGTATGTGTGTGTGTGCTTGTGTGTGTGTGTGTGCGTGCACGTGTGCAAGTGTTAGCTAAATTTATTACTACTTTTCAAATAGCTTTTACATAAAAATAGAAGAGGCAATTAATCTTGTCTAAATCTATTCAGTTTCCAGGAAGCGTTTCTCAGATATTTCTGAAGACTAAGGACGTCTGCTTGAATCCCTATTTATGTAATCTCCAGGCTTCTTCTAATTCGATCTTCACCCTGCCATTGTGTTTCCCTGATTGACTCTTTCTGTTCGTCCTTATTCTAAAAATCCGCTGCAGAGATGAAGAAATGTTTAGAAATATTTACCTTCTGTTGACTGCAATTGCCGCTTTCAAATGCTAGCTTCCTGCTTTCTGGATTAAAAATATCCTGCGGTTTTCAAAGTAAGATAAATAAAAATAAAAAAACAATAAGGTAATTTTTAAATGAAACAATTACAAATAGAAATCATTATTGAGGAATAAATGTTATTTATCTGATAAAAAACATTTTAATCAATTTGCAATTTACGATTGTGGCTCAAGAAACTTACATTTCTGTTAGAGTAACAGTAACATCTTTGCACTTGAGAACAGATTAAAATACTAAAGACGTAATGGGTATGACGATAAACTACATCCGCGTCCTGGGTGTGACGATAAACTACATCCGCGTCCTGGGTATAACGATAAACTACATCCGCGTCCTGGGTATGACGATAAACTACATCCGAGTCATGGGTATGGCGATAAACTACATCCGCGTCCATGGTATGACGATAGACTACGTCCAACAGAAAGGATGTTGGGGTCCTAGCTATGGGCAAGTGATAAACCCTGAAACTGAGTTAAAAGGCATTGTAAAAGTGTAGAAGTGGGTTTTTATTCCGGAAATGTTTTGTAAAAAATTTATTGCCAGAAATAAATTTTTGAATAAAAAAATACACTATTACTAGCAATATACCTTTGGAAAAAAGTATTACCAGCAATACGTTTTTTTTTTTTAAATAAATATTACCAACAATACATTTTTAAAAATCATATTATCAGCTATACGTTTTTGAGGAAAAAAATATTACCAGAAATAGATTTTTGACAAAAGAAAACATTACCAGAAAAAAAAAGTTATCGGCATTAAATAAGCCATTGAGGTTGATATGCCGTAAACAAAACAAACCAAACCAAACTACTAAAGAAAGATACTCTAAGAAATAGATTTAAACAATCTATATACTATGTGATTGTAATTAAACGAAAATATCTGGTAAGCTAATGCCAATCATTTCTCACGTCCATAGTTCAGCGCAGTTCTTCCTTTCTGCCGTCTATGAATTGATTGATGAGCGTTGTTCCTGGCCTCATTTTGATCGATTTTCCTTAATTTGCATTCCATAAACAAGAAATCGAAGATTTAATCAATAAACATAAATAAATGATACAATAAATAAGAATGAATGGCGATTATTTTTTCAACATTTCAATTTCGGGGGAAATTTTTTAAATAATTAACAGATAGCAATTTAGTGTATGGTTTCACTCTCTTCCGCGTATAAAAATACATTCAACCGAATGACGTTAGCGTGACGTAATAGGCAAAGAGTTAGTGTAGCTGTGACTAACACTTTTTACAAATTTATAATAGAGATATGTAAATACCGGACAGATATAAGCGGCTCGTAAATTTTTCAGAAACCCAAAGGAAGGAACGGAACTGACGGCGACATACAAACAACTAATGTTCTGTATCTGTCTATATTTCTGAGATGAGTTATTATGTACATTATTTACATTATTCGGACTATTGTCCTCATCTTTGTTGCCATATTTATTACACCGTTTCGGCCGTTGTACGCTCCGGCATTCTTCAGGTGGTTGGAATGTCGAACTGAACCCTTTATTTCGCCCACTGGGGTAGACTGTTCTAGTTCCACGTGCTGTGTTTAATGGATGTCAGTTATCAGTTATCTCCTGTAAAATCCCACTGAAAATATTCTCCACTGTCTTAACCGGGTATTGAACTCACACTCTTTGGGTCCTGTCACTGGATCTAACCAATGCCTTTATCCACTGTGTCATGTGTCCTTGAGGACATCTGTGTATGAATTTCTGGGTATTATAAACCTAATGTCTTCAGCAGCCATCTTTTACCAGTTCTCATATTACAATTTTTGCTGTTATCACACATGTTTTACCAGAGCTCATATTGCAACTTTTGTTGTTATTATCGCTTTTCTCTGGCACTACTTATGGCACGTGGAACTAGAACAGTTTACCCCAGTGAGAGAAATAAATGGTTCAGTTCAACATTCCAACCATCTGAAGAAGGCCGGAGCATACAATGGCCGAAACGTTGTAATAAATATGGCGACAAAGATGAGGACGATAGTCCGAATAATGTAAATAATGAACTAATGTTCTATGATGTTACTCTGTCAGCTGCGGGATGTAATCGAGTGAGCATGTGTACTGTGTGGCCGTTACATTTTACTATAATAGATCTAGAAGATTCTTTAGGTGTCATGAAGTCTCTTTTTGCAAAATATCTTACTACTCAAGTCTGTTCCTGTGAATCCTCTAGCTTTTAAAATCACCGTTGAAATGCTTAAGATTAAGGAGAACGTGGCATGTTACTTGTTGGAGATTTATAAAAGACGAATTTGCAGACACTTTTAAAAAGTGGAATGGAATCTAGGTTAGATTAAATTGGTCCCAAATTGTGAAACTTGAAAAGAGTTTCAGGTTCCATTGATCGCAGACGTTGGTTATTCTTACGCTAATATTAAATAGTTGGATAATACCGGACTGATTTCACACACACACACACACACACACACACACACATATATATATATATATATATATATATATATATATATATATTACATGAATCATTCATACTAAAAGCAAATTAGTAAATTTAATAAAGTGCGTTTTTTACTAATATGGTAATTTGAGAATTTTTTTTTTGTTTTAGGAGTAAGAACTGATCCGACGTGCAAATTTTCCGGACAAAAGCTGCGAAATTACTCTATTTATTGAACAATTTAGTTCATGCCACAGCGACTGAAAAACTCCTACCACAAAAAAATTCTCAAATTCCCATATTAGTTAAAAACTGCACGCTCCCAAATTTATTATCCATTTCTAAAAAAAAAACCTATTTCGATTCGCATTTAATCTTTCGTGTCCCGCTACTACCTGGATTTACTTAAAAAACAAATTTCCATGCCTGAGGATGGATGTATGAACAGCTGAAAGTACTAGCAGTATAAAAAAGACCTTAAACAACTTGAAATTATTAAAAACAAGGATCATAACATTCATCGAGAGGTTCGTGGATTAATGTAATTTTAATAAATTTGTTTGCAAAGATGTTTTTCACAATTTTACATCATTAACTTTACTAATCTGCTTTTTGTATGAATGATTCATGGAATATAAATTGAACTGCACCACACACACACACGCACACACATACATATATATATATATATATATATATATATATATATATATATATGTATGTATGTAAATATATATATATATATATATATATATATATATATATATATATATATAGTTTACGAAAAACTAGGTAATCCGTATGGGTAGACCCAAGGAGGATAAAATCCAGAGAGCTCAATGTAAATCAGAGCTAATAATTTAACTAAAAATAAAAAGAGACCACTTTAAGGTTCCATGTAATAAATTATTTCACCATATATATATATATATATATATATATATATATTATGTAACAAAATCCAAAACTACCTCATATCGGATGTATAGATCCATTTTAACCAACAAGAATTACGTCAGTCTTATTCAGCCCCGGTGTATAGACTGTGTTCGTGTCGGAATTAGACATTTTAAATTTAACTTGGACAGCAGTGGAAAAATTGATACAAACTTTAGCGATTTCGATGTTTCAGTCAAACAAAATGCCCGAATAAGTGGTAAAGGGGGTGTTGAAGGTTAAAAGGAAGAGGTGTTATAAAATTAACTCAGATTAATATATATATATATATATATATATATATATATATATATATATATATAAAATTTTAGATTCCTACTTAAAAAATAACAATTTATCCTTAAAAAGGAGATATCTTAAAAAGATTAACAATAAATCATATTTAGTTCAGTTATATTAAATTTAAGTAAGAATGTAATTTTAAAAATTTATATTAAATAATAAAATAATTTAAGATAAAATAAATTATCCATTTTTAGTCTTAGAGATAAGTTAAATCAATTTATATTAAAAAACGTTTTAAAAATAATTTAAATAGATAGATAGATATGAATAGATAGATAGATAGATAGAAAGATAGATAGATAGATAGATAGACAGATAGATAAAAGGTGTAAGAGATCAAAGAAAAGAGAGTTCTTAGAATAGGGTCAATTATAAGATATAAATAATATGGCGAAGAAATGGGAATATAAAGATTAGAAATAGTTATACATTCGACATTAGAAGAGTTAGAGAATTATAAAGTAATACTATAAAATCTATATTATAGAAGTTTAAATCTGCCTCTATGTCGACTTTTTTAAACTAATTCATTCCTTTATATGCTCTGTTAAAATAAATACATTGAGCTCTTTTTGTGGATGGGTTTTAATATTTGATGTTACTAGGATTCACTTGGATTATATACCAACGGATTCATTACCTGTAATATATATATATATATATATATATATATATATATATATATATATATATATATATATATATATATATATCGACAATAATATGTTGTACCCTGACAATAATAAAACTTACAAGAAAACGCATAAGCACATAAAACGCAACATAATTTGGTTTAACACACCATTTACAGTAATCTCAAATCCAACATTTAATCCACAAGTATTTCAGCAATATTCCATTGCTCAACAAATTTTTCCAACACGAACAACATTAAAATTAGTTACAGCTGCACTAAAAACTTGAGCATTATATAACACAATATAATAATTTAATATTAGACAAATATTTAAATATTTAAACACACCTGTTGTAAAATGGGATTTCATCGCTATAACAAAGCCTTTTAACCTCAACAAGGATAAATTTACTCTAAGCCTATTAGAAAAACGAACTATCCTAAAAAATCATAATCTGCTGAAGAAGCAATTTAGCAACTTTTTTAGTTCGTTCCTTATCCATTGACTCAATACACAATATTCCTATTAAACTTATTACTAATAACTTTATGTTTCGATATCCACCTACCAACACTCAATATTTTGAATTTATACCCCAATGCTATATTATATTTATAACAATCATGAACTTGGAATCCACAGACAATGTAGCGTTGCTCCCATGAAACCGGGAAATAAAAACCGTATTAAAGATTTCGTAACTTTTTGTACCTGATGATTGACAAAGCTATGAAACTGAGTCGTGCTGTAGACGTAGGTATACGTGTAATTATTAACATATACTTTATAGCTCTGCTTTACTATACTGAGTACCCGTTTTGTCTACACCATTGATTACATAAACGGTTATTTACTCAACTATATGTGTAGGTAATCGCTCATATATATGGTTGATCGTATATTATTATTTAGGTCATTTGTACATCTATATCTATATCTACATTTATATATAATTTATATATATATATATAATTTATATATATATATATAATTTATATATATATATATATTTTAATTTAAATAAAAACAGTCCACTTTAAGGTTCCATGTAATAAATTATTTCACCACAGTCCTTTTAAAGGGCCGCGGATCATCAGACTTTACTTTCAAATGTTGAAACGAAAAATGAAAAGAAATTTACACATTTTTGACGGGCAGTACTAAGTATATGTAAATTAACGAAGTGAGGAAGTGAGGGGGGAGAGAGACATGATTGAGTTAGATGTAACATTTCTATTCTTTCAAATTTAAATTGTTTGAGGAAATCCAGACATTGAAACATTAAATCGGTTAACTTAAAGCTATATAGTGATATGGAAAAGAGAGAGGAGAAAAAGGCATAAAGAAAAAAAAGAAAGAAGTTATGAGAGAAAGTGTCATTAACTTTCTTTGGAATGAAAGGCCCGAAATAGGCGCTGTTGTTTTGCTTTACTTTGAGAGTTCATAAATATTATAATGTTTGATATAAGTTTGAATATTTAAACAGTCTATAAGGAATTTAATTATAAGTCTGTTAAAGTTTTTTTAAAGCTTTATTACAAAAATTTTGGAGATTTAATATGAAATAGTCGATTAGAAAAATATTCATAGAATTTACATTAAAACACTAAAATTTTATATATATATATATATATATATATATATATATATATATATATATATATATCCGATGTGATGAGAACGAAAGTAATATATAAATTCTAACGTTCGCAGCGTTAATTCAAAAAAGAGCTCGATACAGGTAGTAGAGCGATAATTATTTATTTATTATAATTTTATCATATAGACAAAACCATGTTGCATCTTTGTTGTGAGTAAAATGGTTTTGTCTATATGATAAAATTAAAATAAATAAATATATATATATATATATGTGTGTATGTGTGTATGTGTGTGTATGTTTATGTGTGTGTGTGTGTATGTGTACAAGTGTGTTTACTAATTCTTCGTAGTGAAACAGTGTATGTATTCAGGGGGAATATACACACACATATATACACGCATGCTGACAGGAACACACGAAAACGGAAATAGATCTAAGGGATCTAAGAACACACAGGGGTTATTAAAACATTAAAAGATAAGACAACCCGATTCATCACTTCTCAAACCAACCTTAATTGTTTTATGACCCTTCGCTCAGAACTCTTCACTACCATTTAAAGAAAGACATTGGAATGACCAACACAAAAACAGAGAATGTCTCATATAGAGAAGATGTAACATTGAAAAGCATAAAGGAAAAAAATTAATTATTTTTAATAATTATTTTTAATAATATGTGGAAATCTCCACCCTTTACCTGAAGACGGTCGTAAGACCAGAAACACGTGTTGTAAAACTATGTAAAACTATGAAAAATAAAGAATAATATTTTTTTTAAAAAAAACCCACATTACAACCAAAAAAGTTTGCGGTACCTCTCTTCTTTTTAATATACACACTTTTCTCTCGTTGGAACCATTATAACCTCTTCATTTCATTTTATATATATATGTATATATATGTATATATATATATATATATATAGATATATAAGATTTAAGAAACAGCACATATTTTATATATAGTGCTCAAGGTTAAAAATATTGAAATAATATTAAAAACAGAGCGTTAATAATTAATATTCAAAAATTATATATGAAAACATTATTTAACTTTTAAATATCATTTTTATCCTGACTTCGAAGTTTCTTCGCAAAATTTCCAGTTTTTAGGGGGTTCTGATTTTAAACGTTATTTCTTATTATTTTTTACTCCGTTTCATACTCGGGCCTATTCAAGAATTTAATGTTCTTTTACACGCGTACGGTCAAGAAATATTGCTTTTCTTTATGGCTTTCATGTTTTCAGTTCTAGATTTTTCTCCGAAATTAAATGATTTCTTTTTTATGGTTAATGGTTTAATTAAATTATAATATGTTATGTTTTATTTGTATTATTAATTAATATTTTAATTAATATTTTAATTCATTTATTATGTTATATTATTATTAAAGGTAAGAAAGTCAATATTTTTTAATATATCGGCATCGACCCATTATCTCATTCTTCTTATTTAATAATTTAATTTTATACAATTTTAATATACATAAATATACAAATTTAATTTGATTAATAATTTAATACATATATATATATATACATATGCATATATGCGTGTGTGTGTGTGTGTGTGTCTGTGTCTGTGTGTGTGTCTGTGTAATAAGAAGGATAACGGAAGTTCAAATAAAGTTCATCTTTTTTATATATATACTAGCCTAGCTCTTTGGGCGGGGTCTTTAGGCTAGATCCTGCGGAGGGCTTTTGAGCCTTTGGGACTTTTACCTTCAGCGCCCTGTGTACGTAAAAGTTATAAGAATTTAGAAATAATAAAATTATCTTTATTTGACACCATAATTCGGCAGAATCTTTCTTCGTATACGCAGCCGATCTCCGTAGTTTGTTTACGTTTATTTTTGCGAAAACATTTGACAAATATTTTCATTAATACATTTATTCATATTTAAGTTTGTAAAAAGTTAAAAAATGAAATTGACGTTAAAAACTTCTATCTTCCCTTCTTATTTCTTTCATTTTCTCACTGAAACCAAATAGTGTCTCTGATATCTCAGTTCCGTGTTTTGACGCATTGCAAATGAAACAGCCCATTACTTATTAGGTATCGGCAGGACGTAATGGTCGCGCAGACTAACTAAAGGGAGGGACAGGCAGAATTATAATTGAGATAGATATAGTTCTAGTCGGAACCACCTCGATAATAATTTGGTTATTTTTGTTTAGCGGCATATCAACCCCTATATGAGCCATTTAATGCCGTATCTCTATAGTGAAACACTCGACTAATTGATTGCGAATGAAAAGGAAGATACTTATTATTGGATCAATATTTATAAGTTGCCATAAATTTGGTAGAAATACAAGTGATCAAAGATTTAAGTTTCTTTCAAAAGCCTTCATTCCTTGACATTTATTGTTAAAGATTTGTCGAAAAGGGAGAAATCTTTTCATAAGAATCTATTTATGCAAAATCCGCTAAAGCTTTTATACAATTACGTAGCCCATACTTTTAAAGAAAATAACTTTCAAAATTTAACATAAGATTTTTTTCTTAACAAAATATTACAAGCATCCAGGGCGTCCCTGTTTGGTTGTCTTTCATTCCGTCTCCCCCTCTCACAGAATCCGTTGGTCACATGCAATTTGTCAAAATTGCTTTTGAACATAGTATAATCGCATTCCATTATCCTTATCAAGTGAGACACGCGTTGCTAATGGGAAGACAATTGATGCTGATGAGAATTTGACATTGTTTTTTCTTTCTCTTTTCTTCAACTATTTGCGATTGAACAAATAAAAGCTTTTATGGATTTGTTTCACACAATGAAAAACGCAGAAATTCTTGTGCAATCTAAAATTACTTCTCAATAAATTCAGAATATTTTTTGTCAAGAGAAACCATTGCCCCAAGGTTATAACATGTGAATTGCCAATGGCTTTCAAAAGATCGTTACGTCAAATGTGAAACTAACCCAAATGTATGTCCCTTGATTAAAAGTGTTTTTGAAAGAATATCTCAAACGATCTTATATAAATGACGATAGAAATCACTATAATTGTTTTAATTAATAGAAAATAGTTAAATTCATAATTTCCTGATATATATATATATATATATATATATATATATATATATATATATATATATATATATATATATTTAAACATGTAGTATTGAATGTTAAAGACAACATAGTCTTGCATATTTTCTTTTGAATTTTCTCATATTCTCTAATGAGACTTTTTATTTGAAAATGATTTCGAAATATGTATTGTCCATACGATGACCTAGCGCTTTCGAACATCATTGTTCATCTTCAGGGTCAATATTTTTAGTCAAATTTTTTTTTAAACAAACATTTGCCAATTATCTTGTAGCGTAATCATGTTATTATTTATTTGCATTTTAAAATACAAAATGTGCCACAAGGACTAAAACGGGGAGGGGGGAAAGACTGGTCTTCTCTAGTCCTACCTGAAAACTATCTAGTCTCATTCGTAAAGTATCTATCTAAACTATATAAACTATCTAGTCTCATTCGTAGCGTAATCATGTTATTATTTATTTGCATTTTAAAATACAAAATGTGCCACAAGGGCTAAAATGGGGAGGGGGGAAAAGACTGGTCTTCTCTAGTCCTACCTGAAAACTATCTAGTCTCATTCGTTGACCCATTCGTACTTACAATTTTCCTTTCACCATAACAACACATTTACTTTCACAACACAATCACCAAAATACCACATTTTCTCGATGAAAAGCCCTAACATGAATTTTTATTTACAAAATCATCGAGGGATGGGGAAAAGCCCAATGTTTATATACAATGTAAAATATGTATGTACAAGAAACTAAACAAAACAATATTAGTAGTAGGACCCTTCCAAAAATGTGGCAGAAATCTCTATTAACTGGGATGAACAATTCCAGAGAACAGAGACATCTGTCACCTAAAACGTGGGGAGGAGTGGAGACAAGAAACTAAAAAGGAAGACAAAAAAAACAGGACTTATGTACTTGCATGCTCTAGCTACGTTGAAAGGAAAATATTTAGCCCTGAGGAGGCCAAAACTGAACATGAAAATGTCCTATCTTACCTTAAAAGGCTGGGATGACTAATGTTTCGGTTCGAGGCCCCAAATCCTCTTGCTTAAGTTGCGTCCAACAACCACTCTAGGTCAGCACGTCTCACTCGCACCAAGCGCGAAATTTTCACCCACCTTTTGCCGAAATTCCACGAGGAGAGACGCGCCCTCTCCGCCCTGATCTTAACCTTAAGCTGATGCCTAAAGAATGAGACCAGTTGCAGAGAGGAAAATTTCTCACCTGCGTGGAACTCCTTCTGTCTAGTCGTCCACACCACCATTCGCATAATGCCGAGCAGACACAGGAGCACATAGTGCTGATCCCTGGACATTGACGGTACCACATTGGAACAAACGGAACTGGCTTCCAGGACAAAAAACTTTCCGTCCAAGACGCGAACCATGTAGCCTTCAATCAGCCTGCACAGAGGTTGCACAACGTCGCAGTGGAAGAAGGCATGTTCAATTGACTCCTCCCGGTCACCACAGCGAACACATTCGGCTGAAATCGCCAAACCCGCTGCGCAGAGCTTTTTGCCGACCCAGAGAGCCCCTCGCAACACCAGCCAGGTTAGTGATGCCTCGTCGTTGTTGAGACATTTCAACCCGGGCGCCCAAGGCGAGACGGAGCAAAACTCCTTGTTCGTAAGGCCCAGCTTGCCCGGAAGCTTGTCCTTGGCAATCCCCCTCACTGCCACCCGATACAAAGCCTTCCGAGACATATCCCGTGTATCGGAGAGGCGATCTTTAACCTTTAACAGGCAACGCAGCGCGTCTCTACATTCCTTATAAAAGAGGCATTCACCTTCAGGTGAACGGTGCGCCTCCGCCTCGTCTAAATGCACACTTTGAAGGGACGGAAAAGATTGACGGGCGTCTTCCTTCCAGAATTCGCCTTCACCGTCGTTTTGCGTACACATCCGTTCTAGGAAATTCAAGCGGAGCATATGCTGACGTGTCTCGACGCTTGGCATTCCCAGACCGCCTTCAGCAGGATGGAGGCAGCAGACCTCGCGACTTACCATGTGAGCCTTTCCTCTCCAGAGGAAATCGAAAAGCTCTTTAACGAAATTGACTAGTACGGTAGACGGGAGTGGAAGAATCGAAAGCCGGTAAAGGAGAATCGGGTAGATGTGCGAAATGCACACTTCCGCCCTCCCTTTCAAGGAAAGATTCCTTCGAGTCCACAGACGAACTGCTTCGTCGACCTTCCTTCGAACTTCCGACCAATTTGTGTCCAGCAGAAGGCCGGGACCGAACCAGATACCGAGTATCTTCACCGGCCCGTCCGTCCAGCTGAAGGGCCCGGGGAGAGTAACTCCCGCCCACTCAGCCAACCGCAAGCCAACTGACTTTTCGCGGTTGATTTTGGCCCCTGCCACCGTCTCATACCTGCAAATCTCTTTGCCGACTTCGTGAATCTCGGCAGTGTTCGTTACGAAAACAGACACGTCGTCAGCATAGGCGGAATACTTGGCCGCTTTGGTGGCACCAGGTAATGAAATTCCGCGAAGGACCGGATTCGCCTTTAGCTTGCGAAGGAAGGGCTCCAACGCAAGGACATAGAGCATAGGCGAGAGCGGACAACCCTGACGAATGGATCGAGACAAGGTGAAAGGCTCCGACCTCACCCCGTTCACTTCCACCAGTGCCCCCAGGGACTTGTACAGGAGACGGATCCAGGAACGAAATTGTGGCCCGAAACCGGCAGACGCGAGAACAGCCTCGAGAAAACGATGGTCCACCCTATCGAATGCCTTGGACTGATCCAAATTGATCAGCGCGGCTTCACCGTCGACTTTTTCCATGATCTGGCGAACCATATGAAGGTTGTCCTGAATAGTCCTGCCCCTCACAGCGCATGTCTGTTCGGGACCGATCAGACTATCGAGGACAAGCTGCAAACGGTTGGCCAAGACCTTCGCCAAAATCTTCAACTCTACATTGAGCATAGTCAAAGGGCGGAAATTATCTAACCCATCCCCTCCGCTTTTGTTCTTGCGTAGCAACTTGATGACACCCCTGGTGAAGCGTTGGGGTATGTTCCCATTCCTCAACCAGTGGTTGAACATCAGTGCCAGCAGCGGAACAAAAACGGGCGACAGCCTCAAGTACACCTCGTAGGGAAGACCGTCTATACCAGGAGTCTTGTCTCGGCCGGCCTGCTTCAGCGCTTCCCAGATTTCCTCCTCGGTGACGGCCCCTTCGCATACATCCGCTTCCGCCGTCTCGAGACGCGGAAAGTCGGCTAGATATGCGTCGAAATTGGCGGGGCTCAGTCCGAGCTCCCTGGTGAAAAGGTCGCGGAAATGAGACCGAAACGCCTCGCAGATGCCTTCGTTTGTAGTAATCTGTCGTCCGTCCGGCGATGTGACGCTCGGAAAGTAGCGATCTGACGCGCTGCGCAACTCCTCTTTCCTCAGTTCGGCAGCCATGTTAGTCGCCTCGGCAGACATTTTCTTCAACCTAGCCCTAACTACCAGAGCCTGATCCTTCTTGATAAGCGAGGAGGCCAGCTCGGCCCTAGCTACTGCTACTTGCCCACTATCTCCCGACTGGATGGCATCCTCTAATCTAGACTCTGCTGCCATTTGCGCTGTTAATCTATCTCTATTGAGCCGACGACTATAATCAGCTGCAAACGACCTGATGACCGACTTAAGGTGTCCCCACCACCTATTCCCAAGCACACTCCCCGTCAATTCCCGCTGTATGGTTGCTAGTAACTGGTCACGGAAATCCTTCACGTCGAGCAACGACGTGTTGAATTTCCAGTAACCAGTCATTCTGGGTTTAGGCTTATCTAAGTTTACCCGCACCCGGACGAGCCGATGATCCGAGTAAACTATCGAATGAAAACTTGGACACTCTAAGAGCCCTACATCGACTCTCCTAACTAAAACCCGGTCGATGTAGCTCGTGCGAACTACCGAACGCGGGCCGCCCCTATTTGTCCAAGTCCACGCTAACTGCCCGGAGTGTTCGTTACGAAACTTATCGACCAGATCAGATCCATCGACAAAATCACGAAACGGTTTCACGTCCGGGTTGTAAGAGCCCGATCTCAACCCACTACGATCTAATTCGGGATCAAGGACGGCGTTCCAATCACCCACTAAAATTACCTGCCGAGTCGTATCTAAAAACGGCTCGACCCGCCGAAAAAAGGACACCCGCTCCGCCTGGTCGTTGGGCGCATAAACCCCGATGAGACGAAGAGACTTTCCCTTTATGGTAACGTCCAGGACACAAAGCCTGCCCTCCGAATCCGCGAACACAAGGGAACACGACGCCGTCAGGGACCTGCTGATCAGCCAAGAAACCCCTCTTGAACGACTATCAAAATAAGCTGAGTAGAGGTGAAACCTCCTCGACAGAATATCCTCATAGTCGCTGGCAGTAAGATGAGTCTCCTGTAAACAACAAACATTCACACCGAGATGCTGAAGATCTGCGAGACTCCGACCTCAGCCCTCGCCCATTCAAACTTGCTAACCATAAAGCCATTGCGAGACACTTACCTTAAGGTTGGGCGTCGCCCTGAAACATAGTCGGGGTGAGAATGCCAACAGCTTCACCCATCGACCCAGTGCCCATCGCAGTCTTGATGGTACCGTCTTGGGACAAGCCGCCGACATCCCAAGGAAAAGTTAATTTTAATGCCCTGTATAGGGAGGGGTGAACCAAAACAGGGACCCTCCCACAACATGTTGCTACTTTTTTTACAAACTAAAAACGTTAAAATCCTTTTAAATTCAAAAGACGCGATGATGTTATCACGTGCAGTGCGAAGATTTTTATCATGTGACAGCGTGAAAAAGATTTCCACTACACAAGCCAAAAGATCGAAGAATACGTTATAAAATTTAAATATATTATAAACATTGTAATATGTTACCAGAAATATTATAATCTATACGATTAATAAGAGGTCTTTTGCTTTTAATATGTAATGCCTCTAAGTTTTTAAGGCGTCTAATGTCTGTATGTTTATCTATAATTTTAGTATTTCTATAAGTATTTTACGTATATCAGATTGCATAAGGGAAACGGTATGTGACTTAATATGTTGTTTAATGGAGCTAGAATTATTTAGATGCAGAGTTAATCTTCTGGAGAGCCGGGTGGTTGTAAATCCAATATATGTATGTGGATTAGAAGAACATTCTTCCATGGGACATTTAAACTCATACACAACATTGGTTCTATCAACAACTGCAGCAACTGGAGAATGATTATTACTCATTATCAGTTTAGAGGTTTTAAATTTACTATAATATATATTAAGTTTTAAGGCCTTGTTGGAATCAACAGGAAACACATTATGGTGTATTATAGATTTAAGGGTTTTTTCATCCATGCTGTATTGTCTATGCATTTGTCCTCTGTAAAAGAGGTTAATTGAGGATAATTTTCTGGGTGTATCTCTTGTTAGGTCTGGGAAGTGTCTATCAAATTCATTATCAACTAGATAGTTAGGAAAACCGTTATTAATAAGGGTTTGCTTGATGTTAGTCAATTGCTTATGAAATATTTTATTGGTAGAAGAGATAAGTTTTGCTCTAGTAACTAGGTTAGAAATAATTGACCGTTTATATTTAATGGGGCATTCACTAAGATAGTTGAGGGTGCAATTGTTATCACTTGTCGGTTTTTTGTATACAGAAGTGGTAAAAGTGTTATTACTAGTATCTATTAAAACATCCCAAAAAGAATCTTATTATCTTTAGTTAGTTCATGTGTAAAATTAAGTACTGAATTATTTTTAAAGGCTGGTTGCAAAAAGGTTAATTCATCAAATTTTTAGCAAGTATAAGGATATCATCAACATAACGGAGGTATATGCTAGGTGTTTCAATAATACCAAAAATTTTATCTTCAAGATGTGACATATAAAAATTGCTAAATGTTGGACCAAGGACAGATCCCATAGAGACGCCGTCCACCTGTAAATAAATATTATTAAGGTGGTCATAGAAAGGAATCTGTGTAGTGCAGATTAAAAGTTTTTTTTTGAGTATATTCGGATTAATTTTAAGAGGTTGCATAAGAGGGTTGTTATTGATGTAATTAGTAATTATATCAATAGTTTCAATGACGGGGACGTTAGTAAATAGACTTTCCACGTCAAGGGAAGCTAGTATTCCATTATTCAGTTTATGAGTACGTAAGGTTTTTATTAACTCATGAGTAGAGTTAATATTATATTTATTAGGTAGATATGGTGTTATTAATTTATTAATAATTTTTGTCAATTGGTAAATAGGAGTGGTTACTTGAGAACAATGGGACGAAGAGGGTAGTTAGATTTATGAATTTTAACCGTACCATATAGGTAGCCAGGCTTATAGTATCCTATAATTTTAGGAAGTTTTAGGCTATCACATTGAGCATTATTATATATATACGCATTTTTACACACCAGTAGCAAGACTTTGAGTTTCATGCAAAACGCGAACACCAGTGAGAAAGAGAGAGAGAGAGAAAGTGACGCGACAAAACTTGGTATGAAACAGACTGTCGGCTCTGGATGTTGACTTCAATGTCCACTTATATATATATATATATATATATATATATATATATATATATATATATATATATATGTATTATTTAAAAATATGATTCCATCGCGACACAGAAATTCCTATGTTTCGAAACTGGTCATCCGTATTCAAGTTTAATTTCAATATTAAACTTTAAATGTTGGATGACTGTTTCATCTTCAAGCGATGTTTGGAATAACTAAGCAACGAAATGTTTTACTCATTTATAGTTTTGAAATGGAGGTTTAATCTGGGGTTAGTTTTTCATTATCAAGGGGTCTCTGTTTTGATGAAAGTAGGGGTGTTTGTTATATGACAAGTTTTTGGAGTCGTGTAAGTTTGGGTTGTTGTTTTTTTCTTGTCTGGTTACAATCGTTAATTTTATCAGATTCCGTTGTTTTTTATTACTATCTACTAAAACTCTACCTGATTAATGTTGCAGTTCCGGTCCATTTTGGTGTTTATTTATTTGTTTGTTTTTTTTTGTTTTTGTTTTGTTTTTTTTTTGTTGATGATTTCAAGGGGCGATAAGATTATGATTGGCTTGTACTTTTAAACCTTTTGTTTTAATTGAATTTGTTAATAGATTTTATATGGTATTTTGTAAATTTTATATGGTATTATGGAAATTATTATCATTATTTATCCATTTATAAAATGCTAATAACTTAAGGCGAATATTTGGTGGTGTCTGCAAAATCTGTTATTTCATTTCTTTGCTTTAATAAATTTTCGTTTTTTAGAAACTTGATAATGTTTAATTTTTCATGTAGGCATAAAGAGCATTGGTCGTCGCAGGTTGTTGTTCTATTTATTATTTTCCATTTTACTGTTGGTGTTTTTTTTTTTGGTTTCTTTTAAATGCCAAAAATATTTAGATAGGGATGTCTGATTTCTGTTTCTAATATTATTGAAGGAGCTTTTGTTTAGTCTTCACCTTGTTTTACATTCATTTTTTATGGATCCTATATATATCTTTTCAATATTTGGATTCTCAATGAATGGGATTGTGAATTGGTATAACACAGATTCTATGTGGTATTTATTATTCAGAAGGCAATCTTCAGTGTTTCTACAATTAGATAATTTTTTCATTATTTTTGTCTAATTTTAATTTAGGATCTTTATTTATTTGATTTTGGCATGCGTGTTTTCTTCAGGATTTATTATTATGTTTTTTATAATCTTTTCTAGATTTTCAGCACGGCTATAACTTAATTTTAGGGTGTTTTTATTAAAGACCTTGCTAAGTTTGATGTTAGTAAGAAAATGTTTTTCGATTAAAGCTAGGGATTTTTGTCCTAGCTTATTGCTAACCATTTGGTTGAACGTAGCCTGTACTAAATGATTTTCCTTTTTCTGTTTCTTCCTCTGGGTTGTACTATTATTTTTTTATATAATTGATGTTAGGGTGTTTGTAATCAATATATTTTAGAACTTGGTTGAGGAGGTTATGTGCTTAATTATTCATGGAGGATGGTTTGACCTGGGATGTGCATACAAGGGATTAGTATTAGGTTTTCTGTAATATGTTATTCATTAAGTGTAATATTATGTCGGAGAAGTTTACCCTTTTCAATTTTGTGTTGACAGTAGTTTCAAAATTTAGGCTTCTGATTTCACTATAGATTATATAACACCAAAAGGGACCGCAACTAAGTAAAAAAAATACCATATAAAATCTATTAACAAATGCAATTAAAACAAGAGGTTTAAAAATAAAACCCAATCATAATCTTAACGCTCCTTTAAGAAACCAGAGACACAAAAAAAACAAATAAATAAACATCAAAAAGGACCTTAATTACAACATCAATCAGACTTTTAGCAGATAGTAATAAAAAAAACAGCGGCGCATTATAAAATTAGCCATTATAGCCGGACAAAAAAAATAAACCCAACTTTACACAACTCCAAAAACTTGACATATAACAAACATCCCTACTTTCTTCAAAGCAGAGACCCCTTGATAATGAAAAACTAACCCCAGATTACATCTCGAATTCAAAACTATAAGTGAGTAAAATTCTGGCAGAATATCTTCAATCAAACCTGTTTTATAGAATAATAGAGACATATTGTGTCTATTTATTTTTATACTGATCCTTTCCGGTGATCTTATTAGTTTCTTCCTGTCAAAATGAAATTCATCAAGGAATGTGCTGTAGTTTTTTTTAACCCAAGTACTTTCGATCTTTCTTTGTATATTAATAGGTGACTGGCAGTATCACGTCTTAAGTGGTCAACATTTCCTGTTTAGCTTACAAGCTAAAAAAAATCATGATAACCATTATACATATGCTTTTCTACCAACTAATGAGCTTCCACAATTCAGCAGCTGCAACTCTACTTCAACAACTCATTTGACGAAAAACGTTGAAGGAATCCTCACAATGTGAACAGATTTAGATAGATAGATAGATAGATATATAGATAGATAGATAGGTAGATAGATAGATATGAACAGATTTAGATGGATAGATACATAGATAGATGTGAACAGATTTAGATAGATAGATAGATAGATAGATAGATAGATAGATAGATAGATAGATAGATAGATATGAACAGATTTAGATGGATAGATACATAGATAGATGTGAACAGATTTAGATAGATAGATCAGAACAGATTTAGATGGATAGATACATAGATAGATGTGAACGGATTTAGATAGATAAATAGATAGATAGATATGAACAGACTGTGATAGATAGATAGATAGATAGATAGATAGATAGATAGATAGATAGATAGATAGATAGATATTGCTAACGATGCATCAATGATAAAGATATTTCTCGTAATATTTTTCTTTCTCTTTTGTCGCGTGTTGCAAGTTTACTTTACAGCCGACGATTATTGATGTTGTCCTAAGTTCAAAAGCGAACAATGTCTTCATATTGGCCAGCAAATGACAGCCAGAAATGAAGTAAAGCCATTGATTTGAATGGTCCTGACAAGGTTTGTTTATACAAAATCTTGTCGTGAACATGTTGACCTGTAAATCGTCTGATCAAGACTCATCTCAACACAAACATGGAAACTGATCTGTCAATCAAATATATTTCGACCCGAGAAAAGTAAACTTGTATATATTCTCCACGTCAGATTAATTAATTAACGAGAACGATATATATATATATATATATATATATATATATATATATATATATATATATATATATATATATATATATATATATAAGGCTCAAACAATAATGACCATAGAATATTAGTGTTTAAGCCTTTTATATTATATTCTTACTCTGTCCTGGACATTGAATTGTACCTGGATTCTATCCTCTTGGGAATTTATGTATATATTTTTATATATATATATATATGTATACTGACCACTAATATTATCTATCTATCTATCTATCTATCTATCTATATATATATATATATATATATATATATATATATATATATATATATTAACTGATTTAAAATATGGTTTCTTCTCTACACAGGAATTACCATGATTCAGAAACCAAAGCTAAAAACTTCAAATCTAATTATATAATTAAATTAAAAGCATTAGTTCTGTTTCATCTTCAAGCGATTACAGTGAACTAAAGAATATAAAACAAACACTTATTAATAATAGCTTTCCAAACTATATAGTTGATGAACAAATAGAATACTTTCTTAGAAGTCTCAATACTAAGCAAATAGAACATAATACTGCTTCAACTAATTCCAAACATATTAATCTCTTTTATCGTAGTTCAATTCATACCAATTATAAACAAGATGAAAATATACTTAAACAATTAGTAAATAATAATATATCTACAACAGATCCTAGCAAAAAAATTAGGTTAATCATATACTACACTAAATCTGGTATATCCAACTTAACTATTTGCAATGATTCTTCTCCCTCCCCGTCAGCGATTTGCAAAAAACAACATAGTTTACAAATTCAAGTGCCCTTTGTGAGATTGTATCTCCATTGGATTAAATAATATTTACGTTGGTCACACCACAAACTCGCTTTCACGGCGCTTAACTCTACATTTAAATGACAACTCTAACATTTTTAGATATTTAAAACAACATGCATGGCCGCGTACACAATTCAGGAAATTCCTTGTTGAAAACACAACTATACTTAAACATGAAAACAATAAACAAAAACTAAAAATTCTTGAAGCTATATACATAACACAGTTGAAAACTAACCTGAACAAAATAAACTATGAAATCACAACAAATATTCTTAAATGCCTATAATTTATAACAGAAGCCATTGGTTTATACCAACGGCTTCCCATACTTAATACTTCTCGAATTCACTCTCCCGTGGTCATGTGTGACGTCACGAGCTGCGACGCGATTTTCAATTCCGCGTCTCGTATATACGAGTTTGTCGTTACTTTGAACTTATTCAAGCAGTAAGGGTGGACTATCATTGTGCTTTCGTCTGTGTGTTGTTTGATTTATTGAAATTGTCATCTTTGATAATGGCTTATGTAAGCCGAAAGCTTAGATTGTATTTAAACATGTATCACTATGTTGTTTTCCTTTCGTCTTTCAACGATAATGATTAAACTTATCAGACAATATGTAAGGAATTTAAAATAAATAGACAAAACTTGTCTATATTATTTAATGAAACATGCATTGATATATATATATATATATATATATATATATATATATATATATATATATATATATGGAGAAAACAACTGAAAAGTTGCAAATTAAAAGAAAAAAGTGAATGTTTTTTTGTGAAACTATTTATTTATATTTTTATATATATATATATTTGATATTTCAGATCGCCCCGATCTCTCGCCAGAAATTAATTAAATAACTTTATATTATATATATATATATATATATATATATATATATATATATATATATATATATATATATATATATATATATATATATATATATATATTTGATATTTCAGATCGCCCCGATCTTTCGTCAGAAATTAATTAAATAACGTAAAAATATAAATATAAAAATAACAAAACAAAAGTCATTGAAACAAAGCAAGTTCAGTCGACCAATGATGACAATTCCAGAACAACGTAACTGTATTCAATAACTGTATTCAGAAGTTTGTCTTCAAGTAGCGTCCGTCGCTAGACGCGGACGTCACGTGATATGGAATGCAACTGTGTTTGAATATTTCTAACGTAAATCTAACGATAATATTTTAGATGTTGTTTAAAAAGTTTTTTTAAAAATATATCTAAAGTAATTTTCTAACTATTGAAATATTTATACAAATTTAAAATTCCCAAGTCTTTGTTTAACCCTAGTTTATATGTGTCTAATTTTAAAATCCAGTATTTCTCTTTTTTCTGCGTGTGTATGTGGAACTAAAATCGGAATCTATCAATAAACATTTACAGTTAAGGTGTGCTATATTTATGGGATAAAATGCTCAATATCAGAGATAGAGCGTATGTAAATATGAATATAAAAGTGAACATTGAAGTCAACACTCAGAGGCGACAGTCTGTTTCAGGCTGTTTAGAGGCGTCTAGCATGAAACATCCTCCCGCCTCTGATTGTTGACTTCACTGTTCACTTTTATATATATATATATATATATATATATATATGTATATATATATATATATATATATATATATATATATATATATATACGCATAAATAAAGACTTTTACTCATAGAAGAAAATAGATTTAAATAGAGAGGACGCCATTTTACCTTTAGGAGACCGCTTCGGTCAACACTTTATCAAAAGGAGAATGCTGGTGCATGGAACAAAATACTCAATGACACTGTCGTAAATGGCGAAGAGGAGGAGAATTTGGAGGGAATATGAGTAATTTTCTTTTATATTTTATACTCTTTTAGGGACTGTATTTTTTTTCTTTTTAATCATTAATTTATTTACAATAAAAATCTAATTTAATCGTGTTCCAATTCGCTATTTACAAGTGTGTCATTGATTATTGAAGCGTCTGGTTAGCAAGGTCGAGTTTAAGATAGCAAAATCGACCTTGCTAACCAGACGCTTCTCTATGGCCGAACGGTTAAGGCACGTCACGCGAAATGACGGTTCCGCATAGGATACAGGTTCGATTCCTGTCGGAGAACGAAAATTTTCTATGAAATTTTCTCGGACATTCAGGCCGGTAAATGTTATTTAATACTGTTTATTATAAAACAGAGCATTTGCTTAAATACTTGTATCTATAAAAAGAACGTTAAACATATCATAAATGTCTTTATATATATATATATATATATATATATATATATATATATATATATATATATATATATATATATATATAGTAATGATACAATATGGTAATCTGTATGGAATTTCCAGGATGATATAGATCCAGGGAGAACTCTATGTGAAAAGACAGGAAAATTATTATTAATTAAAGAATATCAAACACTTAAAATCCCATAAGTTAGTCAAAACACTATAAAAACTCTTCAAAGTAATATGCGTGGGGGTCTGGTCATGTTGCTGATGACTACAAGAATACCTTAATTCGATACATGGACAAAAATAAATGTAATAGAAATGTTTGTGACACTTATGGTGGAATATCTCCGCTGTCAATAGTTGGTAAGATATTAGCTAGACTGATTTGGAACAGGATTATCAGGCACGTCATCAATACGATTTAGCCGGGTTCACTGTGTGATTTCAGGTCTGGTCGTGGCACTATAGACATGATCTTTTCTCGCCGTCATGTAGTCGAAAAAGTGCGTGAAAATAAAACAGGACTTGTAAATTTTGTTTGTTGATCTTACTAAGGTCTTCGACACTCTGTAAATAATGAATGACTGTGGAAAGTTCTTAAAATGCTTGGAATCCCAGACAAAATGTTGAATGTTATAATCTCATTTCACGGAAGGGAGTGAAATCTGTGGTATCTGATGGGGTTATTCTCTGATTCCTTTGATGTTACAAATGGTACAACCCAAGGGTGTGTCATGGCCCCTGTTCTATTTCCTATATTCTTCTCAGTAATGTTCAAATATGCCTTTGATAACACTGGTGTTAAATTTCGTGCTAGTGGTGGCGTTTTTAGCATCAGAGGCTCAAATCTAAAACACTTTTTCGAACTAGCAACATTCGTGATCTTCTGTCTTTTCATGATGCAGCATTTGTGGAAGAACCCGAGAGGAAGCCAGAGAATTCCTCAACCGCTTATCTATCGCATGTAAAGCTTTTAGCCTTACCATTATCATAAAGAAAACGGAGATAATCCACAAAGACGTTTCCTTATCTAAAGCAGATGTGGGGTGTCAGACAAAGACGATTGTTTCATCAATTCCCAGACACTCCTATACAGACTGATGAACTTGAAATATGTGAAGTTATTTACATATTTAGGAAGTAAGATCAATGCAACTATATCCCTTGATGACAAAATAAGAAAGCTACAATTGCAACTGGGAAGCTTCACCACTGACAATGGAATGTCAGAGGTATCAAACGGAACACCAAAATACCGGTTTATAGAGCTGCCGTTTCGACAACACTTTTTTATGTCTCAGAATCGTGGACCCCATATATTAATCAGCAGTATGTCTTCCATAAAAGTTGTTTCCACGCGATCTGTGGCTATACTTTTGACGATAGGGTTTCAATGCTGATCTACTTGCAAAATACAACATTGGTGGAATTAAGCTTTTCCTGATGCAGTCACATCTTCGCTGTGCTGGTCATGTTACAAGGACGAGCGACGACAAAATAATTAAGGTCCTCATGTATAGCCAGCTTAACAGTGAACAAATGACTGCTGGACGGTCGTGGCTCATAAAGGAAAGCTAAAGATTTCGAGCCAGTTACCTTGAATAAAAATAACTGGTGATATTTCTGCGAGAGTGAAATCAGAAATTTTGAAATCAGTCGTATTGACCGCGGCTAAGCGTCAAAAGTCAACGAAAAGCGTCAGCAAATATTCCTGTTTCTACGACCCGAGATACTCACAGTTGCAATATATGTGAAATTTTATGCGGTTCACTAACGGAAATGAAGTGTCACGACGCAAACATAAAAACTGAATGAGGTTGTCGGATCCTCATACGTCGACATCGACTCAAGAGTCAGTGATGCGGAGATAGATTATTAGTTATAGACAAGAATGATTTATTGAAGAACAATTCGATATGTAAATAGTTCGTCAGACATAGTGAGAAAGAAAAAGAAAACAGAAAAAAATATCAAATAAGGAAGAAAGATAAATGGAGTAAATTCAAGAATAAATGGCAACGTAATTACAAGACATCATTAGTCGTTAATGACGTAACCGAGTTGATTACAGGCGAAAATATGGAAGGCGAATTTGATTTTAAAATCAAATTTTACCTAGTTCCATTCAGTGAATATTTATAAGTATTGAAAAATTACATTTTCTGAAAATTAAGTCAGAATAGCAGAGTAAGGAATAATTTCAAAACCTTCTTGTATTCCACCTTATTTTTGGCTTTATTCAAAATTTAAAGTAAGTGATTTACACACAAACGCAGACACACACGCAGACACACACGCAGACACACACACACACACACACACATATATATATATATTATATATATATATATATATATAATTATATAATAAATTTTAAAAGCATTAGTTCTGTTTCATATCTTCAAGTGAATTTTGGAATAACTTATTTTTAAATTATATGGGTTTTATAGCAGTTGGATGGTCGCCAGTCAACTCTGAATTTAAAATGAAGAACCATTCCAAAATGTTCTGACGATTCACAGATAATTAATAAAGGATATTTTGAGAGCCCTGATCGCGTACGTCTTGAAGCGATTAAAAATGATAGCAAAATAAAGAGTTACTTGATTACATATAAATTTATTGACGAATACAATAGAAAAATAAATAAAAAATTGGACACGTTCCGAAAAGATAAATGAATCGGATTAAAAATTGAAATTTAGGATTTAATTCTCTACAAATTAATCATTTTCGCCGTCCAATCAGAGCACGCATCCATTGTGGCCAACGACTTACAATGTTGTATATTGTTATTGAGTTTTACGCTTGCCTTAAAGGCTGTTTCCCAGGATAAGGTTTGCAGGTTCGATCTCTGTTGGGAGGTGTTACGTTTAATAAGTCTGAAACTAGTATCTACTAAAATAATGGTCACAGCAATCATTTAAAAAAGCTCAATAGGTATATAAACTATAATAAAAACTCTATCAAAACCGACTGACATCCGAAGAAATATGCTTCTTTCTTTCAAATACTTCACACGTTCAACAGTCTTCCAGGGTGAAATTGTCTCTTTGTAGTCAGTCGACGAAAAAATTCTCATCAGAGGCAGTCTATTTTTTTATTTTTTTATTTTATTGTATTTACATAAATTCGAATTAAAATGAACCAACACTTGTAATTTGTAATGACAGCCATGAAAGAATTATTTTGCATTATATTACTTTACTCGTACATTCATCGATGGATATGGTGACGCCTTCCTGTGAAGGTTAATATATCACATAACTCCAATGCCCCCCCCCCACTTTCCCAGATGAATATCAAACCGTTTGTTACTTTATCGCTATTTCCATGGAAAATGTTCTGCATTCTTTAGTTTGAACATTTAAAACAGCTAAGATCCATTATGCCACACCCACAGGGTCAAATCATCATCATTTCCCTCGTATTCAATTGACAAGAAGGAAAATCTGTTCAGATAGCTTTTCTCAAGACCAGCTACTTTGTGGAACAGACTCCAAAGAAATGCTTTCCCAATATTCAAGTCAAAAGATTCAACTCACATAATCTCCATTTAACTCTTCCAATTACGTCCATCCAAGAAAACCTCATTCAGCAAAAACTATTTACATTAAGTGTCTCCTGCGCTTTGTATAAGGGAACATTTAGTGAAAAATATTTTCTTTGATTCGTAGATTTGGTAATCGAGAACCCTAAATGAGGATAAGAAATAAAAGAAAAAAAAAGATAATGGGAGATAACAGGGAGGATATAAATTCCTGACCTTTGACAATCCCTTTTTTCTTATTTTCAATGTATAACAAAACAGGAAGGAATTTAAAATGTTAAATTTTGAATGATAATCATCATATGTTCGTTCTCACGACAAACAACAAAAAAAATCAAATTAATGAGTCGGGGATTAGCCGATAAGCCGAGAACCGATTATCGCACAAAATTTCATAACTGAATCAACTAAGCTGTCAGAACCTCATACGTCGAAACCGACGGGACAGTCCATTATATATATATATATATATATATATATATATAGAGAGAGAGAGAGAGAGAGAGACAGACAGAGAGAGAGACAGAGAGAGAGAAAACAACTGAAAAGTTGCAAATTAAAATAAAATTGAATGTTTTTTTTGTGAAAGTATTTATTTATATTTATATATATATATATATATATATATATATTTGATATTTCAGATCGGCCCCGATCTTTCATCAGAAATTACTGTTTTCAGAAGTTTGTTTACATTAAGTAGCGTCCGTCGCGAGACACGGACGTCACATGACATGGAATGCAACTGTGTTTGAATATTTCTAACGTAAATCTAACTGTAATCATATTTTAGATGTTTAAAAAAAAAATTGTAACTATATCTAACAAAAATTTTGTTTAACTATTGAAATATTTATAAAGATTTAAAATACCCAAGTCTTTATTTAACCCTAGTTTATATGTATTTAATTTTAAAATCCAGTATTTTTCTTTTTTTCTGCGTGTGTATGTGGAACTGAAATCAGAATCTATTAATACACATTTACAGTTTTCTAATGAGTGTCCTGGTTGATTAAAATGTTCAGCTATGGGGGAATAAGGATCGTTTTGACGTATGGTTAGTTTATGGTTGTTAAAGCGAAATCTAAAATTATTTCTAGATTCACCAATATATCCACTATTGGGACATATTGTGCATATATATATATATATATATATATATATATATATATATATATATATATATATAATATTAGTGGTTAATATACATATATATATATATATTTAAAATGTATAAATATATATACATACATACATACATATACACATATATATAGAAAAATTTCCAAGAAGATAGAATCCAGGTAGAACTCAATGTCCAGGACAGAGTGAGAATATTATAAAAAGGATTAAATAATTAAATTCCATGGTCATAATTTATTACATTAGAATCGTAATTACGATCCAATACATCAGACCTAGTAATTCAAAAAGAAATCAGAAAAAATAACTCCGTGAATAAAAAATAAAATTTAGTGAGAGTGTATATATGAGAGTGGGGGACGAATGAGATGTAAATGAAAGCTCTAGAGAGGGGTAACAGACGAGAGAAGAACAGGAAGGCCTCAATTTGAAGGTGCGCATTAAAATTTAACAGAGAGTTTTTAAAGATAGGAATTAAAATACTGTTTAAATGAGTGAGATACAGATAAATATGAATTCTTTTCCCATGCATAATATATATATATATATATATATATATATATATATATATATATATATATATATATATATATTAAGACATTTTTATGTATATACGTTCTTTTTATAGATACAAATATTTAAGTACATGCTCTGTTCATAATAGACAGTATTAACAACATTTACCGGCCTGAATGTCCGAGAATTTTTCATAGAAAATATGCGTCTTCTGACAGGAACCGAACCTGTATCCTATACGAAACCGTCATATAGACTGACGTGCCTTTAACCGATTGGTCCACAGAGGAGATGACGTCACACATTATGAAATGGACAAAGTCCGACAATTATTTTAAGACATTTTTTTTATGTTTATACGTTCTATTTATCTTTAAAAATCTTTTATTTAAAAATATCTTAAAATAATTACTTAAATATTTGTATCTATAAAAAGAACGTATAAACATAAAAAATGTCTGAAAATAATTGTCGGACTTTATCCATTTAATAATACACACACACACACACACACACACATATATATATATATATATATATATATATATATATATATATATATATATATATATATATATATATATATATATATTGAGTCTGTGTTTAGACAAATAATGCGTCCAGATACATAAGAACTTCGGTCTTTAAATGTTACCTAAAACTTGTACACTAGTGTCATATCACATTGAATCTGTCTTGGGAGTCGTAGAGTCTGTGCTATCGACTTCAGACTAATGGAAAGGAATGCTCCACTGAAGAGAAGCAAGAAATCCTGAAAATTACATACAGATCGATGTTGGTTGAAAGACCAGTTATGGGAAAGAGGAGAGGGCTGGCATGGAGAGATGGAGACACGAGATCTGCTAAGTAATATCCTCGCTGGCAGAAAACAAATACAAAAATACAGAGTATAAATAAAGAGGTCAGACCAGACCTCCATTAATGTTTATGTAGGAAAGCATGGGTGAGGATTTACTAAGGGTGAACACTCCTAAATCCTCCTTCTCAACGCCAAGATATAATTCATGAAATTATATAGCAATTAGATATCTCTACCTCTCCTCTCACACATACAAGCATATATATATATATATATATATATATATATATATATATATATATGTTTCAAGACTTTGATTGTACTTCTTTAATCACTAGTTACTTGCCATCGACTGAAGAAGTACAATCAAAGTAGTGAAACATGAAATCTTTTGTGTAGCGATTTCAATGTTTTTATTAAAATCTCTTATAATAAAAAATATAATAATAATATATTGCTCTACTTTGTATTGAGCACTTCGTTTGAAAGTAAATGTTATGAACTGTGGATTTTTACTTCATTTGTTCTTTGTTAGATTGATGTGAATTTGTGACCCTGGGTTTCACGCTTTTGCTATCCTCGAACAAAGCGAAGGAGTTTGTCTGACGATCGCAAAACATTGTGTCTAGAATGAAACAGCCTGCCGCCTCTAAGTGTAGACTTCTATGTTCCCTTTTATATATATATATATATATATATATATACTAGCAGCATGGCCCGGCGCTGTCCGTGCTTGATTCAAAAATCGTACGACTCATACAGCAATCACTTGACTTAAAATATTTTTGCCCTTCCTTGCCTTTAAAGGAGTGCCTTTTGCCGGGCTGATGTTGCTACATGCCTTACTTCTTGCCTATCTCACACTGCGAATTATTTCTAAGCTCTATACTAAAGAGTAAATCTGTTACGAAAAAAGAACTAAACAAAATGAACACAAAACGATCAGCTTTAAAAAAGGACTCGTAACTGGAAAACCAAATGAAAAAAGAATGTTAACAACAAATACTTTTTCAACCCAATTCTGCGGAATCAGAATCTACGTTTACTTTAAGCAAACGAATGAGCCAATTGGAGTAAAGTGCCATGCAGATTTAAATTTTTCCCACTTGTGACGAATGCAGCTATCGATTTTTTAATGCTAGTTAACATTCGTGTCAGTCAGCTGTTGGCTCTCACGATGGCCAATAGAATATTCCTGCTTATTTGTGGCAGCCAGCTATAGGCACTCACTCTGGCCAGTAGAAAATGGCCGCAAACTACATGAAAACTGCCGTAGAAGCATGAAAAAATCGATTATTTCCACTATTGATGGGAGTTGGGAAATGCAAAGGCCTTCTCTCTAATTTGGAGCACGTGCATGTAAAT
>OZ038483.1:2135000-2192500 GCA_964036315.1 Acanthosepion esculentum | reverse complement strand
TCTTTGTTGCTATGTTTTTCTATTATTTTATTGACGTTTGAAAATATCCTCTTGCGTATGCATTAATGTAAATACATAAATAACAAAACTCTATATATGCTGCAGTTTTAAATAATCGAGCATCTATTGCAAAGAAATAAGTAAATATTAGGAAAAATTATTTCACAAGAATAAAATTTACTTTAGCAAGACAGAATATAAAGTAAGCATCAGTTTGACCTTTACTTTAATTGGAACGTTTTAGAAATTCCATTTAAACTAATTTGGGTTAGTTTTTATTTTGATTTCTTATTTTTAGAATTTTTAAAGGTTTATACGAGGGTCATTCAATAAATAAGGTGAATTTTTCGGTATGAGGACATCTAATACAGATAGAAGCTTACTTTTTTTTTCAACGTAGTCTCCCAGCACTTTCACACACTTTTCCCATCTGTGCACAAGTCTCCGTATTCCCTCAACGTAAAAATCTTTGGACTGATGTCTCAGCCAGTCGCTCACAACACTTTTGACTTCATCGTCACTTTTAAACTTCGTGCCTCTCGTGAACGCTTTCAAGGGACCAAACAGGTGAAAGTCTAAAGGGACAAGGTCTGGGCTGTAAGGGGGATGAGGGAGCAGTTCCCAGCCCAGCTCGTTGATGATCTGCACCGTTTGGGCTGCTGTGTGAGGCCTTGCGTTGTCATGATGCAAGATGACTCCTTCTGACTGATGACCCCTGCGTTTGTCCCAACAGATAAGCTGAAAGTCCTTGCAATGTCATCCACTGTCACCCTTCTGTCAGACTGAATGAGGTCATTGACTGATTTGATCACCTCAGGAGACCTCAGGTCACCCAGGCCTGTCTTCATCATCAACACTACTCCGTCCTTTTTTAAACAATTTAGCTCACTTGTAGACATTTTTTGGCTGAAACATGTGGCACCATACACAGTTGACATTCTCCTATGAATTTCAACTGTTTTGCACCCTTCAGCAATCAAAAACTTGATATCTGACCGCTGTTTAATCCTGGAGCATGCTTCTTGGTCGGCAATCTTTGTTAATCGGCAAAACTCTCAAAGTTTTTTTTAATCTGCAAAAGAAATTAAATCCATGTGAAAAAGAAGTAAAACAAAAAAAATAAAAAAGTAAGCTTCTATCTGTATTAGAAGTCCTTATACCGAAAGATTCAACTTATTCATTGAATGACCCTCGTACATGCAGTATGTAATCAAAATATTAAGAACAGGGGAAAATCTGAAATATCCCGGTCGCATATTAATCGTAGGGGAGGTGGTAGATCATAAACATTACAGAATGAAGTAATAACTTTTGAAAAAACAAAATAAATGGACTCAATTTAAGACTGAATAAAATTCTCTCAAACTCGGAAGCTGATAGCCATTGAAGAGAAATATTGGATAAATCAAGACAATAAATTACAATACCTATTAGTAAATAGCCAATGGAAAGACACGACCAATTCTCGTGTATCAAACGTAAAGCTTTCAAATAAGCAACTAGAACTCAATTTTTGAGTAAATTTTGCAACGGGAATAATGTCGATGTGAATAAAAAAAAATCCCAGACTGACTGACTTAGAAAAGAGATTATAACTGCTGCTTTAAAAACAAAACAAAATGACATTACTAAGATGACACAGATGCACTAAAATATTATCTAAAAACAAGAATCTATTCATCATCCACTCAGATAAGGGTAAGTAAATTGTGATTATAAACTCCAGTGCTTAGACTGAAAAAACAGAATCTCTGTTAAACAATACAAGTATTTATGAAAAAATTGTTGAACACTAAATCAATGGGCAGATAAAAAATTCAATCCCCCCAAAAATTAGTACCAAAAATGTCAAACAATGGTTACAATTAATGTAATGCAAAGATAACAAGACGCCATGGATTATCAAAAACTCGTAAACCCAAATATGCGACTGGTCAGCTCTCCTATTGGCAGTGCTCCTCACAAATCAGCGTGAGGATTACAACAAATTTTATGACCTCTATGATTGCGTTATGCATGTAACTGCGAGTCGTGCTGCCGGTGAGGAAAGAATATATATATATATATATATATATATATATATATATATATATATATATGAAGAAATATAGTCTTAAAGTGTGCTATATTTATGGGATAAAGTGCTGAATATCAGGGATAGAGCGTGTGTAAATATAAAAGTGGACATGGAAGTAAGCTCTTAGAGGCGACAGTCTGTTTCATGCTAGTGCAATCGTCAGGCAACTCTTTGTCTGACGATTGCACTAGCATGAAACAGACTGTCACCTCTAAGTGCTGACTTCCATGTCCACTTTTATATTTATATATATTTATATATATATTATATATATATTATATATTTATATATATATATATAATTATATACATATATTGATATATATATATATATTATATATATATATGATATATATTATATTATATATATATATTATATATATATATATGATATATATTATATTATATATATATAATATATATTCATTTTCCTTTTCCCATATCATTTCCGTTGAGTTGACCGATTAAATAAGTCAATGTCTGATCCTTACCCCCCTCCTTCCTCAGTATTAAGTATTATAAAGAAATATAAAAATAAATTTTAAAACTCTCCCTTCCCTCTCTAAACTTGACCATGTCTCTCACACCATTCCTCACCACCCTCTATGTCAACTTATATAAGCTTAATTCTGGCCGTCAAAAGCGTAAATTTTAATTTCATTTTTCGTTTCACATTTTGAAAGTGAAGTCTGAAGATCTATAGAAAACTAAAATTCTCTGGTGAAATAAATTATAACAAATGAAACCTTAAAGTGGTCTGTTTTTCTTTAAATTAAATTATTCGCCCTGACTTAACATTGAGCTCCTCCTTGGGATTATCCATACGGATTACTAAGTTTTTCGTTACTTAAATATATATATATATATATGTGTGTGTGTGTGTGTGTGTGTGTGTGTGTTTCGTTAAAGATGACTAACAAGGTACTGCGATTAAACTTTTATTTTTCTTGTGTTGGTACAAGTGTTTACTTTTCTGGACATAAAGTATGTAAAAACTGTCCCAAGCTTCTGCATGTCCGAGCGACTTCCGTTCTACTTTAAGCCATTATCAAGGATGATTTATTTTTACTTTTAACTGAAAGTATAAGTTGTTTTATGTATGTATCTAGAGTTAGAGGAATGTTTTATTTTACATAGTTATCACATTGTTTAAATTTGCTTTTAACTGAAACTAAAATAAAAATTTTAAATAAAACTGAATTTTATTTTTTTAAATAAAATTGAATTTTATTTTGAAAATAAAACAAAATTCATCCTTCACAATGGATGTCCTGAAAAGAAAAAATAATCGGACTGTTGTTCTTGCCTTTATTGCTATATTCCCGACGTTCGGCCGTTGTACTCTCCGGCCTTTTTCCGGCGATTGGAATTTCGAACTGAGCCCTATATTTCGTCCAGCGGGGTAGATTGTTCTACCCTACCTCTTCCGGATATCTCAGTTATCGCCCTTTAACTCACCTTTCCAATGTTTTATTCATCACTGCAGTAGCGAGGTATTGAGCTTAAAACTCTTTTGTATCACTGTATCCAACCAACGCTGGGCCTTCAGGACATCGGTGTATAAATTTTTGGAACTAATAAACTTAATATCTCAGTAAACATGTTTACCAGAGCTCATATTGCAATTTTGTTGTTTGCCCCTGATCTGTCATCTCGTCTGCAGTCGCTCTCTCACGGACGCGATGTTGCCTCGCTCTATCTTTTTTACAAATATTTTCACGGTAATTGCTCCGAGGAGCTGCTTTCGCTTGTCCCTAGGCCTCGTGAATTTAAACGTCCTACGAGGCTGGCATCCCGTCCCCCCCTTCACCGTTGAAACTGTTAGATGTAGACGTCTCTTCTACTCCAATAGCTTCATGTCTCGCACATCTCGCCTATGGAACTCCCTTCCCTATTACTGTTTCCCCGACAAATACAATCTCCAACGGTTTAAGTGTAGCGTCAATCGACATCTCCAGTTGCCTTGATCTATCCACTTCCCTTCTCTACATCCTTTCATCTTTCATTCCTAATCTTTTGTAACCCCCTTGCCTTGATCGACCCACTGTCTTTCTCTTTCTCCACATCCTCTCCTTTACCACTCCTATCTGCTCTTCCTCCAACTCTTCTATAACCACTTGCGTGATAGTGGCCTCCAGCCTTGCTTGGGGTGATACGCTTAAAAAAAAACATTCTGTATAACTGGTTTCCATATTGTATTGATTTCAATGCTAATCGGCTTATGAGATTTCTTATGGTGGATCACATGATTCCTTAAGTTTTCGTATTTTTCAGTGATGTTCTCTTATTTCATATTCAACTCACAGGGGTTGGTGATCTCTCTTTTCCCTCCATATGTGGTCAGTTATGCCTGATTTTTCTATTTTCCTGCGTGTTACGGCTTTGCGATCTTCTTTCAGTCTTACCTTATAGACAGAGAACATCACTGGAAAACAAGTGATCTTTTGTGGAAAGTCTGATTTGAAACGTTTTTAAGACCTGTTACATGCACAAATCCATTGAGTCCAGTGAAGAATTTCTCATATCTAGAAACAGTAAACTTTAAATAACATCTCTATTTTTTCCTCTAATGTTGATTATTTGTAGAGCAATGGTCGAAATCACTAAATTCGAAATGTTTGAACAATATTTACATTCATCAAATTCAGCTTACGTAGATATCATGTTGAAACAAGGATTTTCGTCCGATCACCGAAGTTCAGCAATGTCGAAGCCAGTCGAAGCCAGTCACTACCAGCTTGGGTGATCGCTTGAGAATTCCAGCTTGGGTGTGCGGGTGGTGTAAAGATAACGTCTCCTGAGGAGAACTTGGAGAGCTGGGTTCAAATTACAGTCGGGATCGTTAAATTCACTTCAACAAAGCTACTGGGGTGATCAGGAATCGAAAAGAGAAACAAGCATATTACATCCGCCTCTAGCAACAAGCATTAGCCGAGTGCGGTGGGGTAATGGCCCATTCATCTTCTTGAACCAGGTGAAGATATACGTCCATGAAAGGATCTATACAAGTTGCGAAGAAGAAGAAATCCAGACACGCAGACTTTTGATCTTAAGTAAAAATTTTACTAAAATATTAAAAACCATTCATTGTCTATAGTTTTTACTTAAATTTCATATATATTTATATTTCCTCTTTGTTTGTGTATTATAAATAGTCGCCCTGTTCGTGATAATTCTTTTGTATCTCTTATGACTAATGAACTGAACTCGAGACTAAATGAGAAACATCAGATTATAAGGAACTTTGTCTCTGATTCTCTTTGATCAAATTCTTTGGAGACATATAACTTATTGTGTGAAAATTTTGTTTTTAGGAATTATTCCAATGAATCAAGATTTCTCCACTCTAAGTAATCGATGTTAAAGTTACTTTTTACACTTGGAAATGATGTTGGGATTGATTATATATTAAACCAGATATTGTAATGTATATATTATATAAGGACAAATATTGAAAATATATAATGATTTATTTGTTAATGTATAGAGTTTTTTTTAGTATAAGATATACATGCGACATATTATATATTCACATACATCAGCTGCAAGCTGTAATTTGGTTCAAAGACTTGCGCAAAGCAGTCGTTGACGTCTAGACGGCTTCAGAAGAGCTAATCACTTAATGGACGGCCTTTTAAGATTTAAATATAGAAGCAAAACAAAAGAAAATTTAACCTAGAGTGGGACTTTAAAATAAGGCCGCGTAGAGTCTTGTGAAGGAGATTAATGAAGAGTAAGAATTCAGTAAACTATTTTGCTCTTTTTTGAGAATGGAACCCGAGTTGTGGAACATCTGCTAAAGTGCTGAGCTTGGATTGGTGCTAAAGTTTCAAGTACTACAATCTTAAGAAAATCTTCATTTCTTGTATAATTCAGAGACTTAGGAGAATGTCAGTTGTTAGGAAAATATATTTCTCGTCAAATGGCAGAAATTCATGTTTATTAGCATTTGAATATTTTACTTTCTTTTCTCCCTCGAGAAAATCTTTTCTAATGAAATAATCGCTGACGCCATCTATTACGAAAATTCAAAGCAAATAAAAATTGTGGCTAGATCCAGCTAAATATTTCAAACGGAACCTTGCATAGAAAAGGCATTAGACGAAATTCAAAGAGAATTCCTTATTACTAATTGCAGGAACCTCGACAAACTATCACTGTACAGGCTCGTTTGAATGACACGGTGGCACAGAATTTTTTTTTCTTTTCTGGCGATGGAATTTTTCCAAAGATCTTTCTTCATTGAAATGAATGTTCCTCTGTTGCAAATAGGAAAAAGTAAATGCTCTTCAGCGTTGGATTGAAAGTTCTTCAAAAAGCGCCATATTTGTAAGACGTTTCACATCCAGGCTGTCACTTCGTCCAAAGTAACGGACGATCTCTAATTAACTGTTTATTTGTCCTCGAATAATTCATCGGCCGTTCTTTCATGATTCCATTCGTTGATAGAATTACGTCTCTGTTACTTGAAATCTGTTCTTTATCTTTGCAGAAGTTGGCCATCATTCACTTCTCTATTAGAGATGATATTTTACATAGTAGTGCAGTGTTCTAATTGCTTGGTTGGTTGTTTTTGATTTGTTTTGATTTTTCGTTTTGTTTCCGCATAACATCTTCATATCTATCGATACATTTGAATAGTTGTTTTTCTTTTTTCTTTTTCTTTTTTCTTTTTCTTTTTTTGGCACATCTACTGCGCCATTAAATTTCTATGTCAAATATTCCACCGTCTGTTACTACGCTTCTCAGATAGTAGAATCCATGAACCGGCTTAATTCTGAATTTTTCATTATGTAATCCACAACTTGTAAATTTTTTATATTGCTGATCAACATACATGCTGTTGTCAGACAGTTAGTCCTTTCATCTTACTTTCTTTTTCTTAAATTTTCTAAGTATCCTTTCTGTCTTCATTCTGAGTCTGTTATCGGCATAATATCACCTGCTTATAGTACGTTGTCATGATTATGCTTTCAGATAATAACTTTTGGTAGGTATTCTAGTTACTCTTGCGATCATTTCGTTGTACCGGTTAAAATAAATCTGGTAAGAAATTGCGTCTTTTATATGTGTGTATTCACTAAACCCGTCATCTAACTGCATGTAAACTGTTTCTTCTCAGTAGAAGTTACATAGTACTCGACTCAAGCTGTACTAGTATTTCAAGTAGCTCTTCATGGCGTATTCCATAAAATCTGTTTGCGTAATTTATAACACATATGCATGGATTTAACCCTAACCCTGCCGCTTCAACTGAAGGTATTCGGATCAGAAAAATAGCATTCATTTTTATCGTCATTCTATCTGTCTTTTTTTTTTATCGATGTATTGTTTTTGTTTTTCTACTGAATTACTTAAGTATACAAAAGCAAAAGGAAATTTGCATTTATTTTTACTGAAATCACACGAAGATCATTCATATAAAACTGTTTTTATCGTTGGCAATTCAAGAACGAAGAAATGTCTAATATGGTGATAAACATGTCGCCTGCATATCTTCCATTTCTTAAACATATTGATTGTCGATCGTACCTCGATTCTTGTGTAATTTGTCTGATTTAGAAAAGACTAAATTGAGAATTTCATAAAGAATGAAGTTTCATTTTCATTTCATTCATACTTACAATTTCATTCCAAGTTCGATAACAAAAGCATTTTTCACACAAGATGAACGCTAGTGTGTTAAAGATAAAAATTTACTCTGATTAGTTTAATTCCATACAAAGCTTAATATGGGAAACTGGAATAAGAGGATGGATTTAGATGAAATAAGAATAAGATTGCATGAGAAAGATTGAATAAGAATAAGATTGAATAATATGGAATAAGAATAATATTGTGTAAGGATAAGATTGAATACGGAATAAGAATAAGATTGAATAAGAATAAGATTGTATAATATGGGATAAGAATGAGATTGAATAATAAGATTGAAAAAGAATAAGATCGAATAATATGGAATAAGAATAAGATTGAATAAGAATAAGATTGAATAAGAATAAAACTGAATAATAATGAATAAGAATAAAATTGAATACTATGAATAATATTGAATAAGAAAATATTGAATAAGAATAAGATTGAATAAGACGGAATAACATGGAATAAGAATAAGATTAAATAAAATTAAAAATGAATAATATGGAATAAGAATAAGATTGAATGAGAATAAGATTGAATAATACGGGATAAGAATAAGATTGAATAAGAATAAGATTGAATAAGAATAATATGGAATAATATGGAATAATATGGAATAAGAATGAGATTGAATATTAATAAGATTGAATAATATGAAATAAGATTAACATTGAATAAGAATTAGATTGAATATGGATTAAGAATAGGATTCAATAGGAATAAGATTGAATAATATGGAATAAAAATGAGATTGAATAATAAGATTGAATAAGAATAATATTGAATAATATGGAATAAGAATAAGATTGAATTAGAATAATATGGAATAATATGGAATAAGAATGAGATTGAATATTAATAAGATTGAATAATATGAAATAAGATTAACATTGAATAAGAATTAGATTGAATATGGATTAAGAATAGGATTCAATAGGAATAAGATTGAATAATATGGAATAAAAATGAGATTGAATAATAAGATTGAATAAGAATAATATTGAATAATATGGAATAAGAATAAGATTGAATAAGAATAATATGAATAATATGGAATATATTGAAAATGAATAGAATTAGATTGAATATGGATTAATATGAATAAAAATGGAGATTGAATAATAAGATTGAATAAGAATAATATTGAATAATATGTAAAATAAGATTGAATAATAATAAGATTGAATAATATGGAATAAGATTGAATTAGAATAATATGGAATAATATGGAATAAAGAGAATAAGATGGAAAATGCGATAACGTCTCCTGAACTTGAACAACTTCTTATGAGAAATATGTTTACCAATTTAAACCGACAGCATTACTGGCTGCTCTGCCAAGGACTACCAAATGTTTCCTTGTAGAGAAACGGCTAATCTTACCATTACCATTAAACACATTAATTTTTTCAGTTGTAATTCTTGGGCTTTGCTGCATTATTCCCGTTATGTTTTTGACAAGTCTAAGCATTGAACCGTCACTTCATTTGACCCGCGATCGTCAAGTTAGAATTATTTTTCTGTTAATTATTTGCTTCAAGTCAAAGAATTTTAAGTCAATATTTCGAAAGGCAATCATTAAACCTCCACTAAACAATTAATCATTAAACAGGAATTTGCTTTTGAAGTCCATCCATTTTCCCTAATCGCTTTCTCTATAATTAGCATCCAAATTAGGATATAAAAGTTAACGGCAGGAAATTTCACAGTATACTTAAAAGTCTTTGAGGTTTGATTCAATATAATGCAGTTTGCGTGGTTTCAGGAGATAAATTTTTATGGGGTTATCAATGAAAAGGCTTTGCGAATTTATCAATGGAGATCAAGAAAGAAAGAAGAAATTTGAAAGTAGGTCAATTCCACAATCATCAAGCATTTTTATATCGAACTCATAGAAATGTATAACCAAAGTCATGTTGGCTTTTCGATATAATATGGTGACAATTGTGTCTCGATATAATATGGTGACAGAATTGTGTCTCGGTATAATATGGTGACAGTAATGTAAGCGGACGTACCAGCAGGACATTAGTCTCATTCGCGACCATTGGTAAAATCACGACGCGATACAATAGAGATTTGCACGTGTATTTGAGCCTCAAAACACTCTATCCAAACGAGATTAATCACAAATTTAGCAACATAGATAGAATTAATATCTAACCCCATGAATTGGCACGGTGGAATAATGCATAGAGACTTGGATTGGGGAATCGGAGAACCGAGTTCGAATCCGTTACATTCACACGTGTTAATATCCTTGGAAAAGGTATGAATCTTCTTCTTCTCCCCCCAGCTATGAGTAAATAGCAGGACAGACTGGGTTCTATAGCCTTGGTTGACAACTGGTCTAGGAGACGGACAACTCTGAATTCAAAACCTGCGGAGTGTCGTTTGGGGACCCTCTGGCACTTAGTGCACCAGGTCTCTGTATTCAGCCCTTCAAGAAGTGTGGATGGTTTATGCACAAAACCTTCACCATTATAATCAAATCTCATGTGCTGGTGTCGGGCTGTCAGTTTCCTAGGAACTGATCTGCTTGACCCTCATACGTCTAATTCGACGGGAGAGTCGAGTATTTGGTATCAGGATACATTTTGTATGTTTTGTATGAAGATCAAACATTTTATAATCAAAAGAGAAACTTATAGTTCCAACGAATGTTTTATTGCCTGGAAATATTTCGACTAGCCTTTGCCAGTTTTGGTCACTGCTTCAATATGAGTGAAACAGTGCAAAGAAACCAGAAACCCTTAAGAATTCAAATCAAGAAAAGAAACGAGTTGATGAAGTTTACAAAATAAGAGCATTCGCTATTTTTTTAAAAACTCTTAAGTGTTTCTGGTTTCTTTGCACCGTTTTACTCCTATTGAAGGAGTGACCAAGACTGACAACAGCTAGTCGAAATATTGATATTTATTGTATTAAAAATACAATTATGGCACAAGAATAAATTATGGCCATGGAATAATTTATTCTTTTAATTATACAACTACCAAAGGAGACTGTTGAGTCTTGACTCATTGTTGAATCTCGCCTAATGCATGGAATAATAATGCAACACAAAATGTACTTAGAACAAGAATGTATTATAACAAGAAAGTGTACACAATAAGTACATATAGTATTTCTGTATATTTCTGGGAAGACGTTCCTGGAGAATGTGTTGACTAGTCGCAGTCGATCAGAGTCTCTAGTTGGATCTCGTGATTCCTTCTCCCACTCTTCCGGTACCAACCACTATTTATATAGTTGGTAGTCACCTATGCAGATTAGGTGGATCCTACCACAACAGAGACAAACATCCAAACTTTGATGAAACATTTCGCCTCTGTGTCAGGGTACATCATTACATTTATTATCAAAGTAGATCAATTTATTTCGTATTAGGTTACATCAGTAGAGTATTGCATTTTCTATTAGGGTATATAATTATATTTGGTATGAAGGTAAGTTATTGTATTTGTTATTTTGAAATCTTCGATTGCAGAACTTTCATTAAAAACAAGATATCGTAAGACAACATGTTTTCGTAGAATCCATTTTATTTAGAGTTTGACGTAGAAATTTTGAATGAGGAAAATAGATGAAAATCTGTACAAATATTGGTGACTGAAAGAGATGCCTGTTTCCCCCCAGTGGCTTCGTAGTGCGAGTCGGGATAAAAAGATAACATATTGATCTTTCAAGGCAGAAAATTTCGTTCTCATTGAAAGATTAACGCAAAATAATCTTCCTACACCAACTCACCCTATTGGTCGTGTGCCAGCAAAGCTATATTTCGCAAACAAAACATTTCTATTAAAGGCAGAAAAGATAAAATATCTGAATATAAACGCAATGTATAGTTTCCAATAGATAAACATATTTCTCTTTGCATATAAAAATATCCACACACACGCACATACACTGACAACGATAGCGAGCGGGCGAAACCTGTTAGTATAAGATAAAATATAGTTTAAAGGTTTGCTATATTTACGCGTTAAAGTGGTCAATATCAGTGACACAGCGTACGTAAATATAAATATAAAAACTGTCACTGAATCAACACCAAGAGGCGACAGTCTGTTTCATGCTAAACGCAACTGTGAGCGAGGTGGCCTGACGATTAAGTTTAACATGAAACAGACTGCTGCCTCTCGGGGTTTACCTCAATGTCCACTGTTTTATATATATATATATATATATATATATATATATATATATATATATATATATATATATATATATATGATGATCGAACGATACGATTGAAAGCCCGAGCTAGTAGAAAAATAAGACCACTCAACACCAGAAGTTATAAACAAGGATCGTACCATTCAGTAACGGATATGATGTTGATTATATTTTATTATTAAATGTTGTTAGCAGGAGTGATTCTTGCCATAATTAGCTTCATTATTTGTTATTCGTATGAATATATATATATATATATACATATATATATATATAAGACCATGAAGACAAATGGATTTTGAACCTCAAAATACTCTATCCAAACGAGATTAATCACAAATTTAACAACATAGATAGAATTAATATCTAACCCCCCATGAATCAAGCCCTACTCACATTTCTCACCCACACATAACAGACATGCTTGCGGAGGTGTTGACGTCTCACACTTATACATACATCCATACTAATATATACACTTACACATATCATACACACTCCCGAAGAACTAAATGATAACATGAAATGAACACGGATACATCCCATGAACCAATAAAATTGTCAAAATAACCAAGGGAATTCAGAGTAGCATGAATCTATCCGGCCTTTATTTTAAATAACAACTTAAAAGAGGCCGTTTGACCAACACAAGGACTGACCAAAATTAACGATAAAAAAACAAAAGCAATCTACAGATAAAGTTCATTTTCTTCGGAAAGTTATTCATTTCTGTAGTTCACCGTTACTAAAAAGCAGAATTTTTTCTCTCCCAATGTTGGCCATGCTGACCGAAACTCGTCAAGGAATCTAATTGAAATAATAAAACAAATAACATATTAATATACAACCCAGTGTTTCTGAAAATTTTAATTTTTTAATTTCTCAATATTTTTTGTTGTTCAAAATATAATGATGGATAATAGGCACGGGACTGAAGCAAAAGCCGAGGACGTGACACCAACAGAAGCGATAAACACCGAATTATTGGCTATCCGTATGAATAGAACAACCAACAAATTAGCCAGGTAGGAATCACACCAGGAATATATAAGGATGTGCCTGAAGGATCAATTAATACCGACCACTTTCAGGATTGATTTGGACCCATCAACAGGTAACCATAATGATGCGTCTCTAGCATCATGGTACCGTGAATTACAAGACTCCTGCAGGGAACTCATGCAGGATACAATACAGTTCTGCCAGGAAAGCACAACGGCAACAACAGTGGAAATAAATCTGCTCAATGAGCAAATAAAGAAACAAACGGACACGGAGGAATATACTAACATAAAGAAGGTCATAAAAAGCTCACACAGACCAAACAGTGAGAGAACTACGACAAACAAAAACTGAAAAACAAAGAAAATTAAAAAGGGATATTTCCTTCAGACAGAAGAACAAAAGAGAAATCAAGCCAAACTCAGAAAAAGTGAACGACCATACCACAAAAGAAAACAAAAAAACACCGCAACTACACTGATCACCACACAACCAATGCAAACACTAAAACAAACCAAATAAACACACCAACAGACAACCACCAGCATCACAACCAACAATAACAACACCGCCACCATCAACGATAGCTAGAATCTCAAAACAAACACGCACACAAAACAAACCATTAACTTACGCGAACATCCTTAGGGTGCCGTACAAACATAAATAAACCAAAACACAGCAGCCCTTCTACAGAACGCATAACCCCATTAGACATCCCAGACCACCCATGAAATCCTTCTTTAGAAGAATACGGCTAAAAACCCACTACGGGGACAATAAACACACACCTTCTATACTCGAAACATTAAAAGAGAAGGACTCTACATTCACCCCACAAAACACGGACGTTACTATACAGATATTTGAAATAGTTGTGGCAAATTACATAAAGAAAACAACAGCACGTAAGCTGCCACATAACAATATTATTGAAGGGGAACGTATAGCCCTTTACAAGCTGACACATAGAGATGACCTAATCATTACACAGGCTGACAAAGGTAGTGATACAGTGATCTGAGAAATCAAAGAATACCTTAAAGAGGTCAACAATCACCTAGTCGATAAAAATCCTACAAAGGCCTACCGACAGATCCTCTCCCTGAATAACAAAAAGAATTAACAAGCTCACCGAACATGATGCTTCACAACAAACTAATTGACGAAGAAACATGCACAACACTTTTACACCCACAACCATCACACCGGCTATCATCTATCGTCTTCCCAAAGTACACAAAAGCAGCAACCCACAATGGCTAGTTATTTCATCTTTTAACTGCCACACGACCCAAATTTCCAAATACGTAGACCATTACATACAAACCCACTAACTAAAATCCTACATCAGAGACACAACAGACCTACTAAACAAAATTAATCCGAGAGAAACACCGCCAGAAAGTGACTATGGACGTAAGATAACTTTATTCAAACAAGGAAACACTTACTAAAAGAAGAAAACAATCCTCCACACACACACACCCACACACAGAAGTCATAAAGCTCATGAAGCATATTCTTACATTGAATACTTTCAACTTCAATGGAGCACACTACCTGCAAGTAAAAGGCTGTGCCATGGGCACCATTGCAGCTCCATCATATGCGACAATCTTCATGGGACAATTTGAGGAGACCCATATCTATCCCTTCATCGGTAGCGACTGCGTATTCTCTGCAAGTTATATCGATGTTATCTTCTTTGTATACACGGGCAGTGAGGAGAAACTGCATTCCTTATGAGCTTAAACATGGTACACGACTCAATTAAGTTCGACTACGAAAATTCCACAAGATCGGTAACCTTTTTTAGACATCCGCATTTACATAGATAAAAACAGAAAACTACAAACGACACTACACATTAAAATCACCGACACCCACAACTATCTACACTTTCAGTTGTCCCACCCTAAACACCTCAAGGAGAACCTTCCCTATTCACAAGCATTTAGACTCAGAAGGATATGTTCCAACAATGAAAAACTAAATAAACACGCTTTTGCGATCACCAGACAAACTGGTTTATTTTTTAAAATTGGATCTATTTATATTTGTTTGACTACATTTCATCAGGGTTAGCACAACTATTATCATAATTACGATTGTCATTATTGCCCTTTTTTTGCCATTATATTTTCGTTTCCATCATCATTAAAGCTAAATTTATCGTTTCAACATCCATAACAATTATCAATATATTAATAATAATTAATATCACAGTTATTATCACTATCAACCTAATCACAATCGTCAACAACATACAAGCAATTCGCGTTGAAAATTCAACTATCATCATCACCATGCCCACAAACAGAACCCAACTTAACCAAATTGGTGATGAAAGACCCAGACCAATCGGAGTGAATATCTGTGTCTACATTGTGTATATGTGTGTGAGGAAGTGTATGTTTCTCTCACGGTGCAGGCGGTAAATCTGAAAAGCGTCAAGAACACCCCTACCCGCTCCTTGTTGAAAAGAACATCGCTACATATATAAAAGCTAAGGTCTCGACACCGAAATAGAATTACAACTGCATATGTATGTATACCCGAACGCATGGATATGTATCTGCGCCTGGGCTAGGATTGTTTATATCGATGTGTTTGTGCGAACCAAAATGCATACACCTGTATGTATGTGTCTCTATGCGTATGAGAGTGTCATCCAAAACACAGAAGTAAAATCCCCTTCCCACCACCAAATATAGTCAAACAAGTATAAATAGATCCAAATTTAAAAAATAAACCAGTGTGTCTGGTGATCGCAAAAGAGTGAAATCCAGGATCACAAACTGATATCTATACAACTGAATATGTTAGCTCTATCGCTGATATTGAGCACTTTCCACTAAGTCCTGTGCATATAAAATAATGGGTGTTGACCAATGTCCACTTTTATATTTACATACCCTCTTACGATCTTTTTTTTTCTTCTAATGAGGAAAATGAATAATAAATATCAATAAATTGAATTATTTAACACTGAATATGTAACACTGGAGATGCATAAGGAAATTTCTTATAATAAGTAAAGTTACATAGAAATATTTCAAATCAAATTTATCTGTTTATATTTCTGAGATGAGGTATTATGGACACTATTTACATTATTCAGACTATTGTCCTCATCTTTATCGCCATATTTATCACAACGTTTTGGCCTTTCAGTATCTGTCTAGATTTCTGAGGTGAGGTATTATGTACACTATTTACATTATTCAGACTATTGTCCGCATCTTTGTCGCCATATTTATCACAACGTTTTGGCCTTTCAGTATCTGTCTATATTTCTGAGATGAGGTATTATGTACACTATTTACATTATTCGGACTATTGTCCTCATCTTTGTCGCCATATTTATCACAACGTTTCGACCTTTCAGTATCTGTCTATATTTCTGAGATGAGGTATTATGTACACTATTTACATTATTTGGACTATTGTCCTCATCTTTGTCGCCATGTTTATCACAACGCTCCAGCCGTTGTACGCTCCGGCCTCCTCAGGTCCTCAAGGACACATTGCACAGTGGATAAAGGCATTAATTAGATCCAGTGACAGGACCTAAAAAGTAAGAGTTCAATACCCGGTTAAGGCAGTAGAGATCTTGGAGAGGGGAATTAACAGGATATAACTGATAACTGACATCTATTAGACATGGCACGTGGAACTAGAACAGTCTACCCCAGTCAGCGAAATAAAGAGTTCAGTTCGACATTCTAACCTCCTGGAGAAGTCCGGAGTGTACAACGGCCGAAACTTTGTGATAAATATGGCAACAAAGATGAGGACAATAGTCCGAATAATATAAATAGTTTGGAAATTATCAGTTGGCGTTTACACGATATGGTGTTCATATCAATATATCAAGAAATTGGTTAAATCGAATTTTATTGCAAAAAACATAAATCCTATCAAAATAAGTTCTTGTCAAAGTCACTATTATTAAAATGGTTACATATTATGATCTGAAACTGACATGATATTTTGCTAATATAGGAAATCCCACCAAAGTAAATCGGCTAATTCCATTTTTGTAAGTAAACATTAACTTGCATTAGAACATTTGATATAGTGCATCTATTAAGTTTAAGCTGAAGAACATCCTATAATTTATGATTTAAATTTATATCTGCAGATATTTATTGCCATTTGCAAACAGCCTCCATTGTTCACCAATTGCTAGCACAATTTTCTCACACATCGAATTTCCGAGAACTCTCTATCCGTTCGTCTCTTGACCAAATTGAATATGCAGCATGAGATGCTTCAACATGGTTCTCAAACACATCACTCTCTTGGCTGGCAGTACTCGTTCCTGTCTTTATAAATAAATAATAACCATTTCCCTCCTATTTGTTCCCGTCTAGCAACGAGTCTCCTCTCTTTTGTGTCTTTTCCTCATTTCCTTTGCCTTTTCTTTCTCCTTTTCACCTTTTCCTTTCTAAATTACGGTCACCTTTTCGCCGTGTCATCTTAAGGTATTTTTCCTCTTTTCTTTAGTCCAAAACTTCCTCTATTTCTTCATTTCTTTTATCTGTACGTTCTCTCTTTCTCCTTTCCATTATCAGTTACCTCCTCTTTGTCTCTATTCCTTTATCTGTTACTTCCTCTTTTTCTTTGTCTGTTACTTTCTTTTTCTCTATTCATTTGTTTGTTATTTTCTCTTTCTCTCTTTTCCTTTGTCAGTTATCTCCTCTTTTTCTCTAGATTTTATCTGATACTTTCTCTTTTTCTCTATTCCTTTGTCTCTTACTTTCTCATTTTCTCTTTTCCTTTATCTGTTACTTTCTCATTTTCTCTATTCCTTTATCTGTTACTTTCTCTTTTTCTTTATTCCTTTGTCTGTTACTTTCTCATTTTCACTTTTTCTCTTTTTCTCTATTCCTTTGTCTGTTATTTTTCTCTTATTCTCTATTCCTTTGTCTCTTACATTCTCATTTTCTCTTTTCCTTTATCTGTTACTTTCTCATTTCTCTATTCCTTTATCTGTTACTTTCTCTTTTTCTCTATTCCTTTGTCTGTTACTTTCTCTTTTCCTCTATTCATTTGTCTCTTACTTTCTCCTTTTCTCTATTCCTTTATCTTTTACTTTCTCTTTTTCTCTATTCCTTTGTCTGTTACTTTCTCTTATTCTCTTTTCCTTTGTCTGTAACTTTCTCTTTTTCTCTATTCATTTGTCTCTTACTTTCTCTTTTTCTCTATTCCTTTTTCTGTTGCTTTCTCTTTTTCTCTATTCATTTGTCTGTTATTTTTCTCTTTTTCTCTTTTTTCCTTTTTCTGTTGTTTTCTCATTTTCTCTTTTTCTTTATCTGTTACTTTCTCTTTTTCTCTATTCCTTTGTGTTACTTTCTCCCTTTCTCTATTCCTTTGTCTGTTACTTTCTCTTTTTCTCTTTTCTTTATCTGTTACTCTCTCTTTTTTCTCTATTCCTCTGTCTATTACTTTCTCTTTTTCTCCTTTTCTTCTTTCCTTTTTTCGTTATTTTCTTTTTTCTTTTTTCCTTTCCTTTGTCTGTTACTTTCTCTTCTTCAATTTTTCTCCTTTCATTTGTCCGTTCAAATCTCTTTCATGTCTTTTCCCCTACCGCTCTTCTTACCTTTTTCATCCTTGTTTTTCTTTTCAATTTTTTGCTTTTTTCATCTTCTCCCTCGGCCACTCTTCTTATCTAGAATGGCTATTATCTTCTTTGTTTTCCTCTCGGTTCCGTTTTTTTCTTCTGTTAACATGACTGGCTTTATCTTTATCTACTTTATTTCAATCCACTTCGTTTTGTTATTCTTTCTCAACATCGACTTATTTTTCTTCCAACAGATCATCCGCCATTTCATCGTCATTCTTTGTTATGGCGGCGGCACTTGAACTTTTCTGCTCTTTTATTGTTGCCTCGCTTCCATTTTATCTTTTCTTCTTCATCATGTCATTGTCTTTGCTTTTAACACTTTGCTACACAAATCGACGATCTCTTTTTCTATTGTATGTTTTACATACAATCGAAACTTACTGAAGGAGCATTATAAATAAAATCTGATAAGAATTAACAGCAGCAAAGATTTTCTCATTCACAGGTTGTATAAAATCCAAGGTAAAAACATTCGCCAAGCTGGACATTAACAAAGTCACAGAAGTAATAAATGAGGTATTATCTGACAGTAGTTACATACCGGAAGACCTTAGCAGAACCAATCTTCGTAGTACTGCCCAAGAAATCAGGTGCAAATGAAGGCAAGCTTCATCGGAGAATACCTGCTAATAATCCAAATTCTAATTAATAGAGCGTGAAGCAGAATTAAACTAGAAACGGGACAAGAACAGTTTGATCAAGGGCACTGAAGCAAAAATGGTATATTTATAACCAGAATGAGATCAACGGGAGCAATAAAATTCGGAAGTACGTACACTTTTGTTTATAATATTTTCGTGATCTAGAAAGATCACGAAAATATTATAAATTACGACGCGAAGTTCTATTCGAACTGCTAGGAAATTTAATTTGAAAAGAATTTTATAATAATTTAGGACTTATATTAGGAGTGAATTATCTACATATACGGATAGAAAATTTAGTCGATACACAAAAACAGAAAGGGATATAAGACAAGAACGTGTTTTCTGATATTAATTATTCAACTTTTACAGCGAGGCTATCCTATGAGAGCTGGAGACAATAGCAGGATATATTATCAGAAGCACAATCTGGACACTATTATGTCACTGCAGATGGCAGTCCGTTGATTGCAAACACAGATAAAAGACCTCCTTGACAAGGTCATAAAAAATTGAAGAGAAGGAACAAATCGTCAATTGCAACATGGCAAAATGAATAATTTTAAAAAAGTTTCAGTTACAAATTCCGAATCTGAGATGTCAGTATCGAACATGTACAGAACTTTAAAGATCTTTAAAATGTTTTATCAGTGGAAAAGAAATTATGACATTGACATTCAAAGATATATTGGGATAGCGGAAGATGCCTTCCAAAAACTAAGCAAAGTATTAGGAAAGTGGACAATTTTGTTAGAAACAAATAAAGGAAGACTGAGCTTTTATGCAATACCAATCCTACTATATGGCAGCGAATTCTGAACATTCCTCACAGAGGAAGAAGTGACGAGAAAAGAGAGATGTGAGTCTACAGGAGGATGCTGATAATACCACGAACGGAGCATGTGAACAACGAGGAAGTTATTTACGTACGGGTATGAAAGGTTTTTATCGTTCATAGGACATATGGAAGGCAAAATAACCGATGGACAAACAGCAGTGCACTAAGTGGCGAGCTTACGCGAATAGATGACAGAACGATATGTGACAGGGGTGACAGACATAAGCAAGAGCTATAAAAGATAGGAGGTTGTGGAGAGCTAAGTTCACCCACGTCCTGACGGAATATATTACATAAAAGAAGAATATTTAATTGGAAATGAAATAAAATATGTATTTCTGTTAGAATAAAAAGGACGCCCTTTAGGCATATGGCCATCTAACGTTACGCAACATCGTGCCTAGCCAGCACCTAGATGGATGACCGCAAGGAAATATCAGGCGATGGATGTGCGGGTTGTCTAATGCGTGGCTTCGTTATATTTTAATGTTTTTGGGAAAGATATGAATTCACCTCTTCTCTATGGGTTAATTAGTACTACTTCTTTTATCAAATTATTATTATCTCAAAAAACAGCGCATCGTCTAAAAATAATTTTGGCTTTAAATAAAGTATCAACCGTATCAAAATGTTTCTGGCTTTAAATAATGTATTAACCATAGAAAATGAATCAATCTCACCGTCTTAAAATGTTTCTGGTTTTAAATAAATATCAGCCATAGAAAATGAATTAACTTCACCGTGTAAAAATGTTTCTGTAAAGTATCAGCCGTAGAAAATGAATCAATCTCACTGTCTAAAAATGTTTCTAGATTTAAATAAATATCAACTGTATAAAATGAATTAGTCTCACAGTCTAAAAATGTTTCTGGCTTTATGTTAAGTAGCAGCCGTAGAAAATGAATCAATCTCACCGTCTAAAATGTTTCTAGCTTTAAATAAAGTATCAACCGTAGAAAATGATTCAACCTCACCGTCTAAAAAGTTTTCTGGCTTTAAATAAATTATCAACCGTAGAAAATGAAACAATCAAACGAACATTCTTTGATGGGTACTGACTGTAAAGAACGAATAACATCGCTATCACAAATTTTCAATGTTGAATACAGTTAAATCAATTCAGTGTGATAGTTAGCATACAGTTAAATCAATTCAGCATACAGTTTTTTGGTTTAGCATACAGTTAAATCAATTCAGTGTGATAGTTAATTAATATACTCAACTTCAGGGACATATGTGAACTTCCGACATTAATAAAGACAAATGAAATAAAATCTCTGCTTCCGATAACATAAATGTCAAACTTTAGATAGAAAATAATTGTCATTAAGAAAGAAACGAAAGAGATAAACAGCGTATCATTACTAACGTGTATCTTTTCCGGAATTTAACTTTTCTTTCATGGTTTTTGTTGTTATTTGGTTCCATGCAGTTATTTGACTTCAGGTGACATAAACTTAGCAGATGTGAAATGTTTTACAAAAATTACGCAGCATTTTGTTTTATTTTAATACGTTTAGGAAAAATGAAAACCAAACGCTTTGATAAGATCTTATGGTAGCATGAATATTAATTAATGTTTTTATTCAGAAAAATAAATTTCAATATTGGCAACTATCAAAAAACTTCGTATAATACAGTAAAAGAATCCAAGCAAAGTATAAATATTTTTACGGTTCCAGTAAAAGATTTTTATCTCAGGTATTTATTAAAATCGATATCGACGTTGTGTAGTAGTTAACATTACGGAGAGCTGCACTGGAGTGCCGAGTTCAAATCTCAATCTTGCCGTTGCATTCGTATCCGCACAAATACATCTCTTCAAAAAGGAGTTAATAGCAGGAATGACAAGCGGCAACCACTCTAGAAGAAAGAAAACTTTCATTTCAAATCCTATGATGGATTCCATCAGATTATCTTGCCCTAGATTACGGCTGCACACTAATTTCAGACATTATCAAAATCTGTTTTCAAAATTTCACATTTAATTTAAATCAACACATCACGTCCAATATTCTCCGGTGTAAGCATCCAGATTCCCGGGGGCCTGCAATTCACTTTCTATCAAACTTCTCTAATCAAAAATTAAAACCAAATAATTGTTTTCGCTGACGTTTCCTTGATAAATCTGATCAATATACTTCCTTACTGAATTTCTTCATTACTCCCTCTCCTATCCTCTTTGCAATTCGAATTACGCGGTAGCATCTGTTGATATTTCTTTTCAGTTGCCTATTTACAAGGAACCTCCTATTCACAAGACTTATTTCCATTACTAAACTGATTGGGATTCATTTCGTGACTTTCTTCATGACGCATCAGTTCTCAGCTAGGATTCTATGCTGATGACACATCTTAATAGCAAGTCTGATAAGTTCGATAAGTTAAACTGGCAGCTAATTCTCAAAAATGAAATCCAATCTACTGTTAACTGGAACAAGAAATGGCCTGTTAATGCTAAGGCTTCCAAACTGAAACTGCACTCTTTTAATCCTCTGAGAGATCGTCTTCAGATTTCCGTCAAAACGGCTGATGCTAACCTTCAGGCGATTGAATGGTTGCACCTTCTCGAGCTAACGTTCTCTGTTGACATGAAGTGGAAAAATTATATTGAATCAATTGCAGGGCTTGCTGTTAGAAAAGTTGGTTCACTGTGCTGTTCTAGACATGTTTCCTCGCCAGAATCTGTCTTACACAGTTAAAATCGACCCTGCATTGAATATTGCTGCGTTATATGGTTTGGTATATATTTAGATATTCTTCATGAAATCCAAAGAGGAATTTGTCCTGAGCTTGCATATCGGCTTCAGTCACTTTCCTACCGCCGTTATGTAGCTTCATTGTACCTTTTCTATATACACTCATGTGGTAATTTTTTATAAAGTTAATATGAAGGCTTAAGTTTAAAACAAAACAAACAAATCGCAAAATCAAGAAAGAAAATATACGTCTAATGATAAAAATCCGCAATGCACATAAAACCGCTAGAAATCAACCGCAATGTGTAAACGTTAAACTCAAAAAACGCTCCATTCGTATAAAAAAAAATATAACGTCACACTCGCGACGTCGGCCATATTGGATTTGCACGTCAAACAGGTACATATCTGCTTTGGCCGGGGAGGTAAGTGTATTCTCTCACTACAAATTGTTCTACTGAACTGTCGTCTCTGTTAAGTCATGCATTTAGTTGTTGAACTGTCCTCCATGGACATTATGAACTTAAGTGCCGTACTAGATTGGTAACCTGGTATCATCCATTTATGGTCAACATGACTACCAATTTTTTCTTTTGTCCCTTATTACTCGTGCTACTTTCTACCGACTTCTTGCTTTCTAACCAACTTTGATCTTCAATGGAATGTCAATCGTTATCTGCTGTCTTCTTGATTCCTTTTTTATTGTTCTCGCTCCTTAATAATGTTTTGCTTTTCTTATTCTTACACACTCAGTAACCTTCTTAATGGCTTTACTGCCTTGCAAGGGGTGAAATGATTTAAAAAATGTCAGGTCAAATCGGCATGTTCCTGATTTTCTCCACTTAACTGGTAGAATATTTACCAGGTTCAGTAGATGCAGCTTTCGCCATATTGTTTATTTTCACTTAAATGTCTTCTTGTTTGACTTTTGATTAAAACGTTACAAAAATAATCGCCTTTTTTCAATCTGTTCTTTTAGACTTATTCAAGGATTATTTTTCCGTCTACAGTCGTTTATTCATTTATTTGTTTTATTTTCTGCTCTTGTCTTCTTTCAATGAAGCTGGGGAACTTCGATCACTTGAACTAGATTTTATCATCCATTATTCAACATGTTTTAAAAGATTTACTTTTAACAGCATTTAATTTTCCTCAGAATATCTTTGTTTCCATTATCTTCTCTTTTCTTCTTTCTTTTTTCCTTTTTTGTTTATGTCTTACTCTCTTTCTTTCTCGCTATCATTCTTTCTTCTAAATTTTATTCAATGTTTTCTCCTTTCTCTTTGCTTTCTTTCTTTTTCACCTATTTTTTCTTTCTTCTTCCATGTTTTCTTCTTTCTTTTTTTTCTCCTTTCTTTCTTCCTTTTTCTTTCTTTCTTTTCATTTCCCTTTCTTTTTTCATGATTTCTTCTTTCTTTTATTCTTTCTTTCTAGCATACTATTAATTTCTTTCTAATTACTTTCTTTCTATTTTCTTCCTTTCTTTCTTTTTCGATTTTTGATTTATTTTATATTCTTTTTGTTGTCTTCATTCTTTCTTTCTTTCTTTAACAATTCTATGGCAGTGGAGACTTCTGGGGTTCGATGGCGTTCCTTCGAAGGATTGGCGCGATTGCGTCTCGATTAAGGAACGAACCTTGCGAAACTAATTGGCTCTTGCAGCGTGCCTCACTGGCGATGGTTCGAGGTAATGCTTTCTCCATCATTGCGGCTGGCAGAGGATAGAAAAAACATTTTGTTTTTGTTTATAGATAGTTGGTTTCAATAAATTCATTTCTAATGTAAAATAGTAACACAAATTGTTTGTAGTTACTTTGTTCAAACTTTTTTGTTCAATAGTTAAATATTCTTCTCTTGCTGATAGATGTTTTTTACTCCTGTGGCAGAGGAAACTTTTGGGGTTATTGGCCTTCGTTCGATGGATTGGGTGCGATGGCGTCTCGATTAAGGGACGAGCCTCGCGAAACGGGGTGGCTCTTGCAGCGTGTCTCACTGATGATGGTTCGATGTAATACTTTATCCATCATTGCGCCTGGCAGAGGATAGCAATACAAAAAGCACATTTTGTTTATAGTTACTTTGTTCAAACCTTTTTTTCACTAAATTCCGTGATTTACATTGTTTAATTTATCAAAATCTTCCTCTTGAAGAACAGTTTTTCGCTACCGAGATTCCTCTACACTCTCCGAAGTGCCCCTTGCTATCTCGAACAGGATTTCTTAAATGAGATAGATATCACAGTTAAGAGATGTGCGGAGCTAATTTGCAACGTCAATTTCGACGACACAGGCTGGAGGCAAGCAAAGCTCCCTTTGAGTTTCGGAGGCCTGGGCCTTCGATCAGCGGTAGATTTGGCCCTTCCAGCATATCTTTCTTCACTTTCGTCCAATCGCGAATTAATTGATGAGATACTCAGTGGATCGTCTCAATGTTTCTCAGATAGTTCTTTCGAACAAGCCTGCAGCGTCTGGACCCAAGAATTACTTTCTATCCCACTAAACACATCAAAACAAAAAAGCTGAGATAAAATAAAATGCGAGGCCAATTTTACTAATTTGAGGCTCTCTCTGGATCAACATCGCCTCGCCTGTCTACTATCTGCTTCACAACCGACTTCACTGGCGACGGTTCGAGGTAATGCCTTCTCCATCATAGCGGCTGGCAGAGGATAGAAAAATTGTTTATAGTTACGTTGTTCTGGAATTGTCATCATTGGTCGACTGAACTTGCTTTGTTTCAATGACTTTTGTTTTGTTATTATTAGTTACTTTGTTCAATAAATATAGTATTCTGCAAAAATTTATCAAAAGCATTACTACGTTTTGAATGACGTCATTATATAACGTAATTTGCTGACGTCAAATAAATTAATAGCGTTCGGAGAAAGAAAGAAAGAAAGAAAGAAAGATAGAAAGAAAAAAAGAAAGAAAGAAAGAATATTCTTGTAATATTTTTTTAACAATTTTCTACGTTTTTATTTTATTTTCTTTTGTACGTTTTGTCTGTCTTGTTTTCCAACTTCTTTTGGAATACTTGGATGTTGTAGAAAAGCTATCGTCCGAATCCACTTTTAAAACAGTAGCAAAAACCCAAAATCACTCCACCCCTATTGGTTAGGCTAATAACTTTTCATCTTCTCTTATTTTTCTCTTTCCAATCTACTTTCCCCACGCATTCCTTTCGTTCTTTTTCGGCCTTTATTCAAATCCCCTCGCGAAAATCTTCAATAATCTCTGCAAAATAATTCTTGATAAGCAATGAAGAATTCTATGCAATCATTCCAACAGTAAAAAAAACAGTTTCCCGCCTAAAGAACTCGAAATCACGCAATCTTCGCTCTCAAGCCAAATTATCTTAACTTAAAAACACTAATTATTTGGCTGTTTAAATTTTTCGCTCTTTCATGGGCTACAAAATCGATTTGAAGTTGTGCATGTTGCACGATTCACAGGATGAGGAAGCCTTAATTAAATCAGCACCCACTCCCGCTTGCATGAGAAAGTATTTACGCGGACATAAGACTAATCTTTACGTTGTCTAGTTGGTCATTTACTTGGAAGAGACGCATAACAATATGGTTTTAGATTGTCTTTCCCATTTTGACACCGTTAAAAAAATATAGCGCCATTAAATGAACCTTGTGTTCAAATAGAAATTCTTGGACTCAGTTTTTATTTTATAAAGAGAAATGCAAACAGACTTTTAGAATTGTTTAAACAAGCGAAGTATTAACCGTGTTTTACTGCCATTTATTATGGTCGATATCACAAAAAAAGTAATACAGAAGGAAGGAAGGAAGGACGGACGGAAAGAAAAAAAGAATTAAAACACAGGGACGATCAATCTTTTAAAATCAAGTTCATCCCAAACAAGTCATTAAAGTCACTGAGAGAGACACGGTGGGCGGGGGCGTACAAGAATTAGAAAACAGAAACATCACCAAGGAGCGAGTACAGAAGAAGGAGGAGGAGGAGGAAAGTAAATAGCAATTGACATTGCATTTAAATTTTTGCAAATTAAACTTGGCTGGAAAGCATGTAGCCGGAAGGGAGTTTCACAAGTGCGATAAAAGAAACAGTATAGAAATGACGGTTACATCTAGAAAACTCAATTGTATATCGATGAGTCCTCATCGTCAGTCTAGTACTGCGCTTAAATGCATGAAGCCTGATTACCATAGAGAACAGTTCATCTGAAGAATTACCATGGAAGCATATATAGAAAAGGCACAGGGAATCTACATTACAGCAGTGAGGAAGTGATTGAAACCGAAACGCAAAGTCAGGACCAATAATATTGCTGATTATTCTTTGGGTTTTATCAATGATTTCTAGATATATAGCAGGAGTACCGCACCATAAATGATAGCAATATTCTAAGCAGGAACAAATGGTAGATTTATAGATATGTAAGTTAAATTATGGAGAGACGAAAATATCTATCACGACACAGTGAACCAACTTTCTTTGCAGCTGACCTAGCGATGAATACCAAATTATTTATCCAGTTCATGTTAAAAAAAGAGAGTAAAAAGAATATATAACAATGGACTCTCCTGTCGTTTTCGACGTATGAGTGTCTTTCAGTTCAGTTTTTTATCTTTATGTCTCGTATGAGACAAGAATCCTGAACGCAAGACTGAACTGTAGACTACCCATACAGAAGATTTGTTTAGGGCGGTGAAGGCTTGTGTGTGGCCTTCTTGAAGAGCCGAATACAGAGACCTGGTGCACCGTGTGTCAATAGGTTACCAAAGAACACCCCGCAAGTTTTGAATTCAGAGTTGTCTTTCTCCTAGACCAGTTGCCATCTAAAGCTATAGAACCCAGTCTATCCTGCTATTTACCCATAGCTGGAGGGAAAGGAGGATTCATACCTTTCCCAAATGTATAGCACGGAATTAGAGTATTCCTAAATCCAAGCCGCTATCTATTCCTCTGAAAAGGACATATATATATAAATATATATATATATATATATATGTGTGTGCGTGCGTGTGTGTGTGTGTGTGCGTGTGTGTGTGTGTGTGTGTGTGTGTGTGTGTGTGTAATGAATGCACGGTCGCAATGTTCGACGAATTTGCACCGAAATTTACATGCACATACTCCAAGTTATCAGTAAGGCCAAGACCGACTTTGCATTTCCCAACTCCCATCGATAGTGGAAATAATCGATTTTTTCATTCTTCTACGGCAGTTTTCATGTAGTTTGCGGTCATTTTCTACTGGCCAGAGTGAGAGCCTATAGCTTGCTGCCACGAATAGGCAGGAAGATTCTATTGGCCAGCGTAAGAGTCAACAGCTGACTGACACGAATGTTAACTAGCATGCTAGCATGCAAAAAAAATCGATAGCTTCATTCGTTACAAGTGGAAAAAATTTAAATCTGCATGGCACTTTACTCCAATTGGCTCATTCGCTTGCTTAAAGTCAACGTTGATTCTGATTCCGCAGAACTGGGTTGGGTGTGAAAAATTATTTGTTGTTAACATTCTTTTTTCATTCGGTTTTTCCAGTTACGAGTCCTTTTTTTTAAAGCTGATCGTTTTGTGTTCATTTTGTTTAGTTCTTTTTCCGTAACAGATTTAATGTTTAGTATAGAGCTTAGAAAAATTCGCAGTGTGAGATAGGCAAGAAGTAAGGCATGTAGCAACATCAGCACGGCAAAGGGCACTCCTTTAAAGGCAAGGAAGGGCAAAAATAATTTAAGTCAAGTGATAGCGATTGCTGTATGAGTCGTACGATTTTTGAATCAAGCCCGGGCAACGGCGGGCCATGCTGCTGGTGTGTATATATATATATCGAGTCATGTATATAGGATTGCATGTGGTCTGTATATGTTTGTGTATGTATATATATGTAAATATTGTGAGTTCGTATATGTAATAGGTGTGAACATATATGTAGGATATAGTAATATGAATATATATGCATATATAGATATATATAGGTATACATTTGTCTTTAGATATATATAGATAGAATTCTAATGGAAGGACATAAATTATTTTATTAATGTTTAATCTTACTTTCTCTTTAAATATTTTCTAATTAGAATTATAAGATAATTTTACTTTAAATTGATAATTTAATTTAAATTTAAATATATTACACTTTAACTATTAGTTTTGATAGTAAAAGTATTAAAATTAGAAATATTTAAAAAAAATTTAAACACTTAATTCAACACCTAACGTTAAATGAAAAAATTAAGGAAAAATTTAAATAGATATAAATAATGAATATGTGTAAATATTTGTAAATGTATGTGTAAGTATTTATATATGAATATGCAGATGTACCTGTGCATATCGATACATATGTGTGTGCTTATGTGTGTAATTGCACATGTAAATGAACGTGTGTATATGGGAGATTTACATAAGTGTATATATGATATATATATGAAAAAACAAATTTATTTTAATATTACCTTCAAATATTACTCCATCTTAATTTGAAACCTAAACTTTAAGTAAGAAAGATTACCCGTCTAAAAATAGTTACAAATTACATTCATGAATTAGACTCAAACTGATAGAAATGTTACCTTAACAGTCATTTACAATATTAAAAGATTATTATTAGAAAATTTTATATTTTAAATCTTGGTTTTTTTATTAAAGTGTTTTTAAATATAGTATTTAACTCATATTAGATCCCTAATTGATTTGTAAAGGAATTAAATATTTAAATTCCTAACAAGCATCAAATTAATTTCCTCGTGGATTTTTTAAAACTTTTAAATTACTATCAAACATTAAAATCTGTTTTTTTACATAAATTGCTAAAACTATACCACCCCTCCTCTTCCTCTGTAAACCCTAAATACATCTCTTTTTCTTTACTTCGCCCTTTTTCTTTTTCTCTCTTCTCTCCTTCCCTTTCAACATATCATTTCCGTTAAATTGACTGATTAAATAGGTCAATGTTTGATCCTTACCCCGTCCTTCCTCAATATTAAGTATGATAGAAAGAAATATAAAAATAAACCCTTTCTAAACTCGACCATGTCTCTCACACCACTCCTCGCTACCTTCTCTGTTAAATTACATAAACTTAACCGTAACCGTAACCCTAACGCTAACCCGTCAAAAGTGTAAATTTTCATTTCATTTTTCGTTTCACCTTTGAAAGTGATGTCTGAGGATCCAGGGTAACTTAAAAGGTATCTGGTGAAATAAACTATTACAATGGATCCTTAAAGTGGTCTGTTTTTCTTTAAAATATTCATATATATATATATATATATATATATATATATATATATATCGTCTGACAAACTTTGAGTTTGAGTTTGTCTGACGATCGCAAAGGGCGTAAAACCCAGGATCACGAACTCACATCACCGCAACTAACTGTTAGCTCTCTCACTGATATTGAGCGTTTTCCAATAAGTACCACTCATATATAATATATAAATAATATTGTTGAGTCTTGACTCATTGTTGAATCTCGCCTATTGCATGGAATAATAATGCAACACAAAATGTACTTAGAACAAGAATGTATTATAACAAGAAAGTGTACACAATAAGTACATATAGTATTTCTGTATATTTCTGGGAAGACATATAGTATTTCTGTATATTTCTGGGAAGACGTTCCTGGAGAATGTGTTGACTAGTCGCAGTCGATCAGAGTCTCTAGTTGGATCTCGTGATTCCACCTCCCGTCTTCCGGTACCAACCACTATTTATATAGTTGGTAGTCACTTATGCAGATTAGGTGGATCCTACACAACAAATATATAGGAATTGCACATACATGCATATATATATATATATATATATAAAATGAAATGAAGAGGTTATAATGGTTCCAACGAGAGAAAAGTGTGTATATTAAAAAGAAGAGAGGTACCGCAAACTTTTTTGGTTGTAATGTGGGTTTTTGTTTTTTCTTTTTTATTAAAAAATATATTATTCTTTATTTTTCATAGTTTTACATAGTTTTACAACACGTGTTTCTGGTCTTACGACCATCTTCAGGTAAAGGGTGGAGATTTCCACATATTATTAAAAATAATTATTAAAAATAATTAATTTTTTTCCTTTATGCTTTTCAATGTTACATCTTCTCTATATGAGACATTCTCTGTTTTTGTGTTGGTCATTCCAATGTCTTTCTTTAAATGGTAGTGAAGAGTTCTGAGCGAAGGGTCATAAAACAATTAAGGTTGGTTTGAGAAGTGATGAATCGGGTTGTCTTATCTTTTAATGTTTTAATGACCCCTGTGTGTTCTTAGATCCCTTAGATCTATTTCCGTTTTTTCGTGTGTTCCTGTCAGCATGCGTGTATATATGTGTGTGTGTACATTGCCCCTGAATACATACACTGTTTCACTACGAAGAATTAGTAAACACACTTGTACACATACACACACACACAAACATACACACACACACACACACACATACACATGCACACACGTATATTGTCCCACCATAAGGAATCTGTACAAACGCACACACACTCTCATACACAAACACACACATTTTTCCCAAGTTACATGGGACCAGCACGCACACGCACACACACACACACACACACACACACACATATACATATATATACGCATATACATACACACGTATTTCCTAAGTTGTGTGGGGTTTGTGTGAGTAGCTCCCCTGCTTTCGCCAATATGCGTGCATATACACGCATACATACATATACACACACACATATACATACACATACACACACATACATACATACATACACATACATACATATATATATATATATATATATATATATACATATACATATATACATACACACGCATACACACACACATACACACACACACACATATGCGTTCATATATACATTTTTCGTGTTCCACAGATACCCGCATGTGAGCTTGCGTGCATGTATAAGAGAGGTTTGATCACTGTATTTGGTCACCATGTGTGCATGCTGTGTGCTTTTGTGTGTGGGGTAATGATCTATTCAGTTGCGTGCTGGTCCCATGTAACTTGGGAAAAATGTGTGTGTTTGTGTATGAGAGTGTGTGTGCGTTTGTACAGATTCCTTATGGTGGGACAATATACGTGTGTGCATGTGTATGTGTGTGTGTGTGTGTGTGTGTGTGTGTGTGTGTGTGTATGTTTGTGTGTGTGTGTATGTGTACAAGTGTGTTTACTAATTCTTCGTAGTGAAACAGTGTATGTATTCAGGGGGAATGTACACACACACATATATACACGCATGCTGACAGGAACACACGAAAAAACGGAAATAGATCTAAGGGATCTAAGAACACACAGGGGTCATTAAAACATTAAAAGATAAGACAACCCGATTCATCACTTCTCAAACCAACCTTAATTGTTTTATGACCCTTCGCTCAGAACTCTTCACTACCATTTAAAGAAAGACATTGGAATGACCAACACAAAAACAGAGAATGTCTCATATAGAGAAGATGTAACATTGAAAAGCATAAAGGAAAAAAATTAATTATTTTTAATAATTATTTTTAATAATATGTGGAAATCTCCACCCTTTACCTGAAGATGGTCGTAAGACCAGAAACACGTGTTGTAAAACTATGTAAAACTATGAAAAATAAAGAATAATATATTTTTTAATAAAAAAGAAAAAACAAAAACCCACATTACAACCAAAAAAGTTTGCGGTACCTCTCTTCTTTTTAATATATATATATATATATATATATATATATATATATATATATATATATATATATATATATGAAGAAATATAGTTTTAAGGTGTGATATATTTATGGGATAAAGTGCTCAATATCAGAGACAGAGCGTATGTATATATAAAAGTGACTATTGAAGTCAGCACTCAGAGGCGTCAGGCAGTTTTATGCTAGACACAATCATCAGGCAGCATGACGACTGCGTTTAACATGAAAAAGCCTGTCGCCTGTAAGTGTTGACTTCAATGTTCACATAAATATATATATAGAGAGAGAGAGGGGGGGACAGAGATGTAGAAGAAAGATAAAGAGAGATAGGTAATGTGAGAGAGAAAAAACTCAAAAATAGGAGAGAACTCAAAAGTAGTAATAAATCTGTTACAACCATTTAAATATCATCGCCATAAAATAACGTGTCAAATTCAGATTGCACCGTCGTCATCATTCTTCTGTTAATTCCACATGAATTAATCCACTTGTACTAAATTCCCGAAAAATGATTTGCATTAGACTTTCCTTTTTTTTAATTCTCCTTGCAAGATATTTACCATTTCAAATGCAAAGCATACAATAAAATATACAATTTCAAACACATCCGATGATCAGTGATTCTCATGAAATCCTTTTATTATTCATTGATATGTTTGCTCAACATAGTAAATAGGAATTTTATTAGATACACCTATTGATGTTGATGCAGCTTTGCAACGCTAAAAAGAACAACCTTCATCATTTGCTGATGCAGACGTAAGCAGAGTAAAAATATATTCGCGCTGAGTTTAGAGAAACTGAGTTGTTCAAATCCAAAATAGGAAAATTCAGTGGATATCAACTACAGCAAGTCTCCTCACTAATCCCATACCTCTGTTCTATAGACTAACTGGTTTTATAAGGACTCTCGTTAGTGGCTCTTCACTTTTTCCCAGCCTTCCTGTTCTTTTAACAATTTTGCTTCAGAACTGTTCCTAGTGCTCGTAAGTCACCTTTTAGGACGTAGGCGGTCATGGCTCTCCACCTCTCTCTATCCCTTGCAGCTCTCAGGAATGTCCTTCCCTCTACTTCCTCCCCCAGACCACGTTCTGTCGTCCACCTGCTCAAGCTCGTCAGGTATGTCACGCGCTGCTTTCCCTTGTCTCTCTTTCCCTCTATTTGACCCGTGAGTATCAGATTCTCCAGGCCCTCCTTCCTCATAAATGTGTCCCAGAAACTTCAGCTGCCTCTTCTTGATGTTAAGTATAAGCCTGCTCCTTGTTTGCAACCTCTCTAAGACCTCGTCGTTGCTCACACGCTCAGTCCATGATATCCTTAGCATCCTTCTGTAGAAACACATCTCCGACGCCTCGATTCTCTTCTTCATCTCTTAGGAAATCATCGAACATTAAAAAAGAACAGATGTCACGTAACTGCTCAGTATTCTTTTCTTTGTTACCAAAGATATCCTCCTGTCTCGCAATTTTTTGCCCAGCTTTTGGAATAATAATAATATTGAATAAATATAATATTGAATAATATTCAAATACGTCTACAGATCTCAGTGTTGCATTTATCGTCCTCTGTCAAAACGCTTCCCAGATATTTAAACTTTCGATTCTGATTGATTCTACTGTTTCCGACCTGCAAATCGCATTTCGGGCTCATCCTTTTACTGATGACCATGCATTCTGTCTTCTTGTAGTTTATGCTTAGTCCTTTCTTCTGTCTCTCCGTCGATTCCTTCTGTAGGAGATTTTGTAATTTCTTTTCCGTGTCTGGTATCAGTACTGTATCATCTGCGTATCTTATGTTGTTAAGATTGTGGCCACCAATACTAAATACCGGTAGGATATCCAATTCTCTCAGAATTACCTCACTGTATAGGTTGAATACGTCCGGTGAGAAGACACATCCTTACCTTACGCCCCTTTCTATTTTTGTATATTCACTGAATTCGTTCTCTATGCGCATGCATGCTGTTTGCTGCCAGTAAGTAGAAAGTAAAACTTGATACATTCGTATATTCTAATGGCTTCCTTGAGACATTCAAATAACTTGGATTTTCAATGGCTGCCTTGAGACATTCGAATTCTTGGATTTCTACCAGTACCAGAAGGTACTGGTACAAATTCTTCAGGTACTTTAACAATTACCAAAGTCCTGATAACGATAAAAGTATAATAAAAATCATTAAGAAATATAATAAAATATATTAAAATTATATTTAAATTCCATTAAATGCAAACGTCTGAAATATTAGGTTGGTAAAATTGTTCAGTAATCAACATTTCAATAATGGCAAATTCTTGTCCTTCTTGGAATCTTACACAGCGAGCAGCTTATTTGATTTGTTTATCTGTTTTCTCAATATCATGTCATTGTCTCAAAAAAAGCCAACATTAAGTATTCCACCTGATCTTCATGTATTTCCTTCTCCAAACCTATGAACAAATTATAGATTCTTTTGTGCCAGATTATTGCAGTTTTGAATCCAAATAAGGTTTACAGTATTGCTTAGGAGTCGTTGCCAACTCGGAAACACTAATCCTACAGGAAGTTCTGCAGGAAACGGAAAATGTGGCAATCGCTTCAATGAAACTTGGTGAATCATTCCACCGCTGTCGTACGGCCAATATTCTCCAAAATCGATATTGGCTCTATACAGGATTACACTGAAAACATATAGTAAATATATTGCTTCGTTTTTAATGCAAGTGAATAGCAACGTTAGAAGGCTTCTCTATATCTCTCCTGGATTGAACACTGTACGCCTGAAACTTCTATAATTTGCTTTACTATTCGGGACCTGATTTACCAAGCTAATATCACAATGATGACGATGACTGGCGTTAGAAATGTTAATAAAAATCTCTCAATTGTCCGTTCTTCGCAAGTTGTAGCTAATAAGTGATTTATGTAATTATTCTTGGAAGTTCATTTCTGTGTCCGCAAACACACAATAAGCAATATTGTCGTAAGGTTTTTATTTTTTTAATTTTCTCTTCGTTCGTTCGTTCACTAAATCTAATTTTCAATGTCTAAACAGAGACGAAATAAATTTTTGCTTTGACAAGCAAACATCAACATTCTAATCAGTGTGATTAGCATTTAGCACTACAAGATCATCTTTAGAATTCAAGAGACCTTTTTCTGTTGGTTTTCAGACATCTATATTTCTGTGTTACTCCCATGATGGGCGCCCTGGGTTGTTTGGTGTTTTAAAGATAGGCATGCGATTAAGAAAGAAAGAAAGAAAATAAAAGAAAGAAAGAAAGAAAGAAAGGAAAAGTTAAGAAGTATAGAGATGAAAAGAGACTTTTAGATTAAGTGAGAGAGACAGAATAAGTTGAACATGAAGAATAGAAGAATAGAAGAAAGAGAACGTAAAGAAGGAAAAGAGAGAAGGAATTAGAGAAGACCGAAAACAAACAGAATTTATTTTTCAGTCGCAATTTATTTTTACTTGCAACATGTCATTTCGACCGTTTCCTCTATGCTTAAGTGTTGACATTAGACTACGTCTCCAAAAACATTTGTATAAAATTCACTATTCTTTATCTATGTGTTAATCAACTTTTTAACAAGAAAAATCTTAAATGGTGTTAAAAATTGACACAAAATATTGATTTATTTAAGATGGAATGATCTATTATGGCATGTCTCTAATTTGTATTTAGATACATTTATTTTCAATTTTTCTAGTATGATCGATTATTATACATAATTAGGTTACAATAAAATTTGTATTTCATATGAATACTAGCTTATGAAAATTGGTATGTAGTAGAGTGGCGAGCCATAGATACGAAGAAATTCGGATGGAGGTTTCAAGAACCTTGCACCGACCCTGAAAGTCAGTACCAGGAAGAAATACTGAAAATATAAAGGTGTAGATTAATATTTAACAAAAACTGCTTCCCAAACATCGTACAATAGATTGTCCTCCGTTAACCCGACAGAAAAATTAGCCTAGTCATTTGTCTTTCTATCTGAAATGTTAAACTGAATGCAAGAGAAGCCAGAAGATTCGAGCTGTCAAAATATCTTGATTCACCCAAGATAATGCTTCATGAAACAATAACAATGCCAAGTCAAAGAAACCATATTCAATCGAAGATGAAGATATAAGTCTAAATGGAAGAAGTTATCTACACTTGAATAGTTTCTGTCTCTGAACTTTATCATAAAATTATAGAAGATAACATGTTATAAATAATTTCCAATTCTCCAAATTTATTTTTGACTAGCCCAGAAGCTTAGATCCTACGAAAGGCTTTTGAGATTTTGGCCTTTTACATTCAGCATACGCTAAAATGATAAGAATTTAGAAATAATAAAATTATTTTATCATTATTTGACATCTTAATACGATGTCGGTTGTTTGTTTACATTCATTTTGCGTGAAATCTTTTTAAATCGCCATTCTTTATGATCTCTTCCCAGAAAGTCACTCTTAAAAGATATTAGGGGAACGGATCTATGTAATATTTCAAATACGTCCCAGTACGTGCGCTAGAAAAAGAAACAAAAACATATGAGCAATGTACCGTGCCCCGATTACGGTTTAATTAGACGATATCAATTGCAATTACGACGAAAAGCGAAATTAAAATTAAAACTTTAATAAAGAATCGCTTTTTAAACCTTTCACTCTGGTATTTAAATTTAACTTTAAATGAGTTATTTCTTCATTTTTTAATCGCATGTAACTCTAGATGTTATTACCTCTTACTTCAGGCTGTTACTTCAGACGGACACACGTACACTACGTTTTGTTTATAAAGATTGTACAATTTGTTTGACGTTTCTTGACATCAGGCTTCTTTAACAATTATCTCTGACCTCTCCAGGATTCGGAAGATTTCAAATGGATCTTTTATGAGCATTTCTAATGATCAATCTTCAAGGAGAATAGGATTTTTAATACCTGACAATAATGCGTGCTAATGAAGTATTTCTGGAAAGAATAATGATTCGAGAAAAAGAGGAATATTTAATAATCACATTGGCATAATTGCTGACGTAAACGGGATTTGGAGAATCATCTACAGAGTCAGTAGAGAAGATTAAGAAAATAGGCCCCGTGTTTCCCTCTAAAACTAATTCAATGTCAAAACGCTAAGGAAGTTCTTTTTCATCAGGATTCCGATAAAAGCAAGCAAAAACGTCCTATGTGCTCTGGACTATTGTTCCGAAGAAAGATTTGTAAATAAATGCCAAGCTAAGAAATTTGTAAAATGGAGACGTCTTTCGTGTCTGGATACCAACTTCAGGGTATGATTGTTTTGTTTTGTTTCACGGTATATCAACCTCAATGAGTTATTTAATGCCGACAAGATTTTTATTGCTGGTAATAATTTTTATCTATCTATCTATCTATCTATCTATCTATCTTAGTATATATTGGTTTGGTTTGGTTTGGTTTGTTTTACGGCATAGCAACCTGAATGGGTTATTTAATGCCGACAAAATTTTCATTGTTGGTAATATTTTTTTCCAACAATTTATTTCCATTATTATTTTTCCTATAAAAAACTATTTCAGGTAATAATATTCCTTCGCTGGTAATATTTGTTTTTCAAAAATGTATAGCTGGTAATATTTGTTTTTCAAAAATGTATAGCTGGTAATATTTTTTTAAATTTAGTGCTGGTGATGATGTTTTACAAAGTATTTCTGGTATTAAAACCTATTTTTAACTTTCATAGTGTTTTGACTCCAGTTTAGGGGTTAATTATTTGCCCATAGCTGTGACCCTAACAGGTGCTACCACACCGGGTCAGGGTGGACCTGGGAACAACAGCAATTAAGAGGTGGTTTCACGCTCCTCAAAACCTTCTGATCACAGGTCTTGCTGTCGGACGTAGTTTATCGTCATACCCAGGACAGATTCAGGTTATAAAAAATAGCATGATCAATAATCAATCAAATGTATTATTACTGAATCGAGATTATTGAACTCTCTTGAAATTGATTTCAGCTGAGAAACTTTCTTATATATAGCAGGTTCCATAACTTTAAGATCCCATGAAATCTGCTTTATGGCTGAGATGGTTGTGATTTTATCTCCTAAGTGACAGCTGTCAACCACAACGAAGGATTTCTTAGACACACGTCAGGTATGTACGAAAATTTCTGGAGTTTTTAAAAAATTCGATAATAATTACTCCATATATTTATTAATCATCAAAATATTTTATTGATGATTTACGACCTCGAAGCAAAGTTCTAGCTTTAAAATTTTACATTCATAAAACGACTTTGGTTTGTCAAGGAAATTTTGAACAACGGAGAAATGTTCTCAATTTAGATCGAATATTAATTTTTAGTATCAGTTTAAACCAAAATGGAATGTTGCTACCATCTCTTCTCAATCCTCACCTTTAATTATTAATTGAATTCAAGGCTTGTTGTTGTTGGGGGGGGGGACTTATTTTCGGCTCTTCAAACTCTTTCCTACAAACGCAGCGTTGCAAGCCTGTCGCTACTATATCGCTATTCCCATGGCAAATGCTCAGTTGAGTACACCATTCTTTCGTTATAGCAGTTCATACATTTACAGCTTAGATTCTCCATGACACGTCTATGAAGTCGAATCACTTCGTGTTTCAAATGCAAGAACTTTCACTCAAACATCTATGTTAACCAAGAACTGCGTGGAAGAGTCTCCCCACCAAGGTGCTTCCTTGAATAATGCAATATGAACCTCATGCACTGAAAGATTATTCGTTATCTATCCTCTTTATTCTTATTCAATGTTCACTAGCTACCATATGTTATATTTATATCCCCTACCACATCCATTATTTCTATTCTGAGTGTCTTTCGAGGCATGTATTGGGTGGAATGTAGTAGAGATAACAGTTGGAAATTATTCGGGAGCCATCGATGGCTGTCCTAGCTCGTTAATGACGGAGTAAGGTGACTCTGTTCCCGCTGTGACCTGCCTATTCTGTTAACATGATCATATATTGTTAGCAATTTATTACTCAGGCAATGATGTTTATGGATATTTCAAGAAAACAAAAAGCACCAAGAAGAAACTATACACATTATGTTACGACGAACGGTTCCAATCTCAAAGAGTTTCTATGCTAGGAAAATTTATTTGGATTTAAATTCACTCCAGATCTCAGATGGAAATTATATACAATCCATTGGTAAAGATACAACCGAAATGCTCGGCTCATTCTATCATTATCAGATTCTTTACGTTGATTAAAACATTCATAGGTTTTGGGTCACAAAACCGTCAACAGTTAATGTCATCAGTAAGTGCTTCGAACTTCCCTTTCCTATAATTGTCCTTTTTTTACAATTTCAGCCAAAAAACTTCAAAGTTTATAAAACTTTAGTGTTATAGTTTCACCGGCTTTCAACAAATCGTTCCACAGTACGTATTACAAGGAGGATTTGTAGGACGTTAATAACTTCAGTTTTCGTTTGTAGGTTTTATTTCTTGCTCTTATTCGTCTGAAATCTTTTAGACATATTTTTGTTTCATTAAGACTTCTCTATCCGTTGTTTTTCAGTGATTTCAATTCATGGCTCGATTTTTTTACGATTCATTTCACAAATAACGGCTTCATTGTTAATGTTTATAGCCGTTATTTGTACTAAATTCCATCTTTTAAAGATTACTTTATCACTTTTGTTAAGGCCAAATCTACAATTATATATCTCTATTCTTTTGTTGAAAAACAGTTTCAAATCCTCCATGTTGAACAAATAATTAATACGCTTATTAAATACACTCCTGATCAAAAATTGAAGATCACTTGAAATTTTTTTATAAGAGACTGTTTGTCATGGATACATTATAAACTTTTTCTTACTTAAGGCTACTAATTCTATAATCTAAAAGGTTATGTAGACAAAAAGTTATAATCCGATCAATTTATTCAGAAATGGACAATTTTATAAAATGAGGTGTAGGGGGTATGCATTGTTAGATCTCGAGTAATTCCAATGTTTTTAGTTCAGTTAGAGATTATCAATCTCTGCGTAAAGGTGTCACCATATCTAACGCAAGCAAACTTACCGAAGTTGAGCGTGTTCGAATTCTAGATTTCCATAATCAAGGTTTGTCACAGCGGGCGATCGCATCAAAGGTAAATCGCAGTAAAACTGTTATTTGCAACTTTCTAAATGACAGTGCGAATTATGGAAATGCAAAGTCTACTGTTAGGCCCAAAACTTTCTCCGGCATTGAGTAAGAGAATAAGACGGGTTGTTGTGAAAGCCAGTTGACTTTCTTTTAGTCAAATTAAGGCAGCCACAGATGCTGATTGCAGTCCAGTAACCATCAGACGACACTTACGACAAAAAGGCATGGTAAATAAAAAGCGCAAACAAATTCCTCGCCTGCTTCCACGTCACAAAGTGAACCGTTTATGGTTTGGTCGTGAATACCAAACATGGGACATTGAGAAGTGGAAGAAAGTCCTGTTTTCTGATGAGAAAAAATATTATATTGGCATAACAAAAACATGCCTCCTGAAATTTTCTCCACACGTTATAGTGTTGGAGGTTTCACTAATAGTATGGGGTGTTGTTTCTTACAGAGGGACGATGGAGCTCCAGGTGGTGCAGGGTCGTCAGACATCGGCTGGCTATGCTAGCATGCTACAAAAAGCATTGTTGATGACGGAGGGCCATCGTTTGTGTGGGGATGAATGGTTATTCCAACAGGATAATGCTGCAATCCACGCTGCATGCCGGGCCTTGACCTTTCTACAAGAAAATGGGGTCCATCTCTTGAGACATCCTGCATGCTCACCGGACTTGAACCCAATTGAAAATGTTTGGGGATGGATGGCAAGAGATGTTTATCGAAATGGCAAACAATATTCAACAAAAAATGAACTTCGTAAAGTTATCTTCAGAAGCTGGAGCAATATTTTCGCAGCTTAATGAAAACACTAATTTCTAGCATGCCTCAAAGAATTTTTAAAGTCATCAAAACCAGTGGAGATAGAATTCATTATTAAATTTGGTTGTTGAATATTTTCGTACACTTTTCGTACAATTTCGTAGAATTTTTGTCTCTGGTCTTATAATTTTGATCAAGTGTAAAATGCCTCACTATCTGTCTATATTTCTGAGATGAGGTATTATGTACATTATTTACATTATTCGAACTCTTGTCCCCATCTTTGCCGCCATATTTGTTACAACGTTTCGGCTGTTGTACGCTCCGACCTCCGTCAGGTGGTTGAAATGTCGAACTGAACCCTTTATTTCGCTCATTGGGGTAGACTGTTCTAGTTTCACATGCCATGTTTAATGGATGTCAGTTATCAGTAATCTCCTGTTAATTATTCCCTCTGAAAAAAACAATGAAAAGTGTTTAGACTGATTAACACACTTTATCTACTGCATACTATGACGCCGGACCCTGAACTGCTGAAGCCACCATGAGAATTACCGACCCCTAAAATTATATCCGCCTTACAGCGAGCCATGGGCATATTTACACATTATTCCCCATGGGTAGCTTCATTCTCTGAAAAAAAAAACACCCGTTAACATAACTTACCGGATCTCCTCCACCTCCTCCGGCCGTCAATGCCTTTCAGGTCCTAAAAAGGGATATCACCAGTTTTATTATCGCAGCCGTAGGATTCCTCTCTTCTACTGCGCTCACAATCCGAACACCCCATAGTGTTCTTCTACATAATATTTCGCTGTCGGAACGACATTCGGCGATAGAGAAGGAGGCTTATGGAATTGTGGAGACCTTAAAGAACTGGCGACATTATTAGATCAGTCGTCATTTCAAACTATTTACCGACCAAAAGTCTGTTTCATTCATTTACAACCCAAGCACAACTAGCCGGACAAGGAACGAAAAAATAGCCTGATGGAGAATTGAGCTGTCCTGCTTTTTATTTGACGGCAATGAAAATGCAGTGGTTGATGCCCTTACAAGGGTGTGTGGATCAGTAAATGGCGCTGAAGATCACCTGAAACTGCATAAAGGACTGTATCACCCGGGCAACAACAGAATTCTACATGCGATAAGTAGTCGAAAACTATATTTCTCTATCGAGGAAATCAGAAGGATAGCGAACAACTGTCAGACGTGCTTGACAATCAAACTCCGGTTCTACCAAACTAAACCAGGAACTCTTGTGAAAATCACGCAACCCTTTAAAAATTGACTTAGATTTCAAGGGGCTGCTATCAACCAAGACTAGAAATAAATACATTCTAACGATAATCCGTCCAGATGTTTAACATAATCCGTAATACAAATGTGTCTGCTCTTTATTGTCAATTTTCGGTGTACCAGCGTACGTCCACACTTTCATGTCGGGACAATAAAAGAAATTCTAATTGAGAGGAACACGGCTGTGAGTCAAATCACGCCGTATAATCCCTATTTTAACGGGCGCTACAATGGGATTATATGGAGGGCCGTACAACTAGCGGCCGCGAACCACAAGCGCCAAATTACACACTGGGAAGAGCCACCGCCTAGAACTCAATGGTGTCCGAATAGGACACCGCATAAGAGGTTTTCTAAATAAAGATGAATTTCTGCCTGGTCCTCTCTTCCGTCGTGACTCTCACAGGCAGGTACTGTTTTGCTAAAAAGACACGCCCGTCTGAACAAATGGGTCTCACCGATGAGCGAGGAGAAACTGCTGGTAGCAAACCCACACTACGATGTCATCCAGCACCATGATGGGAGGCAATCAAACGTCTCGTTTAGAGATTTGGCACCCGCTGGAAGGGTATCGAATACACAGGAAGCTCCCCCGTTCTTGAGCCTATAAAGTATCCCACTGATAACACCGACGATACGCTACCTGAGGATTTTTCCCATGGACCAATAGCGAAAAGCTCCACAAAAGCGAGAACACCCATCACGGACGCTGGAGTCTTGCTTTACGACTCTGAACGGTCTACGTCGACTAGGATACATAAAAGAATTAGAACTAGGGTTTTCCGAACAACACACTCGAAGCCCTTGATCACCGACAGCCGCAAACGTTCCGGGCGAAGTCGAAAAAATCCAGTCGTTTAGACGAATACCTTACTTACGACAGAACAAAACTCAGCGGGGAAGAATATGGTGGAAGTCAATAAGCTCCAGCCTGATTTATAGTTGAATAAAGCTTCAATTAAAGCTCGTATCTTGTTATATTTTCATTAAAGTTACCTTTTTATTTGCTCTTGTTTTCAATCTGCTTCGTTGATTCGTTTATTTCTTTTTTTTTTATGAAATTTATTTCCTATATCATATTTTCTCGTTCTTTGTGTTTTGAGTTTCATACGCTGTTTTATGGCCTCTCATCCAGTTGGCATGCCATTTTATTCATTAGATTTACAATTCATTTTCAACAACCCCTGCCGTTTCCCTTTTATTCCATTTCTTAATTCATCGAATATTGTGTTCTTCCCGCAGAACTTCGATCTCTTTCTCTTGCTTTCTCCTTTCCATAAAAGATATTTCTATTTACCTAGGCTTTTACATCTACGTTATGCCTTCTGCAGCAATATATATATATATATATATATATATATATATATATATATATATATATTGACAAAAACAGACTGCACACAGGCATGTGTATGTGTGTGTATGTGAGTGTGTATGTATGTATGTATGTATGTGTGTATATATATGTATACTAATTGCTTATAATAAGACAGTATGTATATAGAGGGAATATACGTATACATATGCATTCTGACAAAACACACACAATACAAAAAATGGAAATAGATCTAAGAACACACTGGGATCATTAAATGATAACAATACAGATATCTTTCCTCACTCTTTCTTGGACCAATCTTAAGTGTTTTATTACCCTTCATGCAGAAGAGCTTTCCCACTGCCAGTTCAAGGAAGACATTTGTGTCACTAACACGCACAAAAAAAAAGAATGTTTAACATCGAGAATGTTTAACATCGAAAACATGAGAAAAAAATTAATTCCTTTTAATAATATATGGAAATATCCACTCTTTGACTGCTGAACTTCACAAGACCCGAAACATGCAAAGTTATGGAAAATAAAGCATAAAATATTTTTTTAAATATTCACCTAAAAACCAAAAACGTTTGCAGTGTCACTTCTCTCTTTTTTTAATATATATATATATATATAAATTTCCAAGAGGATAGAATCCAGGTCGAACTCAATGTCCAGAACAGAGTTAGAATATAATAAAAAAGGTTCAAGCACTAATATTCCATGGTTATAATTTATTACATTGGAATCGTAATCAAGATCCAAATCATCAGAAAGCCATTCTGATGTATTGGATCGTGATTGCGATTCCAATGTAATAAATTATAAACATGAAATATGAGTATTTGAGCCTTTTATATTATATATATATATATATATATATATATATATATATATATATATATATATATATATATATATATATATATATATATTACTACATTTTATGCGTATTCCAATAATATTTTTCTTCTTTAATTGTTTTGTCTGCTATACGAAAAATTTTTTTCTATAATCTTTTATAAGTTTTTCCTCCGTCTTCTTTTGTTGTGATTTTCCTAATCCTTTGCTAAAGTTTCTTTGCATTTCCTCAACCTCCTCCTCCTCCTCCTCGTTATTTCAATTATTAACTGATGTTTACTGTTTTTCTGATATTCGTATGAAACATAAACGCAACAAGGAAGTTTGAAAGAAAATGGAAATAATAAGAATTATACAGGAAATCAGCAGACATTAGAGATTTCTGGGATACATAACGAGAAAAGAAGACCTGGAAAATTTAACATTCACCGGGCTAATGAGTTTGTGTAAATGGATTATAGAAGAGGATAGGAGAGGGAGAGTAATAAGACAAACATTTCTAAGGGTTACGTCGGATAGGAAGCTGTGGAGATCCATGACCAACGAATGATGAAAAGACATGGTAGATAAAAGATGATGAAGAAGAAGAAAAGATAAAAAGAAAAAAAGATGAAGAAGAAAATAAAGAAGAAAGAAGATGAAAATGAAGAAAATGAAGAAGGAAAGTATGAGAAGAAGAAAAAAGATGAAAAAGAAGGAAAGAAGAAGAAGAAAAAAATGAAAAAGAAGAAAAGAAGAAGAAGAAAAAAGATGAAAAAGAAGAAAATGAAGGAGGAAAGAATAAGAAGAAAAAAGATGAAAAAAGAAGAAAATGAAGAAAGAAAGTAGAAGAAGAAGAATAAAAAGATGAAAAAGAAGAAAATGTAGAAGGAAAGTAGAAGAAGTAGAAGAAAAAAGATGAAAAAGAAGAAAAAAGAAGGAGGAAAGAATAAAAAGAAAAAAAATGAAAAAGAAGAATATGAAGAAGGAAAGAAGAAGAAGAAGAAGAAGAAAAAAGACGAAAAAGAAGAAAATGAAGAAGGAAAGAAGAAGAAGAAGAAGAAAAATGATGAAAAAAAGAAAATGAAGAAGGAAAGATGATGAAAAAAAGATGAAAATGAAGACAATGAAGAAGGAAAGTATAAGAAGAATAAGAAAAAATGAAAAAAAGAAAATGAAGAAAGAAAGTATAAGAAGAAGAAGAAAAAAGATGAAAAAGAAGAAAATGAATAAGAATAGATGAAGAAGAAGAATAAGAAGTAGAAAAAAGGTGAAAAAGATGAAAATGAAGAAAGATAGAAGAAAAAGAATGAAAAAGAACAAAATGAAGAAGAAAAAAAAGAAGAAGAAGAAGAAGATGAAAAAAAAGAAAATGAAGAAGGAAAGAAGAAGAAAAAATGAGGAAAGGAAGAAAATGAAGAAGGAAAGAAGAAGAAAAAAGATGAAAAAGAAGAAAATGAAGAAGAAAATAATATGAAGAAGAAAAAGGATGAAAAAGAAGGAAATGAAGAAGGAAAGAAGAAGAAAAAAGATGAAAAAGAAGAAAATGAAGAAGGAAAGAATAAGAAGAAAAAAGATGAAAAAGAAGAAAATGAAGAAGAATAGAAGAAGAAGAAGAAGTAGAAAAAAGATGAAAAAGATGAAAATGAAGAAGGAAAGAAGAAAAAGAAGAAAAAGAATGAAAAAGAAGAAAATGAACGAGGAAAGAAGAAGAAAATAGATGAAAAAAAAGAAAATGAAGAAGGAAAGAATAAGAAGAAGAAAAAGCTGAAAAAGAAGAAAATGAAGAAGGAAAGAAGAAGAGGAAAAAAAAGAAGATGAAAAAGAATGTTTCTGTTTTTTCTTCTTCGCTATTTTCACATTCAATTTCTTCTTTATTCACCATATCAACTTGTATTCCTCCATCTGCATCTTCTGTTCTAAGAGTTCTCAATTCAAATTCATTTTTTAGTTTTCACATTTTCTTCAAACAAAGCAAAACTCTGAGTCAATTAAACTTTTTTTCTTAAGTAATCTTTCTTTAGACATTTACACGTTTTCGCTGAAGATTGAAATGTAATGGAGTTGTCGTTGGGTGGGGGCTTTCTCTCCCTCCGTTTCTCTCTCTCTCTCTCTCTTCCCCATCTCTCTCCCCACACTCGTATTTTACATTAGATTTTATTTCACTTCTCTACTTCGCCAGTTACCGCCAACCAGTATGTAGCTGAGCGGCCTAAACCGCTTTGTTCGAAACAAAGAACTTACATTCTCGTACTGTGGGCTGTACTTGTGAGAATAATTTATTGTATTACTTTAAGGCATGGGATTCCAGGAATCCCTTCAATGCGTCTACTGGAATCTTTTCCAAACAATCCTAAGGCTCCAACTACAATAGGGATTGTTGATGTGCCACATTTTTTAGATTTCTATTTCAAGGTCCTTGTATTTTGACAGCTTTTTGAATATCTTCAAAGATACATTGCAGTCTGCAGGGACTGCCACATCAAGAAGGAGGCACTTTTTTGTGTGCGATCTCTAATAACAATGCCAGCGCGATTAGCTTTAATTGTTCTCTCAGTGTGTATTGTGTAGTCCCATAGAATTGTAACAGGTCCTATCTCTGTAACCTGGTCTGGGTGGTGTTCATACCAGTTTCTTGCAGTTTCTTTCTGTTTTTTGAGTTTAGTTCGGTATTTAGTACCAGACGCACACACCTGTAGTAGTCCATTCTCACCTTCTCCTTCATTTGGATATGTTGTATACTTATTATTATTATCATTATTATTATTATTATTATTATTATTATTATTATTATTATTATTATTTAAATGTCATGCCACTTCAGATCATAGGCGATTATGACTCCACAAACTGCATTTATTGTAAATTTCCATGTATTTTTGGAAAAAGTGTAACCCTTAGCTTGTATTACTATTATTATTATTATTATTATTATTATTATTATTATTATTATTATTATTATTAATCGCGGTAGTACTATGAAAATTTCTATTATTATTATTTAAATGTTATGTCCTTTCAGGGCGTCGGTGATCATGACTCCACAAAGTGCATTTATTTATTATTATTATTATTATTATTATTATTATTATTATTTGACACTCACTAGGTGTTCATCCTCATTATTTGTAAGCCAGACGCCATTTCAGAGTCTTGCACTGACAAGTGGCTTCATTAAACAGCTATCACGGTTTCATGTGGGAGACTCAAGATGGTAGAGACACACCTACAAATGATTTTATACTGAAATCAGCGACATCTCCCGATACGTTACCCACCCCGTGTGTTTGTTTTTTTTATATATTTATATATATATTAGAAAATGACACTGCGCACGCGTGGATGGTTGTGACTGTGGCTATGTGTCTTCGATCAAGGTCTACGTTCTTTGGCACACCTTATTGTTAGACATATTGATTCCCTGGGCCTCATATTAATATTAATAATAATAATAATAATAATAATAATAATAATAATAATAATAATAATGATAATATTAATAATAATAATAATAATAATAATAATAATAATAATAATAATAATAATAATAATATAAAGGAGAGGGAGAAAAAGGAATCTCTTTGAAAATCTCCTGGTTGAAAATGAATCCGATTTTCAGTGTTTCCACCTCCTCACCTGCTGATATCGATTCGCTCTGATGCCGTTGCTACTATAAATAATTAGAAATTTAGAAATCAAATAAATAACAGAAAATTAAATAATTTTATCTTTTTTTAAGGAATTCATTCTGCGTTATATTTAAGTTTACAGACATCAGGTGCAGGAATCTTGGATGTGCGGACGGGGTCTAATGGATAATGGATCGAAATTGTTAATCGGAAAGCCGAGTTCCAATTCAAGTCGAGTTTGTTATATTCATTTACACGGAAATGGCCCTGGGAAAGATATGAAGCCTTCCCCAACTATGGGTTAATTAGTAAAACTTGTATCACTAAATCATTATTATTTCCCCACACCTCAAATTCTTACACGGTAAAAATATTTTCTGGCAAAGGGTTGATAATCCGTAAAAAATGAATGAATCAATCAATTAATCGATCGAGTAGTCAGAGTTTTTCAATGTCAATTTATTGTTACATTTTCCCATACAGCTTCATTATTATTATTATTATTATTATTATTATTATTATTATTATTATTATTATTATTATTATTTCCATTGATTTCTGGTGTGTACAAATTCTTTTCTAGTCCCGACCAGAGACCTATGTTCAGAAATGACGTCATGACATTTTCCACTGAACAAGTGAAAACACTTCACACACACACACGCACAATTTATATACATAAAGCCCTTCGTAAAGTGTGGGCTGTACCAATGTTTTGTATTTCTTTAAGGCATGGGCTACCAGGAATCCCTTCAATGAGTCTATTGGAAAATTATTATTATTATTATAAATAACACAATTTTAATTTTGCGATTATCGTTAAAGTGTTAAAATATCTAAGCAGTTAATGGATTTCATTAATTGATTCCAAATGTCAAAGAAAATAGGATAAAAAAATGTTCTTGACGTTTACTTAGAATCAATGAATAAAGGTTAATACTGCCATTTACCTTATAAATTTCAACGAGTTGAAATCTGACATCTACCCAAAATAATTATTTATACGATAAGGTGGTGAAAGGTTATCAGCACAACCAGCAATGGATTTGAAATAAAATTGAATAATTCTTTATTTCATACATTTAGTGCCATTTTGGAAAATCGGCCGAGAACATTTCATATAGAAGCAGTAATTTTTGAGATTTGAGTTCGTTTCGATAAATTTAAACAAAGACAAGACTTAACCAAAAGAGACATATTACAGACGATACAAAATGTCTTATATTGATAATGTTCAATGTATTATTAACTGTTTCCTTATAAGGAAACATTCAGCATTCATTGACCTAATAGCTAGTGTTACTGTCGGTCGAAATTTATAAAATATTTCTGTTAAAATAATATTTCGGAAGAATAAGTCTCTCAAGCCCATTGTCTGTTATCACTCTTTCCAGTATTGATGGGGGTTTCCATCCTAGCCTTTTATTCGAAGTAGTGTGGAACGCCAACATCTTATGTCTTAATTTTCTCTTCAAATTATATTTTAGTTGTTGCTGTTGTTAAATGTCCTTAAGTGATGTGATTTCTGTTATTTGCTACAGTTCTTTGTTTGTGATAGTGTAGCGCCAGTCCCCGAAATTACAAGAAGGATGGTCTTCACTTTAACCTACAGGCTACATTCGCTCGAAGTCATTTTAACAATTAATCTGAGAAATCGGTTGTATGCAGCTGACAGTTTAGATATTTCTGAACAATTTCGGCGCCATGAATGACATCCATATGCAAATTTTAAATTGACGAGGGTATTTAAGAATATGATTCGAGGTTTCTGGTTAATGTTTTGGTTTTGTAGCAATTTGTGGTTTTGGGAGAAACTATCCCCAGTGTAGCCTATAAGATAAGGAAATTAAATATAGAATATATTCAATTTCCTTATCTCCTATACTAAATTTTTCACAACTGATCTGTACACCAAGCTATTAAAAATTTAGTATTTACTAATTCGACATTGTGAATTTTTATGATGGATTCAGGGTAAATATAATTATTGTTTCATCCCAATTCCAAATAATAGTGTCTACTTTAGAATGGTTTATTTTGGTAGAGGATGTTGATTTTTTTGTTTTGAATCATTCTTATCCCAACAATGTTGAAGCAGAATTTAGCGAAATTCTTCATGAGAATCCTCTTGAACAAAATCAAATTGTTTTTCTTCTTCGCAACAATATCATGGCATTTCTAGTCTTTTCCCATTTTTGCCATTTGAAATTAATGAAGCAGGAAACAAGTTGGCTAAATGAAAACAGTTTATTATTAATAATTCTTATTCGCCTACTCAGCTTCTAGCGAATTGTCTCCCTTGTCATGTTCAGCAATCGACATCTCGAAAGTAGTAGGCGTGGTTAATTTTCTCTTCTCTTCTTATTTCTCTCTTGAAATAGACGCCAACCACAGCAAGGCAATCAGATGACATATATGAGTAGGTGTTGGAAGTGATCGACCCGAACCACGCCCCCAAATCAGAAATTTGGAGGCGGTTGAGTGACGGGTCATGCGGAGACATTTCAGTCTTCCCACGTGTATGTTCGAACGATTCCAGTTAAATAAACATTTTGTAATTATAAGCCTTCTTTTAGGAAATATACAGTTCGCTTTCATCCCAACTCAGCATCACTTACAGAATATATATATATATATATATATATATATATATATATATATATATATATATATATATACTGAGGAATCGGAGAGCTGATTATATATATATATGTCATCACGCATCTATATATATATATATATATATATATATATATATATATATATATATATAAATATGCCATTAGGCATCCAGATAATTGTGTGCAAGCACATGGAACTTATAGTCATGGCCAGTCACTGGATTTTAAATTAATATTAAAGCTCTGCCATTTCTTATGACATTGAGCACTTTTATATCAGTGGGCTAATATTCGGCAGTCACTTTTTAGATCAGCTCATTCTTTCCGAGATATCTATCTATCTATCTATCTATCTCTCTCTCTCTCTCTCTCTCTCTATATATATATATATATATATATATATATATATATATATATATATATATATATATATATATATATCCAAATGTGATAAAGAACAGATGGATTAAAAAGCCACACTTCGTAGCGTTTAAGTTTAAAAAATTCCTCAATACAAAATAGAGCAAAATATTATCATTATATTTTTATTATAAGTTAAAAATATTATGACACCGCTATTTCAAAGTTATTATAATCTCTTATATATATATATATATATATATATATATATATATATATATATATATATATATATATATATATATCGAATCGAGGACTCTCAGTCACTGTGTGATTATCTAAAAATAAGTACGCTTAAATTCACCTTCATCCCTGTGTGCCAACGGCTTAGTGGTAGAATCCCGGACTGATGCCAATTCAGTCGGCTTTCAATCCCAGCTAGAGGCAACCGGAAGTCTAGCCACACTGATAAGCTGTGATACAGCGAAACAGTCTGTGTGTGGATGACAATATATATATATATATATATATATATATATATATATACGCCTCAACTGACCATCACTTATAGTATATATAGGTGGTTCGTTTCACCTATATATTGTCTGCCACAAGTGCAAAGAATCGATTACTCGCAATTCTTGGTAATGTTCTCTCTGTGTTAGACTTTACTCAGCTGAGATTTATTCGTAGAGTAGAACTCTTTCTGAATATTCTTCTGATGTTGTATGGACCACAGATGTTTTAGATCTTTTCCTTGACATAAGGTAGAGAAAACGTAGCAATTTTCCCGGCTTCTCCGTTGTCTCTTCTGTCCTCATCTGTAGACGTTGATGTTACCATGTAGTTGTTACTCTGAATGATACCTTCAATGTTGATCATTTCTCATTGGTACGTGTCTCGGTCCCCACTTACGATTCTTACCCAGTGTTATAAGTATCAAACGATCCTTTCTTCACACTCTATGGAAGCTGAGAATTGAACTTGAGATATTGTCCAGGTGGCATCAGATATCCGGATGTATTGGACCGATTTTATGTGCGAGTTATTAGTACATCCCGAGTGTCTAACTGATTATTTTCTTCTTCTATATTGAACTGAATCGAAGGTCTTATTGTGTTCACATGGTCCAACAATATTTGTACAGTTTCCTGCTGCTTCCAGAGGATGAAACTGTCTTCTACGTATCTCAGCCATACTGTTGGTTTTAGTGTTGCCGTTTCTAAGCCATTTGCTCGAAGTATTCCTGTATATGTTCGCCATCAGGGGTGACAGTGGTGAACCCATAGTCAAGCTTTCTTCCTGATGGTATATGTGAGACTGCAGTTGGGAAAATGTTTGTGTGTACACTGAACGTCAACATTCCCAACGCATTATCTATTGGAACATTAGTTCGTTCTCCCAGAGCGGGGTTTGATTTCAATCGGTTTCGAACCACTGTCGGGGCCTAATCTGTAGGAACTTTGGTAAACAGGCTTACCGCATCCAAGCTTACCATCCTATTATTATGCATGGGATTCCCTTGGATTATTTTCACTAAGTGTGTTAGGTTTCTAACATTGGATGAGGACTCCACTGTTAGTGAGGTGACTATATCCACTATCTTCTCAACGGAGGTGGGGCATGATGAGCCTCTGCAGCAGTCTATAAGACTTAATGGAATACCAGCTTTTTTAATCTTGAGAGACCATGGTGCATAGTGCAATGTTGAGTCAGCTGACTAAAATTCTTTAGGGTGAGGTAATCCTTGTTCTTATTTAGGATCTGTGACGGCCGCCTCTCAGATTTTAGAGTAGGGTCCTTTTTCACTTAGCTATAGCTCCATCCCCAAATAGGCTTGACAATATTTTGGAGTATCCTAATTTTTCCATCATCACTGAAGCATTGCCTTTGTCAGCTCGCGGTATGATGGTACTGGTGTCACACTGTAAAGTCGTGACTGCCAACCTTTCTTCCCTTGTGATGTTTAATTTAGTCGGTTTGGACTTTTTTGGTGCTTGTCTCACTTCCCATATTATCTCATCTTCCTGGGATTTTGGTATCTTCAAGGTCATTTCCTCAACTATCATGCTTACGAAGTGAACTCGCCTGAGATTTGTGGCAACGTTTGGACACTTGTTTAGCTCTGATGAGGCACTCAACAGTTGATTGCTGATATTAACTGAAACGTAGTGAACCTGACAGTAGTTGAAAGATCGATACGAATGAATGTTGATACACTTATTGACACGAGGAAATTGATCTTTATCTGAAATACAAAAGATTGTATTAATAATTTTTGAATTTAAATCATATCACCCCAAACAGAGAAAATAGCACAACGCACAGGGTCACTGAATCGGAAAAAAAATATGAGAAAAAGAAAACCTTATTGAGAGAGAGAGAGAGAGAGAGAGAGAGAGAGAGAGAGAGAGAGAGAGAGAGAACACTAAAAGAAGAGGAATCAAGGAGATAGAAGAGGGCATTTATATTTTCAAAGATAAAAGTTTATTGGGAAGCAAGAAGACCGAAGAGATTTCAACAAGCATGAAGTGCGATAGAAGAAACTGTTAGCATAGAACTTACGGTTCCAACTCGCCATTTCAAATGTAAAATGATGAGACCTTGCCGTCAACCTAGTACTGCATTTAAATCATAAATGCTCGATGCCATAGAGGACAATTCATAATAACAATTACCATGAAAATATTTATAGAAAAAGCCCAGGGAAGTTTCGTTTCGGAGTTGGAAAAGGGACTGAAGCCGATGTATTTTTGTATTTTATCAAGAATCTGTAACTAGATAGCAGAAACACCAGACGAGATGTGGCAGCAATATTCAAAGCCTGGAAGAAATGGTAGTCTTATAAATATGCAATATAGATTCTGTCGAGAAAGATTGTCTAGCACGACACAACAATTAATATAATCTTTCCTCTTCATGTCATCGGAAAACGTGAGGGCGAGGAAGCGCAATGAATTACTCGCATTGGTGGGGGTTAGGGTTCAATAAGGTAGCTTCAATAGGTTAGGGTTCATAGGGTTAACCCCCATGGCAAAAGGGGGTCTCTCAGACGATTAAAAGAGAGCAGCTTCGTTTTGGAGCGTTAAAATTAACAAGTATTTTCTTTCCACATGATATACAATACAGCATTAAAATCTTTCAATACAATTAGCTCAATAATTTCCTAAGAAAACCTTTCATTTATCTTTGGTCTCATCAAAAAAAAGGGTGATATGAAAACAACTAATCAAAAGATATAATAATAATAATAATAATAATAATAATAATAATAATAATAATAATAATAATAATAACGAAGCGCCACACAGCGTGTCCTCAGTCCCATGAAGCCCCAAGGACGAAAAGCACTCACAGCCCTACTCCCTCTGGCAACATTAAGGGCGATGCCCCGGCATCTATTCCTTCCATGTCCTCTGCCCGGTCCACCCCTTCACCTAAGAAACAACTTTCCCCTCTGGCAACACCGTCCAAATCGCTTCCCCTCAGCAGAGATCCCAGCCCTTATAGACATAAATCATTCTACACCCATCTTCACACACCCAGTCCTTCTGCCGTTAAACAAAAATCCTCCTACACCCCTCTGTATACTTCCAGTCCTCCCCCCGTTAAGAATGCGGAAATGTCACCTCCCTCTTCCAAACGTCAGAGAAGCCGCACACAGGAGCTGAAAGATGCAGAAGCACATCTATAACACGGGGGAGGATAAAGGATTTAAAGTACCTACTCTCAATAAGGCAGTATGCAGACATGGATGTTGAAGTGCCTCAAAATTTCCTGCTTGCCCTGCGCGGAATTTCCTTGCCTGGGGCTACCACCTCATCCAGGTATTCTGCCTATGCTGATGACGTTTCCGTTCTTGTGTCGAGCAGAGCCGATATTGACGAAGTCAGCAAAGAGATCAGTGGTTATGAGATGGTAACAGGGGCCAAGATCAACCGCGTTAATTCTGTTGGCTTTCGGTTGGGTGCGTGGAAGGAAGTTTCTCTTCCCGGACCTTTTCTCTGGACGAATGGGCCGGTCAAGATACTCGGCGTCTGGTTCGGTCCTGATCTCCAGTTGGAAATGAATTGGTCGAAAGTACGAGGGAAGGCCGAGATCGCGGTTAATCTGCTGTCTCGGAGAAAACTTTCCTTGAAAGGGAGGGCAGAAGTATGTGTTTCACATATCTACCTGATTCTCCTTTACCGACTCTCTGTACTTCCATTTCCGTATACCACACTAATGTCATTATTAAGGCTCTTGTTCTCTTTCTTGTAGAGAGACAAGGCTGCTATGGTATCTCAGGTGATCTGTTGCCTACATCTATCTGAAGGCGATCTGGGTATGCCTAGCATTGAGATTCGTCAATATATGCTTCGCATCGCCTTCCTAGACCGAATGTGTCGCGAATCGGATGAGGTGGGCGCCTTCTGGAAGGAAGACGGCCGTAGAAATTTCCCATCTCTGAGAAGTGTGCACTCGAGCGAGGGGGAGGCCTGCTGTTTAACCCGAGCCGAATGCTCCTTCTATCGTGAATGTCGCGTTGCACTGAAACGCCCCTTATGGGCGTTGGATGGTCTCTCCAACGTCCAGGCGTTGTCTCGTAGGGCATTGTATCAGCTATTAGTCAGGGGAGGTGTTCAGGATGATCTGATTGACGAGCTCGGTCTTACGAAGCGGGAGGCTAGCTCAATAAGACCTTGGGCGCCTGGGTTGAAATGCCTCAATAACGATGAGGCATCACTCACCTGGCTGGTGATTCGTGGGGCCCTCTGGGTCGCCAAAAGACTTTGTTTAGCGAGCTTGGTGAAATCACCAAACTGCCGACGCTGTATTGGGGAAGTCGCGACCATTGGTCACGCCTTCTTCCATTGCAGGGTTGTAGCGCCGTTGTGCAGGTTTGTTGAATGCCTCATGGTCCGCATGTTTTGTCCTTGAGGCCAGTTCTGTTTGTAGAAATGTGGTGCCGCAGATGACGAAGGCTGAACACTATGTGTTCTTTTGCTTACTAGGTGTTATGAGAGTCGTGATTTGGACGACGCGTCAGAAGGAATTCTATGAACGGCGAGAAGTTCACTTATTTCCATCTGATCTTGTTCTTTAAGCATCAGCTTAAAGTCAAGATTAGGGCGGAAAAGCGGCGGCTAACCTCATCAGAGTTTGGCAATAGGTGGGTGAATCTTGCGCGCTTGTGCCGAGTAAAAGGGGCTGACCTGGAGTGGCATTTTGATGCCGGTTAGGCATCAGGATATTGTTTTCCTGGGTTGAACTTGGGCAACCCATCCCTGGATTTAGGCTAGAGTAGGTTTTTGTTTTTGATTCCTTAGATTTTTCTTTTCTTTTCAAGTAAACTTAGCTAGGGTGTGTTTGCTCATTGGGCCTCTTTTTTTCTGTCCATTTTTCTTTTCCTTTAGTTTAACTCCCCATCCCCTCCCTCGTTAGGTGGTCAGTGATGTCAGTTCTCTGGTGGATGCGGGGCGCCTTTCGTTTCGCGTGTGTACTTTTCGTATTTGTTGTTGTGTCTGAATGAGTGCGTGTCTGGGTGGGTGCTTGGGATGGATGAATGTTTTCTATATTTTTATAGTCCCGCATCGATTTCGTCCAGTTAACTGATTTTACTGTCACATTTAGGGTTTGTGGGTTTTTTATTACTAACATAATTATGCTTAGTTTCATGTAAATAAAGTCATATTGTACATAATCATTGGGGATCTTTTAACTTGTTGTTTTTATGCCCCTCCTCCCACCGACAATATTTGGGACAACCTTAAAGAAAGGAGATTTTGAAAGATAATGGTTATGATTTAAAAAATAATTTTTGGAATGCTTGTAATGTCCCTAAAGTGTCTTATAAAAAGACACGAATTGAAACTTTTCCTGGAATATTCCTAAATGTTTAATAAGAGGAAGAACCAAAATACATTTTTAATAAAGACTTCAGGGCCGTTACAAGCAATCCAAAAATATCATAACTTTTACATTTCAAAATCTACTTATTGTTCATCATTTTTTATTGTTTTTGCTGTTGCTTTTCTTCTTTTTCTTCTTCTCCTCCTCTTCTTCTTCTTCTTCTTTTTCTTCTTCTTCTTCTTCTTCTTCTTCTTCTTCTTCTTCTTCTTCTTCTTCTTCTCATCATAATTATTATTATTATTATTATTATTATTATTATTATTATTGTAACATTTAGAAATATTCCGTGGTGGCAGATGTCTCTTCAG